>CM045769.1:1474208-1861009 GCA_025200525.1 Camellia lanceoleosa
CCACATACCTTGCCCAAACCTTTGTTCTTCCCTTAGTCTCTTCAATTTTCCCAAGCTTTTGGGTGATCTTTCCTCTCTCTTCTATCTTCTTCAACCATCTTCAAGCTTCCATGGATGTTGAATTCCTTAGGAAGAAGCTTTGCCCCTTCTCTCTCTCCCTCTCTCTCTCTCTCTCACGATTCTCCTTCCCCTTTCTCTAGATATTTTTTATTTTTTGTTTGGTTCAAATAGATGAGTTCAACAACTCATAAGGCATATATGTATATATAAAAGCTTCCCACAAATAGGAAGGGCCAAACACGCCCTTACGTATCGCGCAAAATCACATTTCAATTAAACTTCCCAGATAACTCTAAAAATTATGCTGATCATAAATATGTCCCCAGTTCCGGTATGTGAAGTCTTTAAGGCCGTTAATTTGCAGTATAAATTAATCACCCAAACGTCTATTAACGAATCAGACAATTTAGATTTCAAATTAATTTTCCCAAATAATTCCAAAAATTCCCATTAACATATCCAAGTACTCAATTTTGATTTTTGAACCCATAAAGGTCGGTAATTTCCATTTTAAGTCCGTAACTCAACTGATAATGCTTCAATTCTAATAGATATAATTAAATTAAACCACATCATTTCATAGGGAAAGAAAGATGATTTCTTATACGCATTTTGGGGTCATTATAGGACCTCCTCCAACTGGGAAGATAGGGAGACGGGGCCCAGTGAGAGGCCAAGGATGGGCTGATCGAGGGAAAGGCCAAGCGAGGCACCGCTCACCTTTTCAGAAGTCCTTTGATGGATCTACGATCTTCGAGGACGAGGGAGAGGAGGTCAACTTGTAGTATAGCAGCCCCAGTGATGGTAGTGACACACCTCCTCCACAGCCAAGGAGGAAGAGGGCTAGGATGGGTTGATGATTCACTTTTCTTTTTTTTTACTTTGTAGCTAAGAACTATGTAGCTTCAGATAGACCTATGCATTTTGTTTTTAAAGACTTTTCTTTTGTTTTTGTTTGTATAAAACAATGATCGGGAGCGAACCCTCTAGTTATGAAAAGAATATTTTCCTCTTGCACGGTGTGAGATGTGATGAATGAATGGCGCCGACACAATAATCTTTTACATGACTATTAACAAATGTGAATGCTTGCTCTTGAATTGATTCCTGAATTGGATAACAACTTACAACCGGTCAAAATACAAAATACAACTCGATGACAGAAAAACAAAATGAAAACAACCTAAAAACACTAAACAACACTTGATACAAGACAAGACAAGACTTAAAACACAGCTCCAGTACGCCAAGGTGAGGACCTGCCCTCTCTGCAAGTTCTTTGATCTGGGCAGTTATTCAGAGTCGACTAGCTCCCAATGAAAGCTGACTGGCTCTAAAAGTGATGTTGGTCAGTGCATTGTAGCTTTCATACACTGCTCCTTCTCAAAACCTATAAAAATTGATCCCAAGCCGTTTTCCTGGCAGAACAACAAAATTTTGATATTTTGCTCTCAAAATGGAGATTATTCTCAACAATAGGCTCTCAGACTGGATTGTCACTCTAGACGGCTCGAAAAAGGTGAATTTTCGTGGTTTGGGCCTAAATGCTCAAGTTAACTCAAGAATTGCTCAAGTTGGAGAATTGCTCAAGAAGCTTGAAGATCTTGGAGTTTAACTCAAGAATTAACTAGAATTTGGAAGATTAAAGCTCCTAGGTGAGTAATTGAACATTGATTCATCAGTTTGAACTTGTGATTTTGTGAATTCAAGATTAAATGGTAATCAAGAACATGAGTTGTGTTGATTATGATGAAATTGAAGTTTATATGCATATGCATGTTTAGAATTCCATGAATTTGAATGATCTAGCATAAGGCATGGTGAACATGATGAATTGGGCACCAAATTTCACATGCATGCATAATTTTCATGAGTTTCATGATTATGGGTACCATTTATACCATTTGAAACAAGATTGGAGTCAAAAGTTAACATGCATGTATAATTCATGAAGATATGGAGTTGTATGAAGTAAGAATGCATGGGTTTTGATCATACAAGAGAAATGTGGATTAATTTGAGAATTAGATCATGATTTTGAACAATTTGTCTCATGTTGTTTATATCCTTATGATACATAATGTGTTTCCACATTTTTTAACCAAAAACATGAATTTTGGGCCTTTGAATGTCAAGTTTGAGCCTCAAGAACAATTCTGGAAATTTCAGAATTTGGCATGTCCGCTCGAGCGGGGGCAGGTCTTCTCAAGCGTGAATTGTTAGTTCGTAGAACTTTTGCAGACATTAATGTACGCTTGAGCGGCAAGCCACGTAATTTGAATTTCAACTCGAGCGTCCGAAGTCAAGCTCGAGCGTAAAAATGAGGCAACCAGTACTTTTGTAAACCTAACGGGTCCGCTCGAGCGGCGGAAACCACGCTCGAGCGGGAAGCCCTGTTTCAAAAATTTTGAAAAGTTGATTTAAGTTTTGTTTTCCGTTCTCTTTCATTTCTAAGTACTCTTAGGCATGCATTGAACATTATAGATGAGTTAAAAAGGATAAGAAAAAAGCCCAAGAGGGATATATGAATTAAGAACGGATTGAATCATTTGTAACCCGTATGTGTTATGTATTATGTAGGGTCGAGCACAAGGACGAATCCACCAGCAGAACACTGTGAGTAATATCTTACTAAAGATATTTCGAAGTATGTTATTTGTCCCATTGCTTATTTCTAATTGAACTTCATAAGTCTATTAATTTGAATTATGGACAAATATTTGTTGCACCGAATAATTGGGCGAAAGGCCGTCGGATATGAATGATTGGGCCATAGGCCATCGGACATGAATAATTGGGCGAAAGGCGGTCGGATATGAATGATTGGGTCGTAGGCCGTCGGACATGAATAATTGGGCCAAAGGCCGTCGGATATGAACGATTGGGCCATAGGCCGTCGGGCATGAACGAATGGGCCAAAGGCCATCGGAAATGAATGGATTAGGCCGGAGGCCATTTCATACGTCTAGATCCGTAGTCACTTGATACGCTAAGCAGAAACATGAATTAGGCCCAAGGCCGTCAGATGTATTTGTTTTAAACACCGTTCATGTACATCACTTATTTGATATTATTCACTGGGCTTTCGCTTACTCTCATTCATGTATCTATAGGTGAGCCAAGCAATGTCCAAACCACCTCGATGAAGTATGTGGAGACAATCCGAGTTTTGAGGAGTCACCTCACGTCTCACCTTGAGACTTGTTTTCGCCTTTGCCCCTTTTGTATATTTTGCTATGTTTGGCTAAAACGTTGAATTTCCGTTGTATATAAGTTTTGTTTGGCTAGCGTATGGCGAAAGTTCTGGATAAAGATTAACTTTGGGAATATGTGAGTTATTATAAAATGTTCGTGGAATGATTTTACCATATCATGTAAACCTGACTCTATGGGCGAAGTTTTAAGTTTGCTTAGCTTTGGTCCCTTAACTCTGTTGATATATGTTTTATTTGGTTTGAGGCCGTAGGTAATCTCATGATTACTGGCCGGTTATGTCCTTAACCCATGGGGACAGGTTCAGGTCATGACAGAGTGGTATCAGAGCACGAGTTAATAATTCACACACTTGTCCAAAAGAGAAATAAGCATCTAGAAAAGATCTAGGATGCATTCATGTGATAAGTAGGAATTTGTAAACATTAAGAATGTGCTTAAATGCTTCGAGATAAATGATTATGTGCTATATGTTTGCGATTTACTTGCATTGCAATTATTTGAATATGTACGCTCCTTAGTATATGCATACTTGTGAAACTTTTATATAAAGAATAATGCAAGTCTAATCAGATGGTGAGAACAAGAGGTGATGAAATAGAGGAGTCTTCTAATACCATAATGGATAGGATGAAAAGATTGATACAGGAATGACAGAGACATTGAGGCAGCAACAACAATGGCAACAGCCACACCCTCCACCTCCTCCTTCCATACCACCTGTTCAAGATCCTCATAATGATGACCAAATAATAGCTCTCACCAAATAATTTAAGAAAATGAAACCGCCACAGTTTCATGGGGGATTGGATCTGTTAAAGGCAGAAGCATGGGTCCTTGGAATAGAAAAGTTATTCGAAGTGTTTCCTTGGCTAGAAATGCAGAAAGTACTACTAGCCACTTTCACTCTTGAAGATGAGGCCAGAAGGTGGTGGATGTTAATGTGTGAAAACAACAAGGATATTGGTTGAGCCCGATTCTTGGAAATATTCTATGACAAATATTTTCCACAGTGTATTAGTGACAGAAAGGTGTTAGAGTTCATGGAACTTAAACAGAACATCATGATAGTGTGGAGTATGAGGCCAAGTTCACTGAATTGGCCAGGTTTGCACCACATGTGGTCGATACCGACTACAAGAAAGCGAGACATTTTGAAGGAGGGCTTCGAGATGATGTCCTAGAGAAGGTAAATGTTCTCAAGCTGGAAACCTACATTGAGGTATTGGACCGGGCCATAATATCAGAAGCTAACATAGCCAGACAGACTAAATCAACAAGCGATTTGGAAGGGTTGTAAAGGCGAGGCTTCTTTTCGAAGAAGAAATTTTCAAAGAAGCAAAATACGGGCTCCTCAAGTACTTCTAATTCTTCCCGAGATACATCCCCGATATGAAATATTTGTACTAAAAGGCATCGTGGGGTTTGTTACCGTGTGTTAGGAGCTTGTTTTAAGTGCAGAAAAATAGGGCATATGGCCAGAGATTGTAATTAGAATGACGGGAAATTAGTTGTTAGCTCCACTACATCAATCCCAAAACTAGGAAATACTATGAGATCTACTACCACCGGAGATGCCGTGAGATAAAGGAGAGTTTTTGCGCTTGTTTCGGGTGATACACGGAATGCTAACGCCGTTGTCTCAGGTACTATCTCTATATGTAATCAAGATGCTTTTGTATTAATTGACTCCGGATCAACACACTCTTTCGTAACTTGTTCATTTGCATCTAGACTGAGTAGACCTCTAGAATCATTGCCATACTTGCTATGTGTATCTGTTCTATCCAGGGAATCTGCGTTGTGTGAATCTGTATATCGATTTTGTGACATGCGTATTGGGAATGCTATTCTGTATGTGGATTTGTTGCCCCTGAACTTTAGACATTTTGATATAATTCTAGGCATGGATTGGTTAACCAAATATTGTGCCACCATTGATTGTGTAACGAAACGGGTTGTGTTTAAACCACCAGAATAGGAAGAAATTGTGTTTGTGGGTAACGGGGTAGTGCCTCCTTATTTTGATATCTGCAATGAAAGCATGTAAATTAATCAGGAAAAGGTGCAAGGGTTATTTGTGTTATGTGCTATTTGAGCAAGGTGTGAATGTTGAATTGAGTAGTATCCCTATTGTTAGCGAATTTCCAGATGTATTCCCAGATGAATTGCCAGGGGAATTAGTGGACAGGGAGATAGAGTTTACTATTGAAGTTGTGCCAGGCACCCAGCCTATCTCTAAAACTCCCTACAGGATGGCTACTGCTGAAATGAAAGAACTAAAATAATAGTTGCAAGACCTGCTTGACAAAGGGTTTATTCGACCTAGTACTTCACCATGGGGTGCACTAGTGTTGTTTGTGAAAAAGAAAGATGGAACCTTGCGATTTTGTGTTGACTATCAAGAACTGAACAAGGTAATAATAAAGAATAAATATCCCTTACCTCGTATTGATGACCTATTTGATCAGTTGCAGGGATCACGAGTGTTCTCCAAAATTGATTTGAGGTCCGAGTATCATCAGTTGAAAGTAAAAGCTGAAGATGTTGAGAAAACTGCGTTCTGGACAAGGTATGGCCATTATGAATTTCTTGTTATGCCATTTGGTGTGACTAATGCTCCTACAGTGTTTATGAACTTAATGAACCGAATTTTTAAGACCTACCTTGATGAATTTGTTGTGGTTTTTATTGATGATATTCTGATATACTCAAAGGATAGACTTGAACATAAACAACATCTGATGACTGCTTTGCAAACACTCAGAGAAAAGAAATAATTTGCCAAACTAAAGAAATGTGAATTTTGGTTGGATGAAGTTGTCTTCTTAGGGCATGTTATCAACAAGAACGGAATTTCAGTGGACCCGCAAAAAGTCCCGCAAAAAGTAGAGGCAATTGTGAATTGGCCTACACTGACAAATGCAATAGAGGTTCGCAGTTTTATGGGCTTAGCTGGGTACTACAGGAGATTTGTGAAGGACTTTTCAAAAATAGCAGTGCCTCTTACCTAACTGACACACAAAGGGCAACCATTTGAATGGAATGACAAAAGAGAATTTGCCTTTCATGAATTGAAAACGAGACTGACCACTGCACCGGTTTTGACACTATCATCAGGTACGGAAAACTTTGTGATTTTCAGTGATGCATCTTATAAAGGTTTAGGTTGTGTATTAATGTAGAATTTAAGGGTGATTGCACACACCTCCCGACAGTTGATGCCACACGAAAAGAACTACCCAACACATGATTTAGAGTTGGTCGCAGTTGTATTTGCTTTGAAAATCTAGCGGCATTACTTGTATGGGGCAAAGTGTGAAGTCTATACAGATCACAAGAGCTTAAAATACTTCTTTACATAGAAAGAGTTAAATATACGGCAGAGAAGATGGCTCATATTGATAAAAGACTATGACCTTGAGATTCAGTATCACCCTGGGAAAACCAATACAGTTGCTAATGCCTTGAGCAGAAAATCGATGGGAAATTTGGCTTGCTTACTTACTGAACAGAAGGAAATTTTACAGGATTTTGAGAAGTTTGAGATAGAAGTGGTGTTGTGTGAACAGGGCGGACTGATAGCCGCTATTTTAGCTGAACCAACAATAATTACCGAAATTAAACAAAGGCAAAAAGATGATGAATTCCTCAAGAAAGTAATCAATGAATTTGAGACAAGTCCAAAAACAAAGTTCAGCATTGACAATGAAGTATTGAGATTTCAAAACTGAATGTGTGCCCTAGATGTTTTGGAACTAAAGAAGAGAATTCTAGATGAGGCCCACAAATCAGTATTTGCTATGCATCCGGGTAATAACAAAATGTATCGAGATTTGAAACAAAGCTATTGGTGGCCTAAGATGAAGAAAGAGATTGCAGAATATGTGTCCAAGTGCCTCCAATGTCAGCAAGTCAAAACTGAACATTAGAAACCGGGCGGTCTACTTCAGCCTCTCCCTATTCCCGAGTGGAAATGAGAGCATGTGACTATGGACTTCGTTGTTGGTCTACCCTAAACCTCTCGAGGTATGGACTCTATTTGGGTTGTAGTCGATAGATTGACTAAATCTGCACATTTTCTGCCTGTTAGAACTACATTTGATGCTTATAGATTGGCTACCATATATGTTGATGAGATTGTTCGTTTACACGGGGTTCTGGTATCAATTGTCTCGGATAAAGATCCGAAATTTGTGTCTAGGTTGTGGAAAAGTTTGCAAAAAGCTATGGAAACAGAATTGAGGTTTAGTACCGCATTCCACCCACAAACAGACGGGCAATCAGAATGGATAATATAGACCTTGGAATATATGCTTCGGATGTATGTTTTGGATTTCCAAGGGAGTTGGGAAGATTATTTGCCACTAGCAGAGTTTGCATACAATAACAACTTCCACTCCAGCATTGGTATGGCACCATACGAGGCTTTGTATTGTAGAAGGTGTAAATCACCGATTTGTTGGACAGAGGTCGGAGATAAGGCTTTACTTGGGCCTGAAATTGTACAAGACACTTTTGAGAAGATCAAAATTATTCAACAAAGGTTCAAAACAGCTTAGAGTCGACAAAAGAATTATGCAGATATTCGAAGAAGACCTCTTGAATATGAGGTTGGTGACCATGTATTTATTCGTATGACGCCGATGAAAGGCCAAGTAAGATTTGGAAAGAAAGGTAAATTGTCACCCCGTTACATTGGGCCATTCCAAATTCTAGAAAGGCTTGGTCATGTTGCCTATCGAGTAGCTTTGCCACCAGGGTTCGAACAAATGCACAACGTATTCCACGTATCAATGTTGAGGGGTTATCTTCGAGATCCGTTTCATGTGATTGATTATTACCGGGTAGCTCTTGATGAAAATATGGAGTACGCAGAATGGCCGGAACGAATCATTGACCAGCTAGTGAATCATTGCCCGAGGATATGTCATCCAAATCATTTTGAATTTGCTCATTTTCACTATAATTTTGTCTTTTTATAAGCTCATGCATATGATCTCTGGATGTCATCAATGCCTCAACCATTTCGGGTAAAAGCCTGCTTCGGTAATCGCTCAACACCAGTCCACCTACACTAAAAGCTGTTTCCGAAGCAACTGTAGAAATATGAACGGTTAGTATATCATGGGCCATCTGTAAAACCACAGGCCACATAGTTTCATTTTGTTTCCACCATTCAAAAATGTCAAAATCATCGGAATCATCCACTAACAGGCTTTCCAAATAACGTTGTAGTTTAGAACTACTTACACTTATATGTTGAGATATTCTTCTACTTTTTATTGCTTAAAAAACACTTAATCTCTCGCCTCGAGATGAGATTGCTAGTCTAGTGTGTGTAGGTGTATTTACAGATGCAATTGCCCTGTATTCTTCAAATAATTTGTTGCATGTTTGCATAATGGGGGCAAATTGTGTTTCATCCACGAAAATACATTCTAAAAATTCTTGTAAACCAATTTCTTTACACCTAGGATCAATTATTATGGCTAAACCTAATAGATGAGGCAAATGATCAAAACATTTATCAAATTTTTCTCTCATTGCAGTAATAATGGTTATATAATATTCATTACCCATATATTTTACTAAAACTTTAATTATTTCTGCTGGTATATGTAAAATAAATGGTGAAGTAGGAATATATATATAATAAAACAATTTTGTTGAAGTATCAAAAACTTTTAAAAAATCTTTATACAAGGCTACTTGGAGCCAATTAAGTTCAATGGCAGTTAGTACTCCTATTGATATTGTTGCAAAAAATAAATCTATTACTCTTCTTTGTTTACAAGCTATTTTTAACATATTATATGTTGAATTCCACCTAGTATCTATATCTAAAATTAATTTTCTAAATGGCATATTTTCTCGTTGACAAATTTTTCTACATTTCAAAATTCGATTACTAGAAGACATAATAGTAACAACTGCATTTTTCATTACAAGTACAGAAGTTTCGTATACATGCATAGCTTCTTTAACAGTCAAATTGAAAATATGGGCACAACAACGAACAAGAAATAAATCACCTTCAACAAGTAATTGTAAAGTTGATTTTAAATGGGCTACAGTTTGATTATAATATGATGCTTTATCTAAACTAATAATAAATATTTTATTTTGTAAAGTCCACTCGTATAATACATTTCTTATTTCTACACCAAGCGAATGACCAGTGTATAAAAGTTCAACTAATTTAAATAAAATAATTCTTTTATTTAATTTTTAATTATTATCAATAAAATGTGCAGAGATACATTGATATTCAAAACCATTATTTAACCACATATCTGATTTTAAACAAACTCTTCCATTCAAATTTAAAAAAGATGTCAAATAATTCACTTTTAACATCCTCAAATTTATTTAAAATCTTATTTCTAGTAGTATTCCTTGAAAATTTTTGATATTGCGGTGCAAAACTTTCATGAATCATTTCGGTAAAATCGAAACATTCATTAGTAGTAAAAGGTTGTTCTTTTTGAATAATATAATCAACTACATAATTTTGTGCACTTATAGGATCATATGAAAATGTTTGCAAATTACTAGTTGATGAAGCCCCTAATTGCATTTGACTTCGAATATCAGGTTGTGGATTTTGTAAATGTTTGTTAGCATGCCTTTTTAGATGACAAGTACCCCTGCAGATGCAGCACTAAGTAAATGTGCACAATATTTATATTTTGCTTTAAATGTAATTGTACCATCATGATTATTTATAGATATTTTTTCAAAATGTTCCCAAACACTACTACTTCTGCTCCTAGATGATGATCCAACTGTTGGAAGAGAGATATTAGAAGTAGAATCAATAGATTCATGTTGTCTAGTATATGTATCAATATCGACATAAATATTAGGCATATTAGGATCCATAGTAATGTAAGTAAAACAATATATAAGAATTAACAATTAATTTAAATAATGTGTAAATACAATCAGTAAAAAATAATAATTAATATATGTGCACAACTAAGTAATGATAAAAATGAGTAGCTAATAAATTTAATTAAACTAATTAACGTTATCTACTGGTGAATGTGATACAAAAATTTGCTTCTTCTAATAAAAGTTTTTTGTTGCACAATTGCAATTGAAACATAGGGATGGCACTTCAAAATTAATTGAGAGTTGAGAGAGATTGAGAGTTTACGAGAGATTGAGAGAGTTTAAGAGAGAGAGAGAGAGAGAGAGAGAGAGAGAATTATTTGTTGTGAGATTTATTTTAAAAAATGAAAGATATTTATAGTAATTTGAATCATAACCATTTGAATTATGACCGTTTGAGTTGAGTGATTGATGAGGAGATGCAACAGACTAATTTCAACTAGGCTAGTATGGGTGGTCGTTCTTTTTGACCAAAAGAATGGAGCTAGAGATATCAAACTATTGCCATGCCATGCTTTAGTCTTTTCAGGGATTCTCTCTTGTATATACAAAATATTTTATAACTTTGCCTCCACTCTCTCTTTTATGTTCTCTGTCAGTCTAATAGTCTATCCTAATGATAAATAAATATATTTTCAATAAATTAACATTGCCTCCTCTCTCTCTCACTCTCTCTACCCCCTTCTCTCGTCTTGTTTCGACTACTGGCAGCAACCAGCCACAACATAGTGATAGTGTGCAATGACAGTGGGTCACACAAGTTTTATCATTCTTGGGTCTATCAAGGTCTGTCAAATTTAACAATGTTAGTCTTTGAAAATAGCAATTAAGAATGACTATTGAATTTAATATTGTAGTATTTGAAGTATAAATCACATGATTTTACTTCCAAATGAAAAAAGAAAAGGGAACAACTTGGTTATACTAAGCATGAATGCTTAGCTTTATAGCATGGTATAGTAACACACTCTCTCTCTCTCTCTCTCTCCTGGCCAAAGTAAAAAGCATTATTAGTTTGATTTTAATTTAATAAATTATTATTATTATTTTATTTTTAAATTATTAATATTATTTATTTAATTATATAAATTTTTATTTTTACAAGATTAATTTTAATTTTTTATTTTTATAAGATCAATCTTTTTATTTATTTTATTTTTAATTTTTTTAATTATTTAACCATTTTAAGTTGTTTTTTATTTTTATTTTTTGAAATTTGACCATTACTAAAGAAAGGCCGGATGGGTGGGCCGAGCTGAGCCGCTCGCAGGGCTCGAAATTTTTTTGGGCGGGGTCAGGCCAACGGGCGGGGCTGGGCCCCAAGTGGAAGGCCCAGGCCCAGGTTCAAGCTACTGGGCTAGGCTCGAGCCCGGGCTTAACCGGGCCGAAACGTGCCGGGCCCACCTCGGGCTTCGGGCGGGCTTTGAGTCGTCCATGGGCCTCGGGCCATTTTTACACCCCTAGTTTCTTGCTTATTACTCCTCAATGAATCATATTTCATGCCTAAGAATGCTTAGAGTGGACAGAAATACAAGCACAAATTATCTTTTCAAAACATGCTGAAATAGGGTCATTTGATCGAGCCAACTATTGGTCGCTCGAGAGGTCACAAAGGTCTGCAAAAGTATTGGATGGGTCTGATATGCACTCGAGCCAACTATTTGTCGCTCGAGTGGATGCAAAACATACACTCAGTTCACTCGAGCCAACCTTTGGTTGCTCGAGTGGTTTGCAAAGATTGCAAAGATACTGGAAGCTCGCGAAGTTCACTCGAGCCACCACTTGGTCACTCGAGCGGTTTGGCAAATTATGGGTTTCAAAACTGAAAGTTTGAACTTCCAAATACAAATTCAAAGCCTTGGGTTCTGCATGGCTTATTCCAAAACACAAAGTTGCTTTAGAAAACATGTATACATGACCTCTTAAAAACCATTTGCTCAAAATCATTTTAAATCCACCAAAATTGAACTCAAAAGTTCATGCATGCTAGATTTTTCAAACTCTTTTCTCAAAACTCATGTATTTACCAAAATTGAGGTCAAAAGCTCCATGCATGTACCTAACTTTTTTTTCCATGATTCTCAAAGCATGAATCTAAAAGCCAAAACATGCTGAATCAAAGATACATGTACAAATTAACTTACAATTTCCAAATGGATGATCAAAACCAAACTCAAAGTGGTAAAACTCAACATATTCATGCATGCATGTGAATCTACAACACTTTCTTTACTTTCTCTGACAAAATACATGCAAATAATCATAATAACTCCATAACCTCAACTCTAAAATGAATTATCTTTAAGAATTGAGGGTTAAATTCTCATCTAGAGCCTTCAATTACACTTGTGTGGCTAGTTTTTTGTGCTCCTCGGAGGGGTTTAGTCTCCTCAGGTGTGATAGCCCTACAGTTTGGACTCCCGTGGTTTTGATCTGATTTCACAAGTGCAATGTGAAATAGAAAAAAAAAACAAATGAGAGTCCAAATCTAGCAAATCTTAGAAAATCCACTATTCACAAGAAATGCCAAAAATGGGCCGCATTTCCAGATTTTAGAGTCGCCACCTAATATTTTTGGAAAAATAAGGAAACCCATAACTCGTGCCAAAGGCCACTTGTCTGTCATAACCAAAGTTTGTCTCGGCTCGGGAACTTAGATATGAGAGGGGAAGGTCATAAATTGAGCACTCCACTCACTCGATCAAAGATCGGTCTCTACTAATCTTGATGCGATTTTTATGTACATTATATGTTCATGTTCTAATTATTATGCTAGCTTACTATGTGAGGCACACAAGTATAGACTACGTCACTCACTTTGGAATGCTTTTATTTCATGTTTGTTTGAAAAGAGTTTTGAATATGTGCTACTTGAATGAAAAGCGAGCTCATATGTACATTAATCAAAATCATCCCAACTTAAGTGAAATTGCCTCCATCCACCGGCATTCAAAGAGATATTTCAAATAAACACTTAGCCTCATGGTAGTATGCTTGATATGGCAACACAAACATACATGCAATATGCTAAAGCAAAAAATGTTCACCTAATACTCCACCGAGGTAAGCCAAAGAGAAGAAAATAATTAGAAGCATGCATGCTCCAATATGAAAGTGGCTAATGCAACACATACAAAATGCAACTACTAGGTTTGGTTTATTTAACATGTCATATGGGTCAACTCAAAGCATGCGACAACGCACATATTCAAGTTAGTAGGAAATGACAACAATGTTAGAATGATGAATCGAACTCAATGCATGCAAACATGGATACGAAGCATGGTAATGATATGAAACGAAAAATATGATGCTACCACGATAAGCACATAAATAAAAAGAAGAAGGAAATGGGGCTCGGAAGACATACAAAATATTATAAGTGTTACAAATTTGCCCTCACACAAGAAGGTTCGAATGAATGGTCCTAAAATATCTGTGCAAATAGCTGGCAAAACTGGCATAAAATATCTGTAAAATAAACTAGTGGCCGGCAAGCCACATGTGACACCCCAAAAATCAGGAACATCAAATAATATATTAACAATTAAATACAGGGTTTATCTAATCCCAACAAATAATATATTAGATAAGATTTTATTAATCCTCATAATTGGAACTCAATCCAAACATTTGGCAAGCTAGTAAAAAACCAACTTTTTGGCTTTTTAACTATTTTTAATCACATCATCTCTCTACTTTCTTACACACCAAAAAAAAAAAAAAAAAAAAAGAAGATCCAAATAGCCACAAAAAAAACCAAAAAGCCAACTTTTTACCATCTTCCCAAAACACCACTCCTAAGACTAATCCTGAGAATACTAATTCAACCTAACCCAATCAGTCTAACCAAACATGGCCCCAGTAGCTTGGGTAAATGTCTAGTTGTTAGAGCTGTTCCCCTGTGTCTCCATTCAAGACCTCTGATTTCTTAGGCAAAAATTAGGTATTTCTCCAAAAAAAAAATTCTGCAACATTTTTGTTTTCATGTTTTTTTAAGAAAATATAATCGTCGGAGGCTAGCAATTGCATCATTCATTAAAAAATATATAGGAGTCTTGTTACTGTGTGTCCGCCCTTAAGACACATATTAAACATGTTTAAAATCATTATGCATTATCTATGATATTCACTTTCATATACAACGTATAATTCCTTTAATCTAAAAATATTATATGCGGTTAAAGGTGAAGTTGTTAGTTGATGTATATTTAAATTGTTCAGTAACAATTTCACAAACATTACCATTGCATTTTGTATAAACAAGCTTTTAAAAGCCTAATCGAGTAAATTAGTCAAACTTAAATAATAATTATATATGCATTTACAAATAACACTGCAACAGCAGAAGTAACCCCTAAATAGGGAATAAATATCTTCCATAGAAACATGAACATCCCTCGTCAACTTAGTCAAACTAAAATAACAAATAAATATAATATATATATATATATATGCACTACACAACACTACGACACCAGAAGTAAATCTTAATTAGAGAATAATTATCTTTTCACAAAAACACGAACAGCCCTAGCCCTGCATTTCCTTATCTTCCTTATCATCGCCTTCGCTCTTCCAGAGTACCTAGTGCAATGATGACGGATGGCCTAACAAAAGAAATGCTGGCACACCTCTAGTAAAAGGGCCCACATAATTCCCTCTCACTCGAACTTTAATAATCCCAATCCCATATTCTAATCCACCCAATCAAACATGCCCATAGTGAATTAAATTGTGAATTAAAAGATCTACAAGACGAACAAAAGAACAATCCATTAACAAATAGCATAAGCACCAAGGAATCAAAAATTAGCTAGGAAGAAACCAATAAGTAGATAAAGAAAGGTTAAAATTACACAAATAGTGTAAACAAAGGTCCTATCATAATCAGTGTCAACATCTTTAATTCAAACACTTGGGGAGAGTAAACGAAGTGCAGAGAATACTTGTAACCTATGAATCATGGCTTGCCAATATGGTTGTCCTACTAGTATCTGACAAACCAACAGGCATAGAAATGTCATGTATGTCCAATTTTTTTATTTTTTCGGTTTGGGACACGACTGGGACATATGCATCTCTTAAGCCGACTCACTGTAAACATGTGTGCCCAAACTTTTTATTATTGCCTCGCACCACAAGCGTGCCCAAACTTTTTATTATTTCTTTGGGTATGGGACATGAATGGTATACATAAATCACTTAAGGCAACTCAACATAACCATAAGAAGAAGCAAAATACCAAAAGTAGAATAAGTAGAGACGAAAAAACAAGGAAACGAACAGTGCTTCGTGGTGCATGATGTCTTTATGAAATTGCTTAACAAAATCTGTACCATAGTTCTAAAAAACATAGCCAGTATGCTACGTACCGGCCGATACGTATCGAAAAAACACGGCGACGATACGGATACGGATCAATATTGCGGTGTGACCGTCGAACCGGCCGATTCCCGTTACATAACGGGTCATAACCGTTTTTCAACCCATTACACAAGTCGCGACAAGCTGATACTCACCGAGGCGGCCGATACTCCTGTGAAAATGGTTGAGAAATTTCCTGGCCACGACACTCGATTCCCTATACATACTGGCCGATACTATCAATACCGATACTCCACAATCAATACCATTACGTTATCCGATACTGTGATTTAAAACTATGATTTGTACTAAATTGCCATTAATGTGAGTCTATAATTTGAATTTACATGGGTCCAATTTTTTTCCTGGGGTGCTTATGTTCGAACATATTAAATGGGGCTCTTAACATCAAGTCCGTTAAACTGTATGATGGGAAAACAAAATACAAAATTATTGACAGGATGGCCAAAACATTTATAGAAAAATAAATAAATAAAAAATAAACTTGAGCCTCCAAAAACATGGCCTCACAATTTACCCAACCCCCTGCCACATCATTAGTAGTGAATTTAGGGGTCATGAATTTGGCATCCCCAGCATCTCTTAAAAAAATGTGGCTTTGATTAGTCAAGTTTTAGAAATTGCTAAAATTTCAAAAACAAGGTGGAAAATAAAATAAAAAACACATTATTTTCAAATGGTTTTCTTCTTTTCTTTGGTTGGGTGAGTGGGTGGGCGGGGGGGTGAAAATAAATTTTATTAAATTTTAAAAAATAAATTTTGTAGTGTTTATTTTTGTCAAATTAGTTTGAATTCTTTTGAAATTTTTTTAGTAACAAATTCTAAAAAATACTAAAAAAATAGCCAAACTAACTCGGATCTTTTTTGAACAATTAGCATATATATACCTTTTAAAATGCTTTTTTTTTTACATAAATAAAATTTATTACCAAAAGCATCAAGAAGATGCTAAAGAACATAAAACCAAAACCCCAAAGAAAAAGGGGCAACACCTGACCAATCCAGTCATCTACAACGTCTAAAAAATGAAACAAATCCAGATCTACCCTCCCTATCACCCAACTGTACAAAACACCAAAAAACTGACTATAAAGCCGAGATAATGTCTGAGAAACCCCATGAAAAGTTTGTCGATTCCGTTCCAACCAAAGCAACCACATCAAACACAAAGGAGCCAAAGCACAAGCCTTTTCACGCCTCTTCCCAATTCAACTGCCTCATCAACTACAAAGAAGCTAGCATGGTATACTTGTATCACATAGTGTCATTTTGGGGTGTTATAATCTTCCGTCCTATTAAAATTTCTTCCTCGGAATTTATTTGTTTGGATATGTTATTAACTTCACCTATGTACTATGATAAAATTATTATTTAGTATTTTTCTTGGTTTGAAACTTGATATTCATCTTGTATCTCAAAGTTTTTCTTCATAATTCATGTTTCTTGGTCTGTGGTTGGACTTTCGCTTTCTATCTTAAATTGTTTTCAATAAATAATCCCCTCTCTTTTTATATTCTATAAAGAACCTATCTCAAATCATTTTCATGGTGGTTAATATTTATATCATGTGAAACACGATTGAAGACCATACCTTGTAGTGATTTTTGTTTAATTTTTTATATAAGTGTAACCACGCCCGCGGGGGACCTCGCTACAGTTCGGACTCGATTTTTGTTGCGGTTCCAAATCTCGAACCAAAGAGTCCAAATCCGGCAAATCGTTTTGAAGGAAACAGATTTTTTGAAAGAAGTGCCAAACATGGACTGCTTTGCCAGATAACAGAGTCGCCACCTAAATATTTTTAAAATGGGAAATTTAGGAAACCCTGACTCGGTGCCATAAGGCCACGTTCCGTCATCACCAAAGTTGGCTCGGGAACTTGGGTACGATTAGGGAAGGTCACATCGTGAGCACCCCCTCTCGCCCGGTCAAAGACCGGCCTCTACTAACCATGATATCTGTTTTTGAAAACATTTGTGAGTCCTTATTCCGATTATTAGCCTAGGTTACTATGTGATGCTCGCAGCAAACAAGTATAGACTGAGCCGTCTGAATTGGAACTGAACATTTCATGTTTGTTTGTGAAAGATGATTTGCTACCCGCAGGTAGGCTTAAAATACAGATTTTGCCACAATCTAGTGGGCTTAGAAAACATGGTTTTGCCACAATCTAGTGGGCTTTAAAACAAACAGTCGATGAATGGTCCCAATTCAGATAACTCAACCTCCACCCACAGGCATTCAAGGCAGTTATATCACATAAGCATTTAGCCTCATGGCAAGCATGCTATCATGGCAACACTCACACGCATGCAAGGATGCTAAAGCATAACCACTTACCGAGTACTCCCAGCCAAAACAGAAAACTGATTAGAAATCATGCATGAATTCTAAATATACTGAAATGCCTAATGCAACACATGCAAAGATGCAAACTATAGCAGGCTCGGCTATTCTAAACATGGCATGTGGAATGCATGACTATCAAGTACTCAACTTGGAATTGAAATCTGAATCACGGTTTGTATGATCGCCGAGTCTGCATGCAATACAGATGAATGATGCAAACATGTCATTACATCGTATGCTAATTGAAATATGCCCTATATCTAACCATCCAAAGCGGGTAAATAAAAGGGAGAAAGAAATGGGGTTGGAAGACATACATCACACTCACACACCCTTATTACATTTATGCCCTCGCCACAGAGGGTCGAATAAATATACAAATCAATAAAAGAATATCTGATCCGGAAATAAATATACAAATTCTAATTAATTAACAAGTTAATTACAAAAGAATTAAAACTGGCGTGCAAGCCAGGGACTGCCTCGCTTCTGATAGATGATGTATGCTGGACTGCTTGGCGCGGAAATCCACTGGAATGCCCTGATTAGCCTCTGTTTGCAATATTTCTAAATGCGCTTGGACTCAAAAGTTGATTGTTGATTTTGCTGCAACAGAGAGCAGGAAAAGGGCATAGCAATGTATTTTCACAAATATATGCATGCCTCGATCCTCGTACCACCAATCACGCATACCGATGCATGATGGCAGAGGAACCGGATTGCACAACTCAATATAGGGATGAATGCGACAACAAAACCTAACTCCATCATGGGTAATCCGGAGTGGTGGTGACTTGGGAATTGAGACTCATTCCGTTACTCGGAGTACAAAACGTGCCTCGTTTCCCGTGCGATATGCATGATATGCATGAAATGTAGCAGAGATGTGGTATAGCATGCACAATGCCATGAAAATGAGATGCCTCAAAATGCGTGTCCACGCACGCAAACCGAGGCGATCGAATGACACGCGAAATGTAATGATGGACTTATACCAACATGAAGGGGCCTCACCACACTCACATAGGATGCCTAATGAAAAGAATGAGGTGCCTAAATGCGTGCCCACCGCACGCAAAACCGAGGCAATGATGAAATATAAACCGAATAAAGCAGAGTGCCTCGAAATGCGTGCACACGGCACGCAAAAGCGAGACGAGGCATACGCAATGCCAAGCGGATAAATGAGTGCCTCGAAATGCGTGCACACAGGCACGCAAACCGAGGCGAAGGCATACGCAATGCCAAGCGGATAAAATAGTGCCTCGAAATGCATGCACACGGGCACTCAAACCGAGGCGGCGCATACGCAATGCCAAGCGGATAAAATAGAGTGCCTCGAAATGCGTGCACACGCGCACGCAAACCGAGGCGAAGGCATGCAATGCCAAGCGGATAAACAGTGCCTCGAAATGCGTGCACACGCACGCAAAACCGAGGCGGCGATGATGAAAAAAAACAGATAACCGAAGTGCCTCGAGATGCGTGCACACGCACGCAAAACCGAGGCGAGGATGCAAGAATGAAAATCGGATAAACCGAAGTGCCTCAAACGCAGCGTGTCTACTGTGTGTGCAAATGGCGGTTAAAATGGAGATAAAATTGAAGTGCCTCGAAATGCAATGGCCGCACGCAAACCGAGGCGATGATGCGATGCAAAATCGGATAAACCGGCAGTCTCGAAATGCGTGCACACGGACACGCAAACCGAGGCGATGATGAAATGAGATGAAATGGCATACGGAATGCAACGATGGGCTTACACCAACTTGGGAGAGCCTCGGCTCACTCACATAGGAGGCCGGATAAAATGAAGTGCCTCGAAATCGGTGCACACGGGCACCCAAACCGAGGCAATGGCATACAAGCATGAAAATGCAAATTGGGCTTACGCCAACATGAGGGGGCCTCAACCACACTCACATAGGCTGCCGGGCGGATAAACAGGCGCCGAAGGCGTACACCGCACGCAAACCGAGGCAATGCAAAAATGATGCAAAATGGCATAGGGAATTATATGTAAGCATGGCAATGGAATTTCAGCACCTAAATAAAGGGAAAACAGCCTAAACAAAACGAAATGACACTCGAAGCATGCATTCATCCCGAAAGTGTGAAATTAAGCCCCGAAATGGCCTATAGCCATGCTATACATGCAAAATATGATCATGGAAGCAAGAACAGTAGCAAGGCAGTCCCAAATATGGCATTTTTCAGTAACAAACATGGCCAAAATGCAAGCATAGATAGATCAACAATAGCATGCAAAATTAGTGGCCAAAAGAGGGGTATTGAGACAAGTGATATATGCAAACCCCAAATGGACAAACTTTCTTCTACAACATTGAAGATGAGATGAAAATAAGCACAATTTCAGAAGATGGCATCCTCAAAATCAGAATAAAATCATGCTAACAATTCTATGCAAAAATGGAGCTCAAAAGAGGCTATAACAAGAGTCATGCAAAGCAAGCACCAAATGACAAAATGTTCTTCATGAAATGTGTAAAGGGGACCAAAATAAGACCAAAGTCAGTAGGGGTCGAAGTCCCAAAAACAAATAGAAATAGGTCAAAAGTTGCATACAAAAATGGGCACACTTGATGGAATTCGAAGGAAGTGGTGGATAAAATGGCCAAATGAAGTTTATCCCTTCTACAATGTTGTAGAGGGGCTCAAAATGAGCACAAAACCAGTAGGGGTCGGACCCCTAAAAACAAAAGGAAATAGGCCTAAACTAGCATGCAAGATAATGGCATAAAAGCTAGATATTGAAACAAGTATATCATAGAAGCCTCAAATGAAGTTGAGCCCTTCTACAAAGTTGTAGAGGGGCTCAAAACAAGCACAAAAGCAGTAGGGGTCGGAGCCCCAATTCTCAACCAAATAGAATATAGAAATGAATCAAGAAAAAGCCCTAAAAGTTGGTTTTGAAGACTTACCCTTGAAGACTTGTCTTTCTTTGATTCTTGGCTCTGATTTGTAGCTTCTCAACCTCTGAAATTCACTTCCTAGCTGCTGGAATGGTAGTAGGGAAGGTGAGGCTAGGTGTTGATGAAGAGAAGGCCTAGGGACTTGAAAGCTTTTTGAGGTTTTGAGCTATGAAAATGGAGGAGTTTGGAGAAGTATCCTTGAAGGCAAATTTTCCAACCTTGAAGAAGGAGAGGGAGGGCCCTTCAAATAGACAACAAATGGAGTGTAAAAGCGGTGGACAATTGGAGCAGTCGAAAGGTGAATCTGGCCAGGTACCTCTCTGCAAGGTGGCCGGCCACCACCTTCCTGGGCCTGACCACCTTTTGTGGCGGCCACCACCCCAAAAATGAAGTGTTGAATTAGTGGCCGACCACCATACATTAGGGTCCTCCCAAGTGTGTAGAATAAGGCCCCAAGGTTGAATTTGGCAACTCAAGGAAGTCACAACATAGAGCTTGAAGGAGGGGCTCAAAATGAAATTCAAAATTGGCGGCCGACCACCAACTTTTAGGGTCCTCCGAGATGTGTAGAACAAGGTTCCAAGGTTGGAATTTGGCAACATTGAAGCAGGATTCACAACATTGCATTTGAAGAAGAGGGCCAAAATGAAAATCAAAATTGCTGGCCGACCATGCTTGTTTAGGGTCCTCCCATGTCCCCGATCACAGATATGTAACTTTGGTTGGAAGAAAATACCCCAAGGTGTTCAACATTGGCCCTAAGAGAAAAACGGGCTCCGGAGGAGCGAACCGCTATCTCGGGATAATTGCTGGCCTTCCACCCCAAAGTGATCTTCCCGGTGTTGAAACAGAGGTACCGCCAAGTTTGAACAAAAACTAATGAGAAATGAACGTCAGGGGCCAAAAGCAAAACCGTCGGGATCAAAATGAAACGCAGTCTTGGGAAGTGGTATTGGCGGCGAAGTGGGTATCTGCGACCCAGTGTCCCTCGGAATGACAAAACAGAGGTTCTGCCAAAAATCGAGAAAACCGATGCAAAATGAATGCTCGGGACCAAAAGGCGGTTTGGGGTCCCGAAACGGTTATGAGCACGAAAGTGGCATACGGCCACGAAGTGGGCATCGAGCCCAGGGTTCCTCGAAATATTAAAGCAGAGGTCTCATAAAAACCGGAGAAAGCTAATGCAAAATGAATGCTCGGGACCAAAACGCTCGGTTTGGGGTCGAAAAGGGTCGCCGCACCGGATGTGGTGTTCTTGCGAAGTGGGCATCGAGGGCCCAGTGTCCCTCGGAACACTAAAACGAGCACATGCAAAAACCGGAGAACTTCGGAGATGGTTGGGCGGTCCGGAGCCGAGGCACGCTGACTCAGCAAAACCGGAACCGCTCGAAATGGGTAAAATGGCCTCGGACCTGAAACGTAGCTCACGGCCACCGGGAGATAGTCTACGGGACCACTCCCTTCCCCCAGAGAAAACCGAGCCTGGTTCGCAAACCGAGACAAGGTAGAGAAGATGGTTCGGAAGTCCGGAGGCAGGGCACGCGGCCGTGACTCTGGGACTTCTGAACAAGCACGGTATGTAACATCACCGAACGCTCAATCGGTGACGTCTGAGTCTTAAGGTCGGTCAAAAATGGGGTGTCTACAGTTGCCCCTCTTTGACAGAACTCGGAAGTCATAAGAATGACGGGAGTGAATGTCAAAGCCCAGAGACGACCCATTTTTGACAAGGCCGAAGACTTAGACAATCATACAGGATAAACAGAGATATGTGCCCGCAGGCGTGCCCTCAGGCAAGGGGGCAAAATGCAAATGATATGCAAGAAGCCAGATGATCATGCAAGTCTGACAAAGTAATAAAGCAAGTATTCGCAAATAGATGCAACAGTTATAAGCAAGAATGCAAAGCAACAGGATGCCAAATGTAACTCGATGTTCGTGCAAATGCAGCAGGCTGTAATGAAGCAAGTATTCGCAAATAGATGCAACAGTTATAAGCAAGAATGCAAAGCAACAACTATATTTCATGCAGTTAGGAATGCGGAGAATTATTCAATTCTCGTCGCGTCTCACACGGAGAAGATACGATACCTGCGCGATTCGTCCGGTCGGATGATCTGAGGCACAAAATAGTGCGACACGCTAAACAAGGCGATTGATTTGAAATGCACAAAGGCGATACGATCATAAAGCAGCGCGATTGATTATCTGCACAAAAGCGGCGATCATAAAACAGCGGATCGATTTGAAATGCACAAGACAAGGCGATACGTCATAAAAGCAGCGATCGATTTGAAATGCACAAGATAAAGGTAATGCGCAAAAGCAATAGCGATTGATAAACCGCAAAATAAAGGCGATGCGCAAAAAATAAGCGCGAATGATTTGAAATGCACAAGACAAGGCGATTGAGGTGCGCAAAATAGCGTGAATGATTTGAAATGCACAAGACAAGGCGGTCACGATCAAAAAGCAAGGATCGATTTGAAATGCACAAGACAAGGCGGTCACGATCATAAAGCATAGCGATCGTTTGAAATGCACAAGACAAGGCGATCGCGCAAAACAATAGCGATTGATAAACTACACAAAAGCAGCGATGCGCAAAATAAGCGAATGATTTGAAATGCACAAGACAAGGCGATTGAGGTCGCTAAAATAGCGCGATTGATAAACTGCACAAAACAGTGCGATACGCTAAACAGCGATTGATTTGAAATGCACTAAACAGCGCGATACGCTAAACAGCGCGAGTGAGATACAAAGTGTAAGTGCACAAGACAGTGCGAGCGAGATAAAATGCACAAGAAAGTGTGATAAAATGCATCTTCTATGCAAGTATGGGGGCATTCTCTATGCAATATTGAAAGCAAGCATATTCTATGCATGAAACAAGTAAAGCATATTCTATGCGGAATCGAAAACAAGCATATTCTATGCATGAATCATAATGATGCTGTGATGCGCATGCAACAACAAGGTATATGAAAGCTCGCACTCTATGCAATAGAGGGACGACAAATATGTACTCTGGTGCCTCGATTTGCCTCTTAGAGGACTTCACAACATGCTTTCTTAAAAGGGCACACCTGTTCAAATTGGCGAGAGATAACATCTGCGTAGGAGCTACGGTGCCGCTTGTTTTCTGATCATATTCACAACTTTCCCTATTCTCCAACGGGGGTGAGACTAGGTTGGTTCAAGATCGAATTGAGGTGCATACACGCTATCTCAACCTATGGGGCTTCCATCTGATTTCAAGCCGAGGACACGCCTCTGGGTATTTAAACCCGGACTTTAGTCTCGGAAATCGAACCTTTGCGTTCTAGGCCACGGCCATTCGAACTCTAGTTTCCACCGTCGCAGCTTGGTCTCCTAGGAACTCATCGCAAACACGTCCAAGATGCCTCTGGCGAGAATGGTACTCAAGGAGAAACGCCGATCGCCATTACGGCAAGTAGACTTGATCTTGAGCTTGAGGCACACTCATACTTGAACATTGGCAAGACACGAAGAGGTACACACGGAATATAGTCTCGGAACTTCTTGATGTTGGAACAAACTCAGATGCCGACATTTCCTCTTTTGCTTTTGCTGCGGCCGAAACTCATAGCCAGATAGGTCCTGGTTCTCTGTTCACACTTATCGGGGTAGACCTGCGGTTTTACGAAGAACAAATTACATTTTGCACAAATGTGGAGAACGGCCAAGACACTCATAGCACAAGGCGATTTTTTATTTTTTGAAAATGAGAAAAGGATTCTCAAGGGTATTGAGCCTCTGACTCTGACACACTCGACTCAACAAGAAAACAAAAGGCACATAACTTAGACACATCGAGTAACACTCGAGACGACTCAAAATAAGGATCGAGATAAAACAAAAAGACACGACACTCAGACGTGTACAGGGAGCCTGTTTCACCGGGTATGTTTCCCATCCTTTCTTATTTGTGATTCTCACATCACTCGGCCCTCAAGCTCTAGTTTTCTGAAAAAGCCCTTTCCTCACTTTTCCTCTCATCGCACATCTCTCTATTCTTTAATCTCTCATTTTTCATCCCTCCCCTGGGTGGTTGATGGATAAACAGCAAGTTGCGAGGTCATGCCCCTAGCACTCAGCTAGATCCTTCTTCTTCTGCATGCAGCTAGTGAATTCCTTCCACAGAGGGGTTGCGCTACATCTGGGTGTGTAGCAAATCTGCAGCTAATATCGATTGATGATGCTTTGCTGGGGAGTTTGGACGTGATAAGATCTGTCCAGATGATGGAGTGGAATATCTTGGCCCATTCTAGTTCGTGCTTCGCACTTGGCTTGATACCTCGTTGCTTGGAGGATGTGAGAGAGCTTTCAGCCCATTTGTGGTTTGCTTCAGTGGTGCCCTTTTACGCGGGTAGAGTGCCCTTCTTGGCGAGTATGGTGCCTTTTACCGCAAGTATGGTGATAATAGAGAAAACCAGAACACCGACTCAAGCTGTGCCCCTAGTTCATCATTTTGACCATTTTGTTTTTGGCTTTCTAAACAAAATTTGACCAAAAATGAGAGTTAAATTAACATGCTTGTTCGATTTTGATTTGAAATCACGTAAGTCGCTATGAGCCGAAAATTTTCCTTTTCGAGTCCAAGAAAAAGGTCGATTTTGGAAAAATGAGATAATTTTCGAGAGAATTAATCAACCTTAGTAAAAATTCTCAAAAGCTATTTTTGCAAGCGGCATTGCTCAACGAGCATAGAACCCTCTTGAGATGCACAACCTCGATCCGGAGGAAAATTGCCTTGCTTGAAGAGGGCTGCATGGCAACGGAAAGTTGCCCTTGTTTGAAAGCACGGCGCGTTGAATGGCAACGGAAAGTTGCCTTGTTTGGATGGCGCCAAAGACATTGTAGTCGATCCTCGAGTGATGAACACAACCAGACTCTCGGATCTGAGAGAAGGCAGAGATGACCAAAACCATTGCATGGACGCAGTCGAATTGAAGTGTTTTTAGGGCTGGACTTCAGAATGAAGTTGCCTACGTATCCCAAAGATGGGAATCAAGCCTTACGTAGTTCGGGGTTAAGGTACACTCGGGTATTTAACCTCTCCTTTTTATGCTCTAATTTTTGCCAAGGCGCCTGTTGCAGGTTTTCGACCTTGCGAGCTTTGTTCTTCTTTTTTTTCCTTTCATTCTTTTCTTTTTTTTTTATTCTTTTTTGTTTGTTTTTTTTTTTTTTTTCTTTTTCATTCTTTGCATTTTTTCTTTTTTTTTCTTTTTTTCGTTCTTTTCTTCGCTCTAACTTTTGCCTGGGTCGCCCTTCCGGGTTTTCGGCCCAGCGAGCCTCTCAAAGGGGTAAAAATGTAACCAGTCCATGCCAAATGGTTCTGAGATTGAAGCCCTCTATATCCAGGAGAGTGGCTGTTGTATTGACTTGCGGAAAGATCCACCTTTGGCTCTTCGAGCACATGGATATTTTTTTGCCCTTAGTTCGAGGGGTGCTTCGCTCGGCCTTGCAAGCTTCTTCCGACGAGGTCGATCTTCTTGATCGACTTTGGTGCCTCTTGTTAGAAATGCTTCAACCGCCACAGGCCTTACATTGTGGTCTAGTTGAACATTCGAATGCAAGTCCAAGGTTTGAAAGCAAAGGGGTCGAGTCTCGAGGTCGAGAGCGATCCTAAAATTGCACAATCTCAGAAGCGATTCCACACATGTCTTTGCGGACGCGCAAAATATTTTTGAAAGTTTTTAAGCGACAAATCGCTTTCATTTGAAGACGATGTAGGACCAATCTGGATCAAAGCTAGGGTCCTTCTCAGTACTCACGCTAACAAGCATGATTTCATTCATTAAGGGCTTAGCACGCCTTTCTTTCTCTCAGTTTGATCAAAGTTTTGCAAATCCCCGGGAATTCCTTCCTCTTTGTTTTTCACCGCGGTGTTCAAAAAGTTTTGAAAAACTCAGGTCATTACAATGGCTTCCAGGCACAAGAGAGCGGTGGAATGCTGCCATTTCATTCAAATCTCTACAACTAACACACGAAGCGAATGCGAAGCATGGAAATTATTCTTGTTTCATTCAAAGTCTGGCGGCATAAGCGGCTCCCTAAGCAGACTCAAAACAAAGCAAAAGGACAAACAAAACAAAAAAAGTGATGTCCGAGGTAACACCCCCCACGGAATCATCTGACTCCTATACAACAGGACTGACTCGACACAACAAGACAGACCCAAAATAAAAGAGACTGACTCAAAACAAAAGGACAGACTCAAAACAAAGTAGCAAAAACTGACCCAATACCCAAGTCAGAAAGCACAAAACTAGTATTTGCACACTGCTCAGAACAGTGCATGTCGTCCACCTTATCTGAAGTAAACTGAATGCCGCCCGCAGGTGGTTTATCTCCCAATCACATCACATTATCCCCCAAGTTCACCGATCTAGTGCCGATAGACTTTGCAGGGTCTGGTGCGACGATAACCTTATTGTCAATCAGATCTTGTATTTCATGGCGAAGACGGAAACAATTATCAGTGACGTGGCCAACTTGTTGATGGAAGGCACAATACTTGGCCGGATTATGGGTAGGAGGAGTTTTTGGTAGGGGCGGCTCGGGGCTTGTGCCCTTTTTTATCAGGACCCTCAAGGCCTTGATAGTGACATGTCTGATGGGGTAAACACCCTCCGCCCCGAGGTGGGTATTTTGAGGTTTGTGGCTTTTCTTTGGATGCACCGACAAAGGGATTGACAGTCTTGTTGGGTTTCTTGGTCTCTTCCGAGAACGGGACTAGAGTTGAAAGGAACATTCTGGTACAAAGCCGCTTCTCGCTTGCCCTTGATTCAAATCGCCCCCAACTTGATTGGCGAAAGTGTCATCCACCTCTACAACAATCGCAAGGACTTGCTCTTTGTTTAGTCCTTGACTTTCAAAGCCTCAATATCCCACGAAGGTGTTCATGGGGACCGATGCACTTGCCTTGCTCTTATCACTTGGTCTCCACTTTGCTAAGAGATTGGCCTTCTCCCAATGCGGCTGTCCCAAGGTTAAGGAACCTTGACATGAACTCCTTAGTATGTGATGGTTGATGATGGAGCCAAAACTCCAAAGGCCGATCTGCCACAGTTCTCGAAGATCTTCGATCATCCTTATCGGCTCGAGTAGTGGGTTCATGGGTTTGAGATGATCGGGGTTGATGCACCCATCATGCATAAGTCCGTGCTCTTCGGGATAAACACCTTCGGTTTGGGCAAATGGGTGGGTGATATATATACACCGGGTCGTAAGGGGGCCAATGTGTGGATTAGATTGAGATGTGGATGAGGTATTTGGTCATTGGGGTCGAAAGGTGGAGCTATCGTTTGGTTGTCGATGAGATTTTGGACCTCATGACGAAGCGGTAGTAATGATGGGTGCCATGACAGCTGGCTTGATGGTACATCTGAAGACTTGGAGGGTTATGTCCGGTGGGAGTGGGTTGGGAAGAGGTTGAGGATCAAGGGGTTTGAGATGCCCTCTTTCCATCAAGACTTTTAGTGCGCTAGTCAAGCTCATATAGAGGGTGAAAGTTACGCCTGAGCTTTTGGAGTCGGCTATTTGCAAGCTTGAATTGGCAAAAGGGTTGGTTGGTAGTATCAGTTGGTTCAGTCGTCGGAATAATAGTGCTACTCGACATTGGTACTCCTTGAAATCACCCTCCTTGTCGGTTCACTTGTTCAGGAATGATCCCATTGTTGAACGCATTCTCGACTGAACCCCAGTTCATGCAAACTTTTGAAAGTGAATACGGGCGACTATCAATTTCGCAACATATCATGCTCGAGGTTCCGCACCATCATCTGCACTTGATCCCTCTCGGAAGGGCGGCGTCTCATCATCTGTCTGCCTTTGCTCTCCATCTCGCAACAAATTTCACAAAAGACTCTTGGGTTACGGCGGGTTGCTTCAAGCTCTTGGATGGTCATTTCAACACGGTATTGTAGGAATATTGATCGACAAAGGCCTCGGCTAATTCTTCGGTTTGCTTCACTTTGTCCTCCAACCTAGTGTACCAAGTGGTCGCTACACCCCAGGGTTCTTCCATCTGAGAGAGTTTTGTGGCTTAGTCGGACCCATCGGCTTTAGGACATCCAAGAAAAGTCGGATATGTATCATTGGATCCCAGACCCGTCAAACGGTCAATATATGGCATTTTGAATCCGTCTGTGTACAACGGCGTGCCCATCCTCAATGTCGGGAATGGAGTTAAGGCCATGTGCCCTTTTGAATTGCTTCTCAAGGTTCGCAATTTTCACTGCGGTCAGATCGAGGTCATTAGCATCAAGGGGATAACGCCTCTTGTTAGGCTGCACCGAGGGTCTGAAAACTTGGGCTTGAGTCAACCCTTCTCGAGGACTTGGACACTGCAAATTTTCAGTTGGCGGAATTGGGTCAAAGTTCGGTTGGGGTCCCAAAGCTGGATGTGAGGCAGACGCCCCAGATGGGCGCTGCGTTTCAATGCTGGTCTCAACCTGCATGGCAGTTCCCTGATTCAACGCTGTTACCACGGCCACAAATTCTTCCGAACCTTGTGCCATCACGGTCTGTTGAGTCCGAACAAAGGTGATGTGACTGGTGACTGACGGATCAGATGAACCGGAGAGCCCTGACTGGCCTTTCTTTGCCTTGCCTTAGCGAAAGAACACTGGTTGCCCTTGAATTGAATTTCTGACCTCACAAAGTCTATCAGCACAAGTCCAATGTACCCGGGGAATATCGAAGCCTTCTGAAGCTATGGTTCCCAAGACTACCTAGCAAAAGAGAAAGCAGATGACATCTCACTGATTTCACCAAAACGGATATGAGCAAAAGCGAATGAGTGTGCTCTCTCGAATTCGCCCCAAAATTCGCCTCAAATCGATATCCTCGTAAAACCGATTCCACCAAATCGATGCCCGCAGTTCGATACCCAAAATCTTGAATTGGTGCCCGTGGGCCTAATGCTCAAACTTGTAACGATACATGCATTCCTCAGAGACGCACTCTAACAAGCACATAAGATAAGTGAGAGCCAAAACACCCCTATGTTGGGGTAGGGTTTCCCCCCCTATTTTGTCGGGAACTAGGGTTTCACTACGCCTTGACTTCAAACAACCTATAAGCGGGTAAGCAACCTGTCCTAGTTTGGAAGGGTCACTATGGATCCGAATATGCACTAGGTCGAATGGTCAAAAAGGGTGCCCCGGCAAAACCGGGGTTTGTGTTCTATCTTGTCGAGCCTGTGAGCCGATCAGCCTTATGGACATGACTTGACAAGACAAGCCTCCGGCAAATCGTTCGGGAATGGCATATGGCAAACACGGTGTCCTAGGCGCACCAATGCAAATGCAATGCAAAGAAACACACAAGTGTAGTCAAAACCAGATATCACGAGTTCGAGTCAAGTTCTCTATATCCCCAGCAGAGTCGCCAGAAACTGTAACCACGCCCGCTGGGGACCTCGCTACAGTTCGGACTCGATTTTTGTTGCGGTTCCAAATCTCGAACCAAAGAGTCCAAATCCGGCAAATCGTTTTGAAGGAAACAGATTTTTTGAAAGAAGTGCCAAACATGGATCGCTTTGCGGATATGAGTCGCCACCTAAATATTTTTAAAATGGGAAATTTAGGAAACCACGACTCGGTGCCATAAGGCCACGTGTCCGTCATCACCAAAGTTGGCTCGGGAACTTGGTACGATTAGGGAAGGTCACATCGTGAGCACCCCTCTCGTCGGTCAAAGACCGGCCTCTAACCATGATATCTGTTTTGAAAACATTTGTGAGTCCTTATTCCGATTATTAGCCTAGGTTACTATGTGATGCTCATGACAAACAAGTATAGATGAGCCGTCTGAATTGGGCCCGAACATTTCATGTTTGTTTGTGAAAGATGATTTGCTACCCGTGGGCTTAAAATACAGATTTTGCCACAATCTAGTGGGCTTAGAAAACATGGTTTTGCCACAATCTAGTGGGCTTTAAAACAAACAGTCGATGAATGGTCCCAATTCAGATAACTCAACCTCCACCCACAGGCATTCAAGGCAGTTATATCACATAAGCATTTAGCCTCATGGCAAGCATGCTATCATGGCAACACTCACACGCATGCAAGGATGCTAAAGCATAACCACTTACCGAGTACTCCAAGCCAAAACAGGAAAACGATTAGAAATCATGCATGAATCCTAAGTATACTGAAATGCCTAATGCAACACATGCAAAAATGCAACTATAGCAGGCTCGGCTATTCTAAATATGGCATATGAAATGCAACAGCTATCAAGTACTCAACTTGGAATTGAAATACAGATGCAGTTTGTATGATGCGCCGAGCAGTGCATGCAATCTGAGATGAATGATGCAAACATCTTTGTCATCTTGTATGCTAATTGAAATATGCCCTATATCTAACCATCCAAAGCGGGTAAATAAAAGGGAGAAAGAAATGGGAATTGGAAGACATACATCACACTCACACACCCTTATTACATTTATGCCCTCGCGCAGAGGGTCGAATAAATATCTGATCGAATAAAAGAATATCTGATCAGGAAATAAGTATACACATCCTAGTTAGTTAACAAGTTAATTACAAAAGAATTAAACCTGGCGTGCAAGCCAGGGACTGCCTCGCTTCTGATAGATGATGTATGCTGGACTGCTTGGCGCGGAAATCCACTGGAATGCCCTGATTAGCCTCTGTCTGCAATATTTCTGAAATGCTATTTGGACTCAAAAGTTGATTGTTGATTTTCTTTGAGAGAAGCGGAAAAGGGCATAGCAATGTATTTCCACAAATATATGCATGCCTCGATCCTCGTACCACCAATCACGCATACCGATGCATGATGGCAGAGGAACCGGATTGCACAACTCAATATAGGGATGAATGCGTATGAATGCGACAACAAAACCTAACTCCATCATGGGTAATCCGGAGTGGTGGTGACTTGGGAATTGAGACTCATTCCGTTACTCGGAGTACAAAACGTGCCTCGTTTCCCGTGCGATATGCATGATATGCATGAAATGTAGCTGAGATGTGATATAGCATGCACAATGCCATGAAAATGAGATGCCTCGAAATGCGTGTCCACGGGCACGCAAACCGAGGCGATGCGGAATGACACGCGAAATGTAATGATGGACTTATACCAACATGAAGGGGGCCTCAGCCACACTCACATAGGATGCCGGAATGAAAAGAATGAGGTGCCTCGAAATGCGCGCCCACTGGCACGCAAACCGAGGCAATGATGAAATATAAACCGGATAAAACAGAGTGCCTCGAAATGCGTGCTGCGAAGACGCAAAAAACGAAGGCATATAATGTAAGCGGATAAGCGAGTGCCTCGAAATGCGTGCACAGCACGCATAAGCGGCGTACGCAACGCATCTGCCAAGCGGATAAAATAGAGTGCCTCGAAATGCATGCACACGGGCACGCAAACCGAGGCGAAGGCATACGCAATGCCAAGGGATAAAACAGAGTGCCTCGAAATGCGTGCACACGGGCACGCAAACCGAGGCGAAGGCATACGCAATGCCAAGCGGATAAAGCGAGTGCCTGAAATGCGTGCTGCACGGCACGCAAACCGAGGCGATGATGAAATGAAAAAAATAGATAAAACGAAGTGCCTCGAGATGCGTGCACAGCACGCATAAACCGGCGAGGATGCAAGAATGAAAATCGGATAAACCGAAGTGCCTCAAAGCAGCGTGTCCACGTGTGTGCAAATCGAGGCTAAATGGAGATCGAGATAAGCGCTGAAGTGCCGAAATGCGTGCACACGCATAAACCCGAGGCGATGATGTCGCGATGCAAAATCGGATAAAACCGAAGTGTCTCGAAATGCGTGCACACGGACACGCAAAACCGAGGCGATGATGAAATGAGATGAAATGGCATACGGAATGCAACGATGGGCTTACACCAACTTGGGAGAGCCTCTGCTCACTCACATAGGAGGCGTCGGATAAAATGAAGTGCCTCGGAATGCTGCTGCAGACACGCAAAACCGAGGCAATGGCATACAAGCATGAAAATGCAAATTGGGCTTACGCCAACATGAGAGGGCCTCAACCACACTCACATAGGCTGCCGGATAAAAAGCAGGCGCCTCGAAGGCGTGTGCATAAACCGCGAGGCAATGCAAAAATGATGCAAAATGGCATAGGGAATGATATGTAAGCATGGAAATGGAATTTCAGCACCTAAATAAAGGGGAAAACAGCCCCGAAACAAAACGAAATGACACTCGAAGCATGCATTCATCCCGAAAGTGTGAAATTAAGCCCCGAAATGGCCTATAGCCATGCTATACATGCAAAATATGATCATGGCAGCAAGAACAGTAGCAAGGAAGTCCCAAATATGGCATTTTTCAGTAACAAACATGGCCAAAATGCAAGCATAGATAGATCAACAATAGCATGCAAAATTAGTGGCCAAAAGAGGGGTATTGAGACAAGTGATATATGCAAACCCCAAATGGACAAACTTTCTTCTACAACATTGAATATGAGATGAAAATAAGCACAATTTCAGAAGATGTCATCCTCAAAATCAGAATAAAATCATGCTAACAATTCTATGCAAAAATGGAGCTCAAAAGAGGCTATAACAAGAGTCATGCAAAGCAAGCACCAAATGACAAAATTTTCTTCATGAAATGTGTAAAGGGGACCAAAATAAGACCAAAGTCAGTAGGGGTCGAAGTCCCAAAAACAAATAGAAATAGGTCAAAAGTTGCATACAAAAATGGGCACACTTGATGGAATTCGAAGGAAGTGGTGGATAAAATGGCCAAATGAAGTTGAGCCCTTCTACAATGTTGTAGAGGGGCTCAAAATGAGCACAAAACCAGTAGGGGTCGGACCCCTAAAAACAAAAGGAAATAGGCCTAAACTAGCATGCAAGATAATGGCATAAAAGCTAGATATTGAAACAAGTATATCATAGAAGCCTCAAATGAAGTTGAGCCCTTCTACAAAGTTGTAGAGGGGCTCAAAACAAGCACAAAAAGAAGTAGGGTCGGAGCCCCAATTCTCAACCAAATAGAGTATAGAAATGAATCAAGAAAAAGCCCTAAAAGTTGGTTTTGAAGACTTACCCTTGAAGACTTGTCTTTCTTTGATTCTTGGCTCCGATTTGTAGCTTCTCAACCTCTGAAATTCACTTCCTAGCTGCTGGAAGGGTAGTAGGGAAGGTGAGGCTAGGTGTTGATGAAGAGAAGGCCTAGGGACTTGAAAGCTTTTTGAGGTTTTGAGCTATGAAAATGGAGGAGTTTGGAGAAGTATCCTTGAAGGCAAATTTTCCAACCTTGAAGAAGGAGAGGAGGGCCTTCGAATAGACAACAAATGGGGTGTAAAAGGGGAGGGAAAGCACCCAAGCTTTCCCTCCCAAAATATCCCCCGGATGAGGGAGACACTTTGAAAAGCAGTGGGCAATTTGGAGCAGTGAAGCGAGTGAATCTGGCGGCGGGTAACTCTCTGCAAGGTGGCCAGGCCAGCCACCTTTGTGGCCCGGCACCACCCCAAAAATGAAGTGTTGAATTAGTGGCCGACCACCATACATTAGGGTCCTCCCAAGTGTGTAGAATAAGGCCCCAAGGTTGGAATTTGGCAACTCTGAAGCAGAAGTCACAACATAGAGCTTGAAGGAGGGGCTCAAAAATGAAATTCAAAATTGCTGGCCGACCACCAACTTTTAGGGTCCTCCGAGATGTGTAGAACAAGGTTCCAAGGTTGGAATTTGGCAACATTGAAGCAGGATTCACAACATTGCATTTGAAGAAGAGGGCCAAAAATGAAAATCAAAATTGCTGGCCGACCATGCTTGTTTAGGGTCCTCCCATGTCCCCTGATCACAGATATGTAACTTTGGTTGGAAGAAAATACCCCCAAGGTGTTCAACATTGGCCCGGAAGTGAGAAAAACGGGCTCCGGAGGAGCGAAACTGGCTATCTGGGATAATTGCTGGCCTCCCACCCCCCAGTGATCTTCCTGGTGTTGAAACAGAGGTACCTGCCAAGTTTGAACAAAAACTAATGAGAAATGAACGTTCGGGGCCAAAACCGAGCAAATCGGGATCCCGAAAATGGGCTGCAGGTGCCGGAAGTGGTATTCAGCAGCGAAGTGGGTATCTGCGACCCCAGTGTCCCTCGGAATGACAAAACAGAGGTTCCTGCCAAAAATCAGAGAAAACCGATGCAAAATGAATGCTCGGGACCAAAAACGGCGGTTTGGGGTCCAAAACCGTTATGAGCACCGAAAGTGGCATCTGACCCGAAGTGGGCATCGGGGCCCAGGGTTCCTCAAAATATTAAACAGAGGTCTCATAAAAACCGGAGAAGGCTGATGCAAAATGAATGCTCGGGACCAAAACCGCTCGGTTTGGGGTCCCGAAAATGGGTCGCCGGGCACCGGAAGTGGTGTTCGGCTGCGAAGTGGGCATCAGGGGCCCCAGTGTCCCTCGGAACACTAAAACAGAGGCACATGCCAAAAACCGGAGAACTCGGTGATGGTTGGGCGGTCCCGAGCCGAGGCACGCGGACTTCAAACCGGAACCGCTCGAAATGGGCAAAATGGCCTACGGACCTAAACGTAGCTCACGGCCACCGGAGATAGTCTCTGAGACCACTCCCTTCCCCAGAGAAAACCGAGCACGGTTATAAACCGAGACAAGGTAGAGAAGATGGTTCGGAAGTCCGGAGGCAGGGCACGCGGCCGTGACTCTGGGACTTCTGAACAAGCACGGTATGTAACATCACCGAACGCTCAATCGGTGACGTCTAAGTCTTAAGGTTGGTCAAAAATGGGGTGTCTACAATAAGGATTGAAGCTCTTTTTATGGTTCTTCTTCCTCTTCTTTTCCTTTCTCGTCTCTTCTTGCTTCTAATTTCCAACAGAATTTCTCTCTCTTCAAACATAGATTTTCTATTTTATAACAAGGGAGAGACACTTGTCCTTCTTGGGTTGATAACTATCCCTTAAGTAGGAGGTGTTGCAAAACCTAAAGTGGTGTATGTGTGCTTCTAAGTATATGCTTCAACATGTCACCAAATCTTTAATCCTTCCTCAGCTTAATAAATCGAGGTTTGTGCTAATTAATCAAGGTTAGGTCTTAATCCCAATTAGCATAATTAATATTGATTAGGTCTAATTAATCTATCTTAATTATCACTAATCCTAATTAACATTTTCTACTTAGCATCAAATTGTGAAGTAAATTAGTCTAAGATCTTTAACTCCTTGATTAGAGAATAGTGTTAGAATAATATCTAGGGTTACTGTATTGATTATTCTATTGGTTGTAATTTCCTTATCCTGTTATTTTCATATTTGTGCCTCCAAGGCTTCAATTGTAAGCTACCTATTATCAATATAATAGAAGGGATGGTTGTCTAATCATTCCCTAAGTTTTGTTTTCTTTCAAACAAACATGGTGTCAGAGCTGTAGGGCTATTATCTCACCTTCCACCATCACCCATCTGCAGCTAATCATTACCCACCCTGTTTCGGTCCATCTCTCATCTTTCTAGGGATTACGACAGCTTCTGACCATAGTTGGAGACCACCCAAGGCCAGCCGACAGTCTCTCTGTTGTTCAGCACTGCCGACAACCTCTCTGTCAGTGTCGGCCCTTGTTGATGCTTCTCCAAGGGTCGCACACCATCTACCCTTCTGTGGACAGCATCATGAGCCCCTGCTGATCTTGTTTCTTCTTTTCTTGGGTCAGCATCTCCACCTAGTCGACCATTTGAAATTTGGGTCTCCCCTTAAAGCAGGGGATTTTTTTTTCTTGAGATTAATTCAGCCACTGTATTGATTGGAGGACACTTTTTCTCTTTATTTCATTTATTTTTTGGGTCCTTATATGGACCCCTTACCTAGCTTTGACTGATTGGTATGCTCCTATCATGGTCTGTGATTGATATTGCTTAGTCCAGTTGATTTTATTCCCTCTTCCAGTATTTGTGATTAGTGCAGGTTGTTATTCAGTTTGTAGAATCTAAATGTTTGACCTTACTAGTGAATCCACCACTTCTCAGCCACCTATAAGGGAGAGTCCCATTATGACTACTACATCTGAAAACCTAAAACCTAGCCTAAAAATCACCACCTCTGTTTAATGGTCCGAACTATCTTGTTTGATCACAATGTTAACACTTTTTTTTAAGAGTAGAGGGAAGATAGGTTATATTGATGGGAGGATTAAGGCACTGGGCATCACTGATTCTGGTTATGACGAATGGGAGATTACCAATTTTTTAATTATGGGATGGCTCATTCATTCCATGGTACCGAATATTAGGGAAGGCTACTTGTCTACCGATACCACTCAGGATATTTGGGAGGATGTGGCCACTACCTATTCTTGTAAGGAGAATTTCTCACACACTTTTGAGTTGTGCCATTCTATTGAGCGCTCAGTACAGGGGGAGACGACTGTCCTTCAGCACTTCACTTTTCTTAACAATGGCTAGAAATGTCCTAATCATCTATAGACTATACAGCGGTTTGCACAATTGATTCAATTTGTTACCAGAAGTTTATTGAACACAAAAGGGTCTTCAAATTTCTGGAAGGTCCCAACTTAGAATTTGATCCTGTTAGGAGTCGGATCCTTGGTATGGATGTTCAACCCTCTCTCTAGGAGGCCTTTGCTTATGTACAAAATGAGGAGAGTCGTCATTCTGCTATGCTGCCACCTACCTCTACAAAGCGTTTAGCCTTACTTTCTGCTCCTCCTAGGGATAGTACTACTTTGCCTCGTACTTCATCTGGTCCTTCAGAGAATGATACACTATTCTGTGATTATTGCTGTCAGTCGAGACATACTCGTGAGACTTGTTGGAAGCTTCATGGGATTCCATCTAGTGGTCGTGGTGACTGGTCTGGTAGTCGTAGGGGTCGCTTCGAACAGTCGTGAAGACGTGGGTTTAATCCACGTGCACATCATACTAGAGCAGTGGATACTCCGGACACCTCTTCAGTTGCCCCTTCTAGTGGTGATATCTCTGGTATGTCTTCTTCTGAGTTAAAGGATGTTTTGCACCACTTACTGGATCGCTGTTCTTCTTCAACTACTCCATCCGATACATCCTCCTCGTCGTTTGCCCACTCTGGTAACCTAGTCGCTTCTCCGAGTCGGTCTCATAGGCCTTTACTTTGGATTGTTGATTCTGGTGCCTCAAATCATATGATTGGGTCTTCTGATCTGTTCTCCAAATATAAGCCTTCTTCAGATCAAGACAAAGTTAAGATTGCTGATGGCAATGTTTCTTCTGTTTCTGGGAAAGATCTAATCCATGCCACTCATTCTCAAACATTATCTTCTATTTTACAACTCCCTAATTTTTCTATTAATCTTTTATCATTAAGTCGTCTTACTTATGACCTGAACTGTAGTGTGACTTTCTTTCCTGATCATTGTCTGTTTCAAGAACTTATCACAAAGAAGACGATTGGCGATGGTAGAGTAAAACATGGTCTCTATATCCTGGATAACATCATTCCATCAAGTTGCCAACCACCGAGGAAGACACGTGGCTATGGCATCAACGTCTTGGGCACCCATCATTTCTTCTACTTAAGCATTTATTTCGTTATGTTTTTACAAACAATGGCGTCTCTGAGTTTCATTGTGAGTCTTGTCAACTTGAAAAACAACACAGCTTTTATCGATGATTTATTTTGTTGGAGGTAATTTGATTACTTGGAGGAGGAGCTCGCCCGATCTAGTTCGGAGGTCGAGTTTAGAGCCATGGGACAAGGTGTATGTGAACCCGTGTATCAAGTTGCCGCTAAGTGATCTAGGGATTAGTCATACTGATTCCATGCAACTGTACTGTGACAATAAGGCTGCTATCAACATAGCTCACAATCCAGTTCAGCATGACCAAATGAAACATATGGAGATTGATCGCCACCTCATTAAGGAGAAACTCACCAGTGGCACTATACGTACTCCTTTTGTGAAGTCGGGTGAACAACTAACAGACATTCTTTACAAGGGAATTAGAAGCAAACCATTCCATGATGCGCTTGGCAAGCTGGGCATGAAAGAGATCTTCGCACCAGCTCAAAGGAGAGTGTTAGAATAATATCTTTGGTTATTGTAATGATTATTCTATTGGCTGTTATTTCTTTATTCTTTTATTTCCATATTTGTGCCTCCAAGGCTTCCATTGTAAGTCACCTATTATCAATATAAAAGGGGAAGATTGTCTAATCATTCTGTAAGTTTTGTTTTCTCTCAAAAAAATAGAACAACTCAAAACTTACTAAATTCAATCTAGAAATCATTCCCAAACTCTTAATACAAAAGGATTCCTACGTTCAAAGCCCTATACTAACAAGCACTTCCAAACTCATCTTCAAGTAATTCATATCATAAGTGATTATGCAATGCAAGACAAGGAAACAAGGACAAGGAATGTTCATTTTTTTGAGTGTCACCTTCCCTAACTCTAAATACTTAACAAGGAAACTTATACGTGCTGCAAGGCATCACTTCTAAGTTTCACTTGGGCATTTCGTACAATGAGAGGGCTAAGGTTTTGGAATTTTCAATTCTCTACAAGTTATTCGATCAAGATTTTTAGTTTTTGATGAGATTCTTTTAATACCATAATTATCACAGTTCCATTTTTAGTCCACTAAACACTAAGAAGTCATTAAATAAGGTATGTAAAGAATTTTCCTCAATAAAGGTACTATCTGTGTTAAGAATCTAAGATCTAAATCAAAAATATTACCTAGAGAACTACATTATTTCTTCTTGTTTATAGCCTAAAATGAAGTGGGATTACTTCTTCCAAAAATATTCCATTAGGACTAAGCATATTGAAAGCATATTACTTTTCTTTCCCTTTTGTTTATTTGTTATCTTATTCTGTCTATTTACAATTGGTAGTTACTAAACAACGATAGAAATTTCATTTAATTGATCATAAAGTTAAGTTCTCGACTTTTTTAATTCACTATAGGTTAATCAATTGAGATTCTTAGATTCCAAAGAAGTTCTTTTAATATATTAAGCATTGTAATTCTGAAAAAGTTCATTCATTGATTCAGACTAAATACTAAATCATTATGATAACACTAAAAGTGAGTTTCTTTACAATAAGTATGTTGTTTAGGCTAGAATTTGAATCTAAATTTTTTTCCAAAGACAATTATTCATGTCATGCGGTTAAAACAAACAGAGGGAATTATTACTATATCTTCCTTTCCTATGAGGTCAATACATTTTGGGTTATAGACTAGAGTAAAATCTTCTCTTTTTGATGTCCCAAAAGTATTCTAATAATGATATAGTCAAAAGAAACTGGTTTGTTCTCAAACTAATAACGAGTAGGCTAGTTTTACTTGTTCTAAATTGTTCAATCTTTCAATTAGTTTAAGTCCTAGTAATATACGTTGTAAGAGTCTAAGAAATCTAGTTAACAAACAAGTGGATAGATTCTAAGTTTATCAAAAATCGAGTACGATGTGTGTACAAATAAAAAGACATGCATGGCATAACTAGTTCAATACTCTGTACATATGCCTAAAGTACTCCTAATGATCTCTTACTTTATAACTAGGTTGGACCCATGAACAAGGAGATTTCCTTAGACCTTAAAACAATCCTTCACTTGATGCCCCCATTTTTCCACAATTAAAACATGTCCCAAATATTCGACGATATAGTCCCCAATGATTCTTATAACATGGTGAACGCACTGAAATATTATAATACTATTACCTTGCCTAAAATTACTTATCTCTCCCTATATGAAATTGTTAGATACATCATTCTTTGTAGTTCCTTTACTCTTCCTATTCGTTTTGACAAAGATTCATTCCCTTCCACAATCTCACTCTTCAATACTGTTTTTGAATACTCAAAGAAAGGGTTAGCATGCAATACATAACATATACATTTAAACATAATCAAAGATAACACTAAATATATTCACATAAACACATTGGTAGGGTAACCTATACACTCCTAAGCAATTTACCCAGAACTTCCGATTTGAAGCTACGCTAGCCAAACGTGATTCCAATCAGATTTTCAAGGTCATTCAACAAGGGTATGAGACTCTAAAGTTCAACACTTCAAACTATAGGTCATCTGTCAAACGACATATGTTCTGTACAAGAAACAGTAAATCATACCTCAAAACTTATATAATTTCACACAAATAGTTGACAACACATCTATCACCTCCAAGCAACTAACCTATGTTAACTCCATCGTACGATACATGCACAAATGATACAACTCCACCAATTACTTGTGATCTATCGAAATCAAGACTCCTATGATGCTTTTAAACTTTTATCCTTCAATGTTAAAGCCAATTCTTATACATAACTATCATATATCTTTCACATAGATATATTACACCTTCATACAAACACACACTTCAAATCATGAATGCATTCCTAAAGTTGCTTTCTAAAGGAACCTATTAACCTGAAGGATAGTGTGTGTGAAATAAAGTTGTACTCTGATACCACTCTGTCATGACCCCATCCCGCCCCAAACAGGATAGTTCAACGACCAGCCAGTAGTCATGAACTACCAAAAGCCTAACTCAACTCAGGACATTAGGAAATTAACATGGTATACTTGTATCACGTAGTGTCATTTTGAGGTGTTACAGGATACAACTGTACGTGTACCCTACTTTTTAAAAATTTTACCATATCAGCATATCTGTACTGTATCAGTACCCATACCCGTACATGTGCTTCATAGCCATCTAGGGATTGGTTAATGACTATCCAGATACAAGGTAACTTGAGCCCAATTGGGTAATAATTGGACTAGGCGTAAGATATCTTGGTTTATCAAAAAAAGAAAAAACGTTGCGAAATACAAGGCTTCTTTTATTTTAATTAGTTTCATTAACTTCAAATAAACTATGCATATATTTAACAAATAATATATTTATAAATAAATAAATAAAATTTTCTAATGTATCCTAAGCATATCGTGTCCTACACTTTTTGAAAATCGTTGTTCCAGCAAGTCGTGTGTCTATGTTTCTGCTACATAGAACCTTCTACCACAAAATCCTCACCACTAAATAGTTACTCCAATTTAATTTCCTACATATGAACCAATTCCCCTTCCATGTCCACAAAACACCTTTACAAATTCTACCTTTGTTTGGGTCATTTACAAATCTTAGGTTCCAACACATTTTTCCCCACAAGGATCCACATAAACAAATTTCCATCTCGTACTTGTTTTGAAGCTGAAAATTTGTAAGCTCCCTAGCTTTGCAAGAGCCTTGCACTAGCCCTAGCTCCCCTTACTTGCAATCTATCCAAGATCTCCACCTTTGCTAAATTTGCTAATGTACGACCAACCGCCAAGGAAAGAACAAGAATAACGAAAATAAGAAATAAGCCACACGAAACGAAATAAAATAAACCCTAAATATTCAAAATTAAGATTATCAATTTTCAATTCATTGAAAGCTAACAAACCCACTTGCATAAAAGCCTAGTTATAGGAAACCAAAAAACCCTAATAACAGTTTCCACAAATAAAAAATCCTCGCTAAATACAAAACACCTTGACATTAAATTCAGAAAATCATTCTCTAATCTTCATCCAACTCCTTTTCTATCTGCATCATCTCAAAATACCTTCACCACTTCTCAAATCTTTCATAAGAAACTCCCAAATACCATATTGGCCCTGTAATCATTTTGAGAACACAAGATGAAATCTCCAATCATTCTCTAATCTTCATCCAACTCCTTTTATATCCACACTACACTGCCACTAGTTTATTTCCCCTTTCCAAACTAGGAATGCTATGGGTGAGTAGTCAACTGGAATCATCACACATTTTCCTCTAAAACATTAATTGTTTCAGTGAATCAATCCCAGTGGCTTTTCATATCAGATATACAACATAGGGAGAAAAAGAGGTATTGTTTTATTCTTCCATGTCCGTTTACAATGCTTGTTGCTCCAAATTATAAAAGAAAATACCCTAAAAGATACGTAACACAATTTACCAAAAAAAAAGAAACTGCCAAAATACACATCCCTTTCACACCCTCTCTCCCTTCAAAATAGATGATGTGAGCTTGGTGAATATTGAGAGTGTCAAGTAAGATGCGGAAGTGAGCAAACATACGAGTCTTGGTGGCAAAGCAATGGCATTGAGCTGAATATGCTAACGAATAAAATAGCATTCAATCTTGACATGCATCGTGTGCTCATGAAACAAAGAATTGCGTGCAATCTGGATGTACTCTTGTTCGTCACAATATAGAAAAGTAGGAGAAGAAAAAAGCCAACAAGCCGAACACTCTTAGTTGTAGCATCAGCCAAAGCATTACAATTAACCTTATTAGAAAACCAAGCAATAACAAACTGTTTCTTGCTTTCCCAGGAAATGAAATAGTCATCAAAAACCAAAAAGCAGAGGTGGACTTGTGATCAAACACATCAGGAGCCCTTGTTTTATTCTAGAAGAAGCGAGGATTCATGCATTGATTATCAGCCGCCCAACAAGATAACCTAACCATGCACTAGCCCAATCAGTATCAACAAACCGTAAGTGTCAAAGTGGAATAAAAAAATAGCAATAAACGCTAGAAGATAGTACCACGGACATGTTGCAGTATTTGTAACGAGGTAACCCAATGAGTAAATCGAGATGTAAAGACAAGCTGACTAACCAACCGAATAGCTTATGCAATGTCAGGGAGAGTAACAGACCAAACAACCAATTAACTCAAGATACAAGGTAGGATCATCGAAGGGAACATTACTAGAATAGAAATTTTGCATGTAGCTCAATAGGAGTAATAATGACCATAACATCAATGAGTTAAGAAAGATGGATGATCACAGTAGCATACTTGAACTAAGACAAAAGAGATCCTGTAATAACCCGACCCTCATACGTGATTCTGGTATCTTTTCAGTCGTTTATTCTGTGTTTTTGAATTCATATTGTGAGATTCTCTGTGCAATTACATTGAATTAAATGAAACTAAGACATATGGAAACCTATCTGTTGAAAGAGGAAATTATCTGTTACATTTAAACTAGTTAAATCTGAAATTGGACGCCTTAGAGACTTAATTTTCAGAAATTGATTTGATATTTGGAATCTGCATAATTTCTAAGCTCTAATGGGATTTTCTGTGAAATTTCAATTTAGGATGCTTAAACGATTAAATTTTGTCTTATTATAAATATAAATATCTATATTAAGCTTTGTGTCTTTGACTTAACCATATCTCTTGTGTTCAACCAAAAAGAGGGGAAAAACGTGAGTGTTGGAGAGAAGCTCTCCAAGTGAAGAAATTGGGAAATTTTGTGAAGATTGGTAAGATTGAACTCAAGGTATGAAAAAATTTCTTTATCTAGTCTCTCTCTTGATCTTGGTTGGGAATTCTTCTTGTATTTGAAAAGTTAAGACTGATGTTGAGAGTGTATGTGATAATCTATGTTAAAGAACCAAATTGAGGGAAATCTACATCTTGTTCCTTGTTATCTCATGAGAATAGTAAATTATGTGTTTGAATTAGAAGCTTGAGTAGCTCTTTATGCATATGTTTATGTAAACCCAAAACAATGGGAATTTTGGAAAGGTTAAGGTTGTTTTGAGTATGGATTTAATGATTGAAAGAATATATGTTGCGTGTAGATTGAGATTCAAGTTGTTTTTCAAGTGTTTGGGTCTTGATTTTCCTAAATTAGAAGTTGTGTTCGCAAAAGGAGAGAGTTGGGAAGGTTTAGATACCAGGTTGGAACTCAATTGGAGGTTCAGAATTTCAGAATTCGCGTGGTCCGCTCGAGCGGCGGAAATCCAGCTCGAGCAGAAAAATCGACCTCCCAGCAGTTTTGTGACATGTACAGTCCGCTCGAGCAGCCAAAGTGGCGCTCGAGCGGGGGACTAATTTTCAGAAAGGAAAATATGCTTGTTCAGTTTTGCGTGCTTGATTCCCTGGTAGTTTTAGAATATGTTTCTAATGATTTTAAGTTGCTTCATGTGAGGTGTGATGATACGAAGAATGGTTCCTCAATAATTTAAGAAGAAAGAGAACTAATGTACAAGTTATGATTGTGTGCAGGGCACACTCCAGAAGGAACTAGTACGCCATCACAACGCTGTGAGTAATAATACATTGAACGTACATTTATTTACCGTCAATGTCTGTTAGCAACATTCTATTCTCTGTCAGTTATGGTTTTGTAACATATGTACTGATCGAAACTCAATGGAAAGGAAATGTTAAAAAGATTTACGTACATATTTGTATGTTCTGGGCCGAAAGGCTGTTCTGGGCCAAAAGGCTGTTCTGGCCTAAAGGCTGTTCTGATAATTCTGGGCCAACAGGCCGTTCTGTTATAATTGTAATACTAGGCCAAAGGCCGTTCTGAAAATAAAACAATCTGAAAGGAAAATAATCTCAGACCCGTTGTTGGATCCCATATTTCTGTGAATGCACTGCTTTACATTGTGATTAAAGTTGGTTATTAAACTGCTTAAGTATTATTACTCATTGAGCTTGTCTCACTCTGTTATTTTGTTTGATTCTGTAGGAAATCAACTTGGAGGTCAGTAGCATCAATATTACTTAGCTTGTGTCAACCTAAGGACAGCCAAGCACTTGGAGAGACCTTTGCATGTTAGGACAGTTTTGTTAGACACTGTCTTTTTGTACTAATGTTTGTTAACCCAAGTTGGTTGTATATGACATTTTGTTGGATACCCAAATCTCTGGGTTGGACTGTAAGTATGTATGTAACTTAATCTCAGATGCGTGTGTATTATATGCTTAATCCTGAATCGTGATCCTGGCATATTGTAGTAGCTCAATGGATGTGTCTGCATGTTATTTGATTATATTAACGCTTCCGTTCAGGCCCCAAATATTTCCTATTGTAGGTTAAATGTCTATTTCTGATTAGGTCATGCCCAAAACTTTTAGGGGCGGGTTAGGGGCGTGACAAGTGGTATCAGAGCACGAGTTGCTATCACACACACAGATCCATTGAGCATTAGGATGTCTAGAAAGATGTAGGCATCATCTAGGAAGGGAAGATTGATAGCAACGTTAAATGTTTTCTGCTAACGCTAATGATGGTGATCAATGTCTATTGTATTTTTGGTGTGTATTGTAACTGATTGTTTTGTAGACTATGGTGAGAACAAGGACCGAAGATCAGGAAGATGCCACCTCAGCACGGTTGGACAGGATGGAGAGAATGATTATGGAAATGACGGAAACTCTACGACAACAACAACAGCAACAACAGCCACAGCCGCCACCACCACCAGTACCCCCACCTGTAGTGCTAGATTTTCACGCTGAAGACCGCACCATTACACTTACAAGGGAGTTTAAAAAGATGAAACCCCCATAGTTTAAAGGAGGAATTGAACCAATGAAGGCTGAGGCGTGGGTGTTAGGGATAGAGAAATTGTTCGAAGTTTTTCCTTGTACTGAAGTTCAAAAGGTACAACTTGCTGCTTTCACTCTTAAAGATGAAGCACGGAGGTGGTGGATGCTTACCAGAACAATGCATCAGGGGTTGACATGGGACAGGTTCTTGGTGCTGTTTTATGATAAATATTTTTCCCAGAGTATGAGAGACAAGAATGTGACCGAATTTGAAACATTGAGACAAGGAAACAAAACTGTTGCTGAATATGAGGCTCAATTCGCAGAACTAGCCCGGTTTGCACCTCACATGGTAGATATAGAATACAAGAAGGCGCGAAAATTTGAAGGAGGATTGCGGAGTACTATTCTGGACCGAGTTAATGTGTTGAAGTTGCCGACCTACGTTGATGTGTTAGAAAGGGTTGTTATAGCAGAAGGGAATATTGCTGCTCAGACTCGGATTTCTGAATGGAAAGGAAAAAGGCAGAACAACCAAGGGTACAAGGGGTCAATTACTCCACCCAACAAAAAGCAAAATTCAGGGACCTCTAGCACTACTACTTCTCCTCAAAATTCAGCTCCTGTGTGTCCAGAATGCGGATGGAGGCATCATGGGATTTGTCACCGATTGACTGGGGCATGTTTTCGATGTGGTAAAACAGGGCATTTGATAAAAGACTGTCCACAAAAGAATCAACAAACTGGTAATAAGGCCGCCACAAGCTCAGCAGGGTCCACGCTGGCTCCTAATGCTAAGTCAGCTGCTAAACCTGCTAACAATAAGGATACTACGAGGCAAGGTAGAGTATTTGCGTTGGTTCCGGGAGAAGTACAGAATGCAACAACAGTGGTGTCAGGTACATTTATGGTTCATGGTCGTTCTGCTTACGTCTTATTTGATTCTGGCTCTACCTATTCTTTTGTGTCAAAATTATTTGCAAAAAACTTAGATAAACCTGAAGAAGAATTGACTTATGTATTGTGTGTATCATCACCTATGGGAAATTCCATGATCTGTACTTCTGTCTATTCTGCTTGTGAACTTCTCATTGGAGATATCTGTGTATATGATAATCTATTACCACTTGATATGACTTCTTTTGATATTATTCTGGGAATGGATTGGTTGGGTGAATATGGCGCCACTATAGACTGTCTGACGAAGCAAATTAAATTCCACCCTGCGGGGCAATCAAAAACTACTTTTCAGGGACAGGGAGTAACTTCTCCACCGTATGTGATTTCTGCAGCAAGGGCTTGTAAATTGATTCAGAAAGGGTGTCAAGGGTATTTGTGTAGTGTTTTGGAAGGGCCAATAGGGAATGGGAATACTGATGCGATCCCAGTTGCCTGTGAATTTCCGGATGTCTTTCCGAAAGAATTGCCAGGAGAATTAGTGGACCGTGAAATCGAGTTCACGATTAAAGTGCTACCGGGAATCCAACCCATTTCCAAAACCCCGTATCGGATGGCACCAGCTGAAATGAGGGAATTGAAGACTCAGTTACAAGACCTACTGGATAAGGGGTTTATCCGCCCGAGTGTTTCTCCGTGGGGTGCACCAGTCCTGTTTGTGAAAAAGAAAGATGGAACACTCCGATTATGTATAGACTACCGGGAGCTTAATAAAGTAACAATCAAGAATAAGTATCCCTTACCGCGGATCGATGATTTATTTAATCAATTACAAGGGGCACAAGTCTTTTCCAAGATTGATTTACGGTTCGAATACCACCAATTGAAAGTTAAAGCTGAGGATGTTGAGAAGACAGCTTTCCGAACCCGATACGGTCATTATGAATTTCTGGTTATGCCCTTCGGAGTTACAAACGCACCAGCAGCGTTTATGGATCTGATGAACCGGGTCTTCAAACCTTATCTGGATGAGTTTGTAGTGGTCTTTATTGACGATATCCTTATTTACTCAAGGAATGCAGAGGCTCATGAAAACCATCTTCGCTTAATCCTTCAAACCCTTCGAGAAAAGAAGTTGTACGCAAAGCTAAAGAAGTGTGAATTTTGGCTACATGAAGTGACATTTCTGGGGCATGTCATAACTAAGGAAGGAGTTTCTGTTGATCCAAATAAGATTGAGGCGATTGTAAACTGGCCGACCCCGACTAGTGTGACTGAAGTGCGTAGTTTCATGGGATTAGTCAGCTATTACCGGAGATTTGTTCAGGATTTTTCTAAGATTGCTGTACCACTTACTCAGCTAACTAAAAAGGGAGTTGTATTTGAATGGTCTGAACCGCAGGAATCTGCTTTTCAAGAATTAAAAATGAAGTTAACTACAGCTCCGGTCCTTGCACTACCATCTGGTACTGAGGGATTCGTAATCTACAGCGATGCATCACATAAAGGATTGGGTTGTGTGCTCATGCAGAACGGAAGAGTTATTGCTTATGCTTCTCGCCAGCTTAAACCCCATAAGAAGAGTTACCCCACGCATGATCTTGAGCTAGCCGCAGTTGTTTTTGCTTTAAAGATTTGGCGGCATTATCTGTATGGGACTACTTGTGACATTTATACCGACCATAAAAGCCTCAAATACCTTTTTACCCAAAAAGAGTTGAACATGCGCCAGCGGCGGTGGCTAGAACTTATTAAAGATTATGATTTACAGATCTACTATCATCCTGGTAAAGCCAACATGGTGGCAGACGCACTTAGTCGGAAAAATGTGGGAAATTTGGCAAGTTTATTGACAGAGGAGAAGGAATTGATAAACGATCTGAATAAAATGGGGGTCGACTTGGTGCTGTATAGTCAAGGAGCAACAGTGGCAACAATGATGGCTCAACCGACAATACTTGAGGAGATTAAATTATGCCAAATGGAGGATGGAGCTCTAAGGAAGATATGTGATGACATGGAGACAAAATCGAAATCGGGATTCACTTTAACAGACTCTGTACTTAAATTTCAAAATCGAGTGTGTTCCTAATGTGGTAGAACTTAAACGGAAGTTAATGGAAGAGGCACATGCCTCAAGAGTTTCAATGCATCCAGGAAGTACTAAAATGTATCGAGATTTGAAGCAAAATTTTTGGTGGCCAAGTATGAAAAAAGAAATCGCAGAATTTGTTTCTAAGTGTTTGCAATGCCAGCAAGTAAAAGCAGAGCATCAAAAACCCGCAGGATTTTTACAACCTCTTCCAATCCCGGAGTGGAAGTGGGAACATCTGACCATGGATTTTGTTGTAGGCTTGCCACGGACATCTCAAGGTATGAATTCTATATGGATCATTGTCGATCGATTGACTAAGTCCGCCCACTTCCTGCCTGTGAAAACCCAGTATAATGTGGATAAACTTGCTGTGATCTATGTAAATGAAATTGTGAGGCTTCACGGTGTTCCAGACTCAATTGTGTCAGATAGAGACCCAAAATTTGTGTCAAGGTTTTGGCAAAGTCTACAGAATGCAATGGGTACAGAATTAAAGTTTAGCACAGCTTTCCACCCTCAAATAGATCGACAATCCGAGAGGACAATTCAGACGCTAGAAGATATGCTTCGAATGTGTGTTTTGGATTTTCAGGAAAGTTGGGAAACTCATCTACCATTGGTTGAGTTTGCGTATAATAATAGTTATCATTCGAGTATTGAAATGGCACCCTATGAAGCTCTGTATGGAAGACCGTGTCGTTCTCCCGTGTGTTGGGCTGAGGTTGGAGATAGACCCTTGTTAGGGCCAGAGATTGTCCAGTTGACAACTGAAAAGGTTTGAATTATTCGAGACAGATTGAAAACTGCTCAAAGTAGACAGAAGAGTTATGCGGATAATCGACGAAGGAATTTGGAGTTTGACGTGGATAGTCATGTTTTTGTGAAAGTTACCCCAATTAAAGGACACCCAAGATTCGGAAAAAGAGGTAAGCTAACGCCCCGATATGTTGGTCCCTTTCAGATCATAGAAAAAGTGGGTCCAGTAGCCTACCGAGTTGCCCTTCCGCCACATATGAGTCAGATCCATAACGTGTTCCATGTTTCTATGCTCCAAGGATACCTCCCGGATCCATCACATGTTATTGATTATCGCCAAATTGTGTTGACCGACAAATTAACATACGAGGAAAAACCAATTCGAATCCAAGATTGTCAAGTGAAACAATTACGGAACCGAGAAATTTCAATGGTAAAAGTGGAATGGCAAGAACACTACGGAACCGAGGCGACTTGGGAAAAAGAAGATGAAATGCAACACCAATATCCTCATCTGTTTCCGTCTTAAGGTAAAACAAGTTTGGAGGACCAAACTTATTTAAGGGGGGGAGAGTGTAATAACCCGACCCTCGTACGTGATTCTGGTATCTTTTCAGTCGTTTATTCTGTGTTTTTGAATTCATATTGTGAGATTCTCTGTGAAATTACATTGAATTAAATGAAATTAAGACATATGGAATCCTATCGGTTGAAAGAGGAAATTATCTGTTACACTTAAACTAGTTAAATCTGAAATTGGACGCCTTGGAGACTTAATTTTCAAAAATTGATTTGATATTTGGAATCTGCATAATTTCTAAGCTCTAATGGGATTTTCTGTGAAATTTCAATTTAGGATGCTTAAACGATTAAATTTTGTCTTATTATAAACATAAATATCTATATTAAGCTTTGTGTCTTTGACTTAACCATATCTCTTGTGTTCAACCAAAAAGAGGGGAAAAACGTGAGTGTTGGAGAGAAGCTCTCCAAGTGAAGAAATTGGGAAATTTTGTGAAGATTGGTTAGATTGAACTCAAGGTATGGAAAAATTTCTTTATCTAGTCTCTCTCTTGATCTTGGTTGGGAATTCCCCTTGTATTTGGAAAGTTAAGATTGATGTTGAGAGTGTATGTGATAATCTATGTTAAAGAACCAAATTGAGGGAAATCTACATCTTGTTCCTTGTTATCTCATGAGAATAGTAAATTATGTGTTTGAATTAGAAGCTTGAGTAGCTCTTTATGCATATGTTTATGTAAACCCAAAACAATGGGAATTTTGGAAAGGTTAAGGTTGTTTTGAGTATGGATTTAATGATTGAAAGAATATATGTTGCATGTAGATTGAGATTCAAGTTGTTTTTCAAGTGTTTGGGTCTTGATTTTCCTAAATTAGAAGTTGTGTTCGCAAAAGGAGAGAGTTGGGAAGGTTTAGATACCAGGTTGGAACTCAATTGGAGGTTCAGAATTTCAGAATTCGCGTGGTCCGCTCGAGCGGCGGAAATCCAATGAAAGCGAAAAATCGACCTCAGCCAGCTTTTGTGACATGTCTGATCTCGGCGACCAAAGTGGCGCTCGAGCGGGGCACTAATTTTCAGAAAGGAAAATATGCTTGTTCAGTTTTGCATGCTTGATTCCCTGGTAGTTTTAGAATATGTTTCTAATGATTTTAAGTTGCTTCATGTGAAGTGTGATGATGCGGAGAATGGTTCCTCAATAATTTAAGAAGAAAGAGAACTAATGTACAAGTTATGATTGTGTGCAGGGCACACTCCAGAAGGAACTAGTACGCCATCATAACGCTGTGAGTAATAATACATTGAACGTACATTTATTTACCGTCAATGTACATAGCAACATTCTATTCTCTCGCTTATGGTTTTGTAACATATGTCTTGATCGAAACTCAATGGAAAGGAAATGTTAAAAGATTTACGTATATTTGTATGTTACGGGCGAAAAGGCGATTCGGGCCAAAAGGCATTACGGGCGAAAGGTCATTACGCCTAAAGGTCGTTACGATAATTCTAGGCCAGCGTGCCGCTGTTATAATTGTAATACTAGGCCAAAGGCCGTTAAAAATAAAACAATCTGAAGGAAAATAATCTCAGACCCGTTGTTGGATCCCATATTTCTGTGAATGCACTGCTTTACATTGTGATTAAAGTTGGTTATTAAACTGCTTAAGTATTATTACTCATTGAGCTTGTCTCACTCTGTTATTTTGTTTGATTCTGTAGGAAATCAACTTGGAGGTCAGTAGCATCAATATTACTTAGCTTGTGTCAACCTAAGGACAGCCAGGCACTTGGAGAGACCTTTGCATGTTAGGACAGTTTTGTTAGACACTGTCTTTTTGTACTAATGTTTGTTAACCCAAGTTGGTTGTATATGACATTTTGTTGGATACCCAAATCTCTGGGTTGGACTGTAATTATGTATGTAACTTAATCTCAGATGTGTGTGTATTATATGCTTAATCCTGAATCGTGATCCTAGCATATTGTAGTAGCTCAATGGATGTGTCTGCATGTTATTTGATTATATTAACGCTTCCGTTCAGGCCCCAAATATTTCATATCGTAGGTTAAATGTCTATTTCTGATTGGGTCATGCCCAAAACTTTTAGGGGCGGGTTAGGGGCGTGACAGATCCCTTGAGAGAGAAAGCAAATTCAATACCAAGAAAATAAGATAGAAGAGCCCCAAGTCTTTCATCTCAAACTATGTTACATAGACTCAGCAAAAGTATTTGAAACAGATACGTGTCGGATTCTCCATTTTCTCTGAATATTACTATCAAGAAAGCTATTCAGTTTTTCATGAACACTTATCCCAAGAGAACACAAAGATTGGAGTGAGCACTGAGCTTGGTACGCTCCCATCTAGAAAGATTTAACAAAATAAAGAGAACTAAAGACATGTAATAGAGAATAATTTGCAACTTGACCAAACAACCTTTCATAATGGGAAATACCGAGAACAAAGGAAAAGCCATCTGACTAAAAAATGGGCGGTTAAAGAACGACCTCACCCCCAAAAGCAAAGACGAACTGAGGAAGAGGGGATAAGAGACCTGATATTATGGTTGTTTCTAGTTTCTATGCTTTTGCTTCTCTCTACCAATTTGTGTTGGAGTATTTGAACAAGAAGATTGATGGATAGTACTAGACGCAATTAAGAAGTCTATAAATTAAGAAAATACTCACCACCCAAGTCGGAACAAAAAACATTTATGTTTGTAGAGAACTGAGTTTGAATCATGAAATAAAAAGATAAATGCAAAAAAATAAGAACACCATGCCTGTAACACTCCCCTTTCTCCCCCCTCAAGAGCTTGTAGCACATTCTCATGCTTCTCCTTCCACCAAGTGATTGCTATCAATGATGCATCTCTTTCTCCCCCTCCCAAGCTTGTCGCGGTTAACATGCTCCACCCCCTCCCTGTTGCTCTTGAAATAGAATAGTTGGGCTAGTCTCCAAATCTGCAAATCTCCTGTGAATTGGCTGCTAGTAGGCTTTATTATCTGTGAGACGCTATCCAAGTAATACTTTGAATGGAAAATAGGACAAGAGAAGGAAACTATGCAGCCCCCAAGTGAACACCCTCACAATGAAAGGATTTTTTTAGAACCCATTTGGAGCAAACTTCATCTCAACCTTCCCGTTCTACTCTTGGTCCTTTTCAATCTTCATACAGATGTAATGTGACGACCCAGAAATTTTTCCCTCCGCTCGAGCGGATGAGTCGCCGCTCGAGCGGACTTATGAGGCTCCCAGTATATTTTGCAGACTACCCGAGATTCTGAGGGTTGTAGATTCCCGCTTGAGCGTAGAAGTGGACGCTCGAGCGAACGTCTTTGTTTGGCGGAGCACTCGAGCGCAAGGTGGGTGTAGACACCCCATTTTTGACCGTCCTCAAGACTTGGACGTCACCGTTTGAACACTCGGTGATTATCCATGTTCGTGTTCGTTTGGAGTTCCCGGAGTTCTCGGCTCTCGCGCCTTGCCTCAGGATCTCCGAACTCGATCGTTTTGTGTCTGGTTTTGCACCAAACACTTGTGTTTTGCCCTAGAGGGGCAGGGACTGCCTTGTGAGGCATCCCTACACACCACCGGCTGGGACTAGAGGCCACCGGCTGGCTGGAGTTGCCATCGGCACTATATTGTGCCGGTCGGCACTATTTTGTGCCGGTCGGCACTCTTTTGGGCAAAATGACCATTTTGCCCTGCCGACTGCTTTACAGCTGCTTTATGAGATATTTTTAGACAGCTGTTTAGCTCTTGTTTCCCCTCCATACACGTGTATGGAGGGATGAGCCCTTGGATGACTTAGTTTGTAAGTCTTGGTTGCCTATAAGGGAGAAGGCTCTTCTCTTGGCTCAAGGGTTAGCAAATTTAGAGAGTTAGAGAGAAAAAGAGAGAGAGAAGCTCTGGTTTTTCTAGGGTTTGAGTTGCATACACCTTCTATCTCTATCCTTCTCTTGTGTGTCTAGGTGTTTTGTGCCTTACTATTGCACACAAACACCTAGTCTTTCACCTTCTCCTTGTAACCGAGGTTCTTGGGGCTTGTTCTTGAAGTCCTTGACTGGATTGGAGCTCAAGGAGTCAATAACAACAACTTTTGTGAAGGCAGTCAACAAGGGTAAGAAACTTACACTTTATTCCCCATTTTTGCACCTTGTTTTTACCTAGTTTCGAGCTTTTTTTTTGCTTAGTTTTCAACACATAAAAGTTCTATTTTTTAAGCTTCTTTATTGTTTATTAAGAGTGTTTTGTGGTTTGAGCAAGTTTGACCATCCTTAGGCCTAGAAAAGGCCACTTTTTGTGCTATTTTGTGGGAGATCCGAGACTTTGATGTTAGGATCTCTTCACCACTGAAATCTCGAGGGATTTCAGTGGTGAAGAGCATGCCTTAGAGCCTCAAGAAGGAGAGGGTCACCCCCTCTCCTTGATGTCCTTGAAAAGGGCAAGTTTTGCTTCCTTATGGAGCTCCATGTTTGGTTGTGTTTTGAGCATGTCTTGGCTATTTTTCATGCTTATATTGCCATGTTATAACATGATTTCAAGTTGGTTTTGGTCTCTTATGCATGCCTAGCATAGTTGCCTTGTAATGCCTTTTGATGCCTTAACATGCCTAGGTTGTATGCCTTAGCTTCAAGCATGTTTTAGGCTTGCATTTGTGAAGCTTGTATGCTTATTTTGCCATGATTTAGCTCTGTCCATAGCCATTTGGGTCGATCCTATCATGCATTACATAGCTCCTTTGTATTTGGCTTGTTGGCCTTAGGAGTATGAGTGTGTAACATGCCTTGCTTGCTTTCCTTTTGATGGTTTGAAACCATCTAACATGCCATGTCAGACCTTATGATGTACTTGTTTGATTGCCTTGCATGCCTCTTTAATGTTTTAAAAGCATGTGTTGAATGCTCCATGTTTTGGTCATGTTGCATGCCTTTGTGTTTAAGCCTCTTAGATGCCATCTAGGTGCTCCTTAGGCTTTGTTTAGGTCTGCTTGTGACCTGTTTTGAGCCCCCTTAGCCTTGTGAGGCTTGGTAGACTTGGCCTTGGTTTAAGCCTTCATAGCTTGTTTTAAGTACTTGGGCCTTTTGTTGCATATTTAGCTTGCTTTGTTGCATGATTTGGCATCATGTTTTGTGAGATTTTCAGAGCTTGATATGCATGCTAGTAATCCATGCTTAACTCATTTCAAGTGTGCTTGAATGTTGTTTATTATGCTTAAGTGGTGGCGCCTTAACTTGTGCATGTGTGCATGTGCGTTCGGGCCCTCTTGACTTAGCATTTGGCTACTGATTTTGGGCCTTTTAGAGTTGCCTAATTCATGTATAAGTCCATCCCCATTGGTTTGCGGTGCTTGCTTGTATGCCTTGCATAAGTGCGTCACATTGTTCACTTTGCATGATAGATAACATGCTTAGGGTTGCATCACATTTGCATGCATGTTAAGTCTCTTGAAGTGAAGTATGATAGAGGTTTGGCACCCTTGTTTGTTTATGTGGTTCGCATGCATTTGAAATCAAGATTGCACCCTTGGTTCTTTGGGCCATCATGCATGGAAATGCGTGATTGGTGGTCCGAGAACCGAGGCACATCTTCCTTTGAGTCAAAAACATGATAAGGATTGTGTTTGATGCATACATGCTTTGAATTACATTGCCATGCAAGTTGTTGCCCTCTGCTGCTGTGAGTTGCAGGTTTTACAGGCATTTTGTGTCGACCGGCACTGTTTAGTGCCGACCGGGAGTGAATTGGCAGCCGATAGCTTCACTCAGTGCCGGTGGCCTCCTCCTTCAGCCGATGGTGTCCTATCCCAGCCGGTGATGATCTCCAGTGCCTAAGGAAGCACTCCTGGGACTTTAGAAACTTTTCAGAGGAGAATAGCAGGGGAAACAGAGGCACACTTGCATGACAGTGCGATTCCGAGCCAGTCCCGAGCGCGCGCTACATTTGAGCCCTCATCCTGAGGCATTTACTGCTTTAATTAGATTAATTATTTGTTCAATTAATTTGATTGGATTGTAATAATTAATTAGCTTGCGTAGTTAATTATCTGTATTATTATTTTCGTCCCTCCGTGTGAGGGCGAATTGTAATAAGCGTGTGTGAGTGGGTGTATGTCTTCCAAACCCCTATTTCTTTCTATCCCTTTTATTTACCCGCTTTCGATGGTAGATTAGGGCATACTTATTTTAGCATACCTTATGCAATGCATGCTTGCATTCATGCATTTGTTTACATGCACCGGGCTCGGTACATCATACAAACTGCATTGCAATTTCCAATTCCAAATTGAATACATGCTACTCACGCATTTCACATGTCATGTTTAGGGTTAGCCGAGCCTACTCTAGATTGCATCTATGCCTGTGTTGCATTAGTCACTTAACATGAACTAGGTCACGTATGTTTGCTAACTAGTTTCTTGTTTTGGCACGAAGTACGATGTAAGTTTTTACGCTTTAGCATATCGCATGCATGTGAATGTTTGCCATGACAGTATGATTGCCATGCGGCTAAATGCTTATGTGTTATAAACTGTTTGAATGCCTGTGGGTGGAGGTTGGATTGCTTGAGTTGGGAATACTCATTCAAATCCGTATTTTAGCCTACTTATGAGTAGCAAAAAAAAAAAAAAAAAACCAACACGTTTTTCGAGACAAAACGGATATGCAATGTTTATTTCCAGATTAGGTGATCTAGTCTATACTTGTTTGCTGTGCGCATAACATAGTAATTCTAGGTTAATAATTGGAATAAGAACACATAACGTTTTCAAAAACAGATATCACGGTTAGTAGAGGCCGGTCTTCGGACCGGGCGAAAGGGGGTGCTCATAGCTGACCTTCCCCGATCGTACCCAAGCTCCCGAGCCAAGTCACTTTGGTGATGACGGACATGTGGCCTTCGGCACTGAGTCAGGGTTTCCTAAATTTCCCATTTTAAAATATTTAGGTGGCGACTCAGAATCCGCAAAGCGATCCGTGTTTGGCACTTTTTCAAAAATCTTTTCTCTCAAACGATTTGCGAATTGGACTCTTTGGTTCAGATTTAGAACAATGACACAAAGGAGTCCGGCGTCCGAATCAGAGAATGAAGCCCCACGGGCGTCTCTGATTCTGGCGACTCTGCTGGGGAGTTTAGAGAGCTTGACTCGAACTCGTGATATCCTGTTTTGACTACACTTATGTGTTTCTTTGCATTGCATGTGCATTGGTGCGCCTAGGACACCGTGTTGGCCATCTGCTATTCCTGAGCGGTTTGCCGGAGGCTTGTCTTGTCAAGGCATGACCATAAGGCTGACCAGTTGCGGGCTCTGCCAGTATGGGAACACAAACCCCGGTTTTACCGGGGCACCCTTTTTGACCATTCGACCTAGTGCATATTCGGAATCCATAGTGACCATTCCAAACTAGGACAGGTTGCTTACCCGATATAGGTTGTTTGAAACCGCTGCGTGCATAGTGAAACCCTAGCTCCTGACAAAATAGGACAGGGAAACCCTACCCCAACATAGGGGTGTATTGGCTCTCTTTTATCTGCTATGTGCTTTCAGAATGTATCTCTGCAGGAGAGCGCACATATCAGTTTGCAAGCTTTGATATTTGGCCCGAGGACACCATGACGCTTTTGGGGAATCGATTATATCCGCAGTATCGTCGATTTTGAACAAAGGAACTGGGGAACAAAGGATCGCCAGAAGATGGTACCGTTGTTCGGCTACACCCGTATTTGATCTGTCAGGGGCTGAAATACCGTTTGTTTTCCATTCAGTTCAGAGATTCAAAGAGTTGAGCCAGAATAGCTAATGTCTTCTTGCTGAGGCAGAATTTAGCATGACGTAGAATTCAGAAGAGCTTGTGGTCATGACGGCCGCATTGGGTCAGGGAATCACCCTACAAGATGAGACTATTGTTGAGATGCCACATCCACCCAGATCGCCGGTTGCGCACCCGGTCTGGGCCCCTCAGCTATATCAGGCTCATGAGCCTACTACCTTTGAAATAATGGGGATGATCGGTGATCTCCAAAGGTCTATGGCAGATCTTGCTTATGGAATATCAGCTCCGCCGCGCCGTACGCCGGGAGTTTTGCACCTCAGGAGCCCCCGCTGTTGGGGCGAATTGTGATTGAATTAAGTCAACCGGAAATGGCCTCCAACTATGGCAACGATGCACCGCCATCAACCCAAACTCTCCATCAGGCTGAGGCCAGAGGAAAAGACAAGATGAAGGCAGATGCCGACCCCATTGAACAACTGCTGTGGGCAGTAGAGGCTTTGAAAGCCGGGGGAATGAACAAGCAACAGATATCCGCAGTTGTGTCAAAAGCTGTGGAGGATGCTTTCCCCACCCCGCCTGAGGGCAGTTCCAGCCAACCAGAGAATCGGGATAGGCCCCGTCATGCCAAGACAGTTCTTCCCGCTCCCAGCCTTGCATCTGGAAAGAATCAGAAATCCAAGGCCGCACCCGTTGACCCGTTCGCTAGTGCGTCTGGCAAGAGTGTTCCGGCTCCAAAATACCTGCCCCGAGGGCGCAGGGCCTTCCATCCTCTTCACATGCCTTTGTCTAGGGCACTTCTGATCTTAGCCAAAAAGGGGCATCTTACACCCCTCGATCCTAGGCCACTCCCCAAACCCTTCCAAAGAAAGCCATGATGCCACTCAAGATCTTGTCACCACCAAAGCTGCCATGCATCGATAATCGCTCATTCGCCACGACGAGGTACAAGACTTGATTGATAACAAGATCATCCTTCCGCCCACCTCGGCCAAATCAATCACTACAGAGTTCTTAGAGTACGAGGACACAGATACGGAGGATACAGATACCGTGAGTATGTAATCAGCAGATGAACCGCCTGCGGGCAGTGTTTGGTACATTGTTGGATGTGGCGTGTGGCACGCATTTTTGAGCACCTGCCAACGCTAGTTTTGTAAATCCTGACTTGGGTGTCGAGTCAGTCTTTTGTTTTGTTTTGAGCCTGTCTCTCTGTATTGAGTCAGTCCTTTTGCTTACAGAGTCTGTCTCGTTGTAATGAGTCAGTCCCTCTTGTACAGTATACCAGGTGATTTCGAGGTTGTTGCCTCAAACACCGTTTTGTTTTGTAAACAGTTGTTTTTGCTTTTTGAGTTTGTTTCTACCGAGGAGCCAGTTACGCCAACAAATCTGAATGAAACAGCTGTGGCTATCACGTTCCGTACTTGTTACTATTTGAATCAACTACGTCGGAGGATGTGAATGGAATGCCAACATATACTGCCTGCTCTCTTGTGCCTTGGGCATTGTTGTAATAACTTGAGCTTTTCATAAAACCCTTTTTTCGTACGCTGCGGTGATGAAAACAAAGAGGAAGTAATTCCTCGGGTTTTGTAAAATTTTGATCATTTTGAGAGAAAGAGAGGCATGTTAAGCTTTTAATGAATGAAATCATGTTCGTCGGCGTGAGTACTGAGAAGGATCCTGGTCTGATCCAGATTGGTTCCACACTATCTTCTGTGCGAGCGGTTTGTCGCTTTCTTGAAAACTTTCAAAAACAAAATGTTTTGCGCAATCTTGCGAAGACCTGTGTGGAATCGCTCTTGAGATTGTGCGGCCCAAGATCGCTCTCAGCCTCGAAGCTTGATCCATCTATTGTGAACCAGAAGCTATACAAAACATTCAGTACCATGGAACGCCTGTGTGGCCCAATTTGAAGCAGCCCTCGAGCAAGAGGCACCAAAGTCAGATCAAGAGAATCGGATTCCACCCGGCGAGGTCCATTAAGCAACTATGAGGGGTTCTTCTGCAAATCAACCACAGTCGCTCTCCCGGATACGGAGAGGCTTCCATTTCAAAACCATTTGGCATGGGCTTGCTACACTTTTACCCTTTGAGAGGCTCGCTGGGCGGAAAACCCAGAAGGGCGGCCCAGGCAAAAGTTAGAGCAAAGAAAAAAAAAGAAAAAAAATACAAAAGAAGAAAAGAAAGAAAAGAAAAGCAAAAAAGAAGAGAAAAAAAGAAAAAGAAAAAAAATATAGCAAAAGAAATAAAAATACAGAAGAAAAAAGAAGAAGAAGGAAAATATAGCTCGCAAGGTCGAAAACCCGCATTGGGCACCTTGGCAAAAGTTAGAGCCTAAAACAATGAAGGTTAAAATACCTGAGTGTACCTTAACCGGAACTACATAAGGCTTGATTCCCATGTTTGGGATACGTAGGCAACTTCATCCTGAAGTCCAGCCCCAACGCTTTCATAGCGTCTCAGTCCATGTCGTGGTTTTGATCGCCTGTATCCCCTCCTAACCCGATGTCTCGGTTATAGCGACTGGAGCTACGCAATCAACTCCCTCTTGAAGCCCAACCACTAACACCTCCCAGGTGATTGTGTCCATATGTTGGTTCAAACCGTCTTCGTCTCCTCCACGTCCGAGGGTCCGATCGTCATCAATAAGGAGTGGCGCACAGTATGCCGCGGCACCATCCAAACAAGGGGCAACTTTCCGTTGCCCTACGTTGCCAAAAGTTGCCCTAAGTTACCATTCAAACTAGGGGCAACTTTCCGTTGCCTTATTTCCCCTTCAAGCAAGGGGCAATTTTCATCGCCTCCAATCCGAGGTCGCGCATCTCAAGGGTAAGTTCCGTGCTCGTCGAGCATCGTCTGTTTGCAAAAATAGTTTTTGAAAAATTTTCACTGAGGTTGACTTATTTTCTCGAAAACTGTTTCATTTTCAAAATTGGACCATGTTTGGACCCCAAAAGGAGAATTTTCAGTGCTCACAGCCTGATTCACATGATTTTCAAATCAAAAGTCGAATAAGTGTGTTTATCCAACTCTCATTTTGATCAAAACTGTTTTACGAAGAAAACAAAAAATGGTCAAAATATCGAACCAAGGGCACAGCTGAGTCAGGTCTTCTGTCTTTCCCCCGTCAACGCACTCGCCTGAAAGGCACCCTATATGCCAGAAGAAGTAGCCGTGAGCTAGCCGTATCGGGCGTGAACCCGAGACTTCCTATTCATCCGTTAATCACCCTGGGGGAGGGATTGAAAAATGAGAGAATAAAGAATAGAGAAGAGTAAGTTGAGAGAAAAGTGAGAAAAGGGTTTTGAGAGAAAAAACCGAGCCCGAGGGCCGAGTGATGTGAGTATCACAAATTAGAAAGGGTGGGAAATATATCCGGTGAATTGGCTCCTGGAGATTTGAGGTCTTTTTGTAAACATGTCCGTGTGTCGTGTCTTTTGATTTGTCGCTCTCGATCTTGGCTTTGAGTCCTTTCCGAGTGTGTCTCATTAGGTCAGGTCGTGTGCCTTTTGTTTCTTTGTTTGAGTCCGTCTCGTCGTGTTCTGCCGTAGGCTCGACACCCCGGTTGAAAACCCATCCTTTTCCAAAAAGTAATCGCTTCTGCTCAGAATGCTATGCCATTCTCTACATCCACGCGAGGCAAAGGAAGAAAAACGAAATTTGGGGCATCTGAATCTGTTTCAATTTCAGCCGACTTCAGTTGTGGTGGTCCATCTTCTCAGATTGGGCTACTTGTTCAGGGTTTGCCGTGTGTAGAACGAACCAGGTATCGTACTACAAACCAAACGTAACCCAATCCCCAGCAGAGTACAGACTGTGTGTTCGGGTTGAGCAATGGTTTGTAAGAGCTTGTTTGCTGTTAGTTGGTTGATTATCTGATTAGTACAGTGCGAGTGGTCAGTTTTCAGACAATAGATCAATATCATTTACATTTGAGGTGTAATATGATGCAATGCAATGCAGTATGAAAAGCGCAGAGATGTACAGGTATAACACTCTTTTAGACAAAAAGTTTGTTTCATATATAATCTCTTCAAGTACAAAGTTTTGGGAAAACAAAAAATCTGCCTGTGGCAGTACATAGTACTCTATCTACTAAAAAGAGAAAAGTACAAGAAAAAGAAATGAAAGAAAAACAGCAGAAGTCTGTAATCGTCATCAATGGCCTCGCGCCGGAGGATCTGTCCTCGCCCTCTTCCTGGGCAGGAGCCCAGGAGCGCCGCCGGAAGTATCACTGTCTGAGCCCGAGCCCGAGCCCGAGCTGTCTCCGGCCTCCTCCTTAGACAAGTCCGCCTCCGCCTCTGACTCACCGTCGCCCGAAACTAGAGCCCGCGAACTACTCCCCACGTGAGCGCGCCCCCCCTCTGGTGCGAGGGAATCTGCTGCCATCTCGGGTAGAAACGGGAGGTCCAGCTGGAGCGCCACCCACCGAAGGAGGTGGGAAAGGAGGCTGAAAAGTACAAAAGGCAAAGGCATCAGTATACATGAAGTAGTGCAGAATGCAGTGTATGAGTACAGAGTATGAATGCCGTGAGCAGTCTATCAGTGCAGAATGCAGTGTATGAGTACAGAGTATGAATGCCGTGAGCAGTCTATCAGTACAGAATGCAGTGTATGAATACAGTGTATCAAGTGCCGTGAGGGCTGGGTATCTAGTGTTGTATCATGCATCAGGTTATGCGAGGCAGTTTGTGTATGGTTTGAAGCTATGTCAGAAAAAGCATACCGGAAGGCCGTAGAAGGCTAGGAACTCAAAGGTCTGCTGCAACATCCCTGCCATGGAGGCATTCAGCTCCACTGACTGCCGGGTGTACTCAGAGGGAGCCTACAAATAAAACATCAGATGCATCAAATATTCTGTGGAATATCAAACAAACTAAAGTGAAGTGACTGTACAGAAATGCAGTAATACATACCGGAGGCAAGTCAGGGATACCGACAAGCTCATGACCAGCCGGGGGAGGAGCAAAAGGGATCTGGTAGGTCTCCCCACTCGCCTCAGATGTCAAGATGGTAGGCGGGCCACCTGGCCCTCGCCCTTCTCTGCAGACTCCTCCCGCCATGAGCTCGAGCTCTGTGGACGATCCCACTCGCCCCACCTCGCCTAGCCACGGCGGTCGCAGTCTCTCTCTCAGCCGGCCACCACTCAGAGGCCGATAATAAAGGTCCGGACGATCGTAATGGTCGCCTTCGAAACCGCCCGGCCCTACCGAGGGTGTAGTCCACCATCCGACGCAGTAAATCTCCGTGTCCGCAGATGTGCTCGGAGGGTGCTCGACTATCCGCCAGTACGGCTAATGTCTGACACAAGAAGCGCTCGCCCAGGTACCAAACCCGACAGACCGGGCCCTCCAGCAAAATCCGGTAACGTGAGGTCTCGATAGCGCCGGCAAAACGATCCCTCATCACCGCCGGCAGTGCAGCCCACGGCTGCCAAGTGATCTGGAATTGAAATATGGGTTGTTATCTACTAGTATTGCAAGTATACAGTGGAAAAGCGAAACTTGAATGAACTACAAGTAAAACATACCTCCGCGGGGGTGATGGTGTCGAAGTAACGCCGGAAGAAGCTGAATGTGTCTCGGGGCCTCCGAGTGCACCTCCCATCGTAGCGGCGGGAGAAGGGAACGACTAGAGGGGTCTCCGCCTCCGGCACTGGCTCCAACTGGGGAAAGTAGGCATAGACCCACAACTGCAAAACAGATGTCAGTATGGCTATCAGAAAGCAGGATACAGAATAAAGCAGAAATAAGAAAACTATGTGTTGTGCAAAGGAATTGAGCGAGTGTATGAAGCAGTGTATAGCAGATAGTAAGCAGGTAAAGCGTAATATGTGTGCCGGTGTACAAGACACAATCCGTGGAAGCGAACTACAAGCAGTAAAGTACAGGGAATGTAGAGCAGAAATGTAAAGCAGCAAAAGAAAATGTACCTCCCAAGCACGCCAGTAGCCTCCGAGCAACTGCCCGCTGCCACGGGAGACTGAGCTCATGTAGCCATAGAGAGTGGCCAAAGCGGCGCCACCCCAGTCATAACGCAAATGATCTCAGACATCCACCAGTGCACTGAGAAGACAGAGGGGCACTGTGTTCCCCCGGTCGGCGAAGAGAGTCGTCCCAAATAGAAACATCAAGAAGCCGCGTGCGTACTGATCCACGGCCTCCTGGGTCATCGGGGCCGCGTCAACAAGAAGGGGCTCCACTCGAAACTGTACCTCGAACCAGGAATAGCGAACAAATCCCGGATGAGCAAGAGGTGGCACCGCGCCAAGTAAGTAGACCTGAGCGGCGGTCCACTCATCCATAGCAGTATCGATGGGGATCGGATCACCCCCGACCCCGATGCCGGTGAGCACCGAGAAATCGAAAGGGGTCATCGTCATGTCCCCGGTCGCGGATAGGTGGAACGAATCGGAGGTGTCCCACCACCTCTCTGCCAAAGCGGCAAGAAGAGGCCTGCAAGCGGTGAGCCTAGAGAGCCCCCGGCAGAAGGAGCCAAAACCCGCCTCATCAACAATGTGGCGAACCGCGTCTGGAAGCTCGCCGTACCACTCACGAGCAGCAACGTTCCCATACCCGCGGACGGTATGGGAGTCTCCCTGTAATCAAAACCAGTAATTGCGAAGCAATATTCAAAGTGTAGTTCCAAGAAGCATACAGATGTAGTGTATATATGCGCATTTTTCAGATTCAAGCAAATATCAGGTTTCAGTATACTAGTTTGTGGACTGTGACCTATGATGTGTCAGTGTGCCTGTGAGGCTCAGCATACAGATGTAGTGCATATATGCGCATCTTTCAGATTCAAGCAAATATCAGGTTTCAGTATACTAGTTTGTGGACTGCGACCTATGATGTGTCAGTGTGCCTGTGAGCCTCAGCATATAGATGTGGTGCATGTGTGTACATTTTCAGATTCAAGCAGATATCGGGTTGCAGTGTGCTAGTAGGCGAACTACAATGTATGATGTGTCAACGTGTTTTGTATGGTTCAGGTTAAATGTAGCATACAACATGTTTTCAGATTCAAGCAATTACCGGGTGTCGGTGAGTTTACAGTGAAATACGGTGTGTGCCGGGTGTTTGAGTGCTTGAGGCTAGTGCAGTGTGTGTGCATGTGCTCGTCTCAAACAGATATATCGGTTGTAGTTTTGTTGCGATCAACTTCTGAAAGGTTATGTATCGCTAAGCAATTAAGGGTTGTAATCAGCTATGGCAGTTGACAGTTTACAGTTCTACATTGCAGGAAGTAAAACAGAGAAAAAGATGTTACCTCGGAAGCGCCGAAGGATAGGTGCGAGGTCGGCTCGCGCAGGAGGAGCTCCGGGTCCAGAGCCCTGTCAAAGCTGCGGAAGTAGCGGAGTCCGTCTGGTGGTAGCACATGAATAGCCGGGCGATAGGTCACCGGATCGAACAGGCGCTCACTCAGCGGGAGGAGCTCGACCCCGGGATCCATCTCGTGATCCGGGGGAGTCCCGACATGTGGAACATCATCTGCCATAGTAACGATGGTGAGAAAATGGCCAGAAAAGCTGGAATGTGAAAAGTCAACTGGGAAAGTCAACCCCGAGCGGGTCGGAAATGGCCGGAAGGGCCGGAAGATGAAAATATACGGAAATGTAGAGAAAATTGAGGGGAACAAGTCTCGAAAATGCGAAAATAGTGAAGGAGATCCCAAAATGAGATTTCAATCGGGTGGAAATGTCCGAAACGCGAAGAATATCGCGAATCCGACGGTAAAATGGTGCGAAAACACGAAGAAATCGACGAAAAATCGAGAGGACAAAGCTCTAGAGAGAGAGAGTGAAGGATTTCGGCAGAAAGGGAAGTGAAAAATAGGGTTTGGGAACCCTATTTTATAAAACCTGTGGTGAATTGCCGAATCTGCCCCCGATCAGGCATTTTCTGCCGGTCGGCACTATTTTGCGCCAGTCGGCACAATATTGTGCCGGTGGATTGTTTTTGGCAGCCGGTGGCAGCCGGTGGTGTTCCCAAGGTCCTTTTTAGGCAAAGGGGTTTTGGGTCTTCATAGCTCAAGAAAGTGCAAGAAAGTGCATCCCCGACGCTCAACCGGCCTCCGTTTTGACCTCGGATCGTATCTACTGTGCGTAACACTCAAATTCAAGCAAAGACTGTATCCTTTTCGTATCCTTTTGTCATTTATAGAGATTCGAAAGTTACCCCGTGTGCGTTGCATACATCCATCACATTGTCCAATACGTCGCATCGCGCTATCTTGCGCATCATATTGCATTTGGCATGCTTTCAATCGCACTATCTTGTGCACTCGCGTTGTCTAACGCATCGCGCTATTTTACGCACCTCCATCGCACTGTCTTGTGCATTACATTTCATTCGCGCTATTTTGCGCATCGTGCCGTTTGGCGCACCCCCATTGCATTTCATTGCATCTCGAGGTACGTGTGCCTCGTTTTGCATTTCATTTCCCATTCAAATGAGGTATGTGTGCCTCATTTTGCATTTTATTGCATTTCGAGGTATGTGTGCCTCATTTTGCATTGCATTTCATTTCATTTCGAGGTACGTGTGCCTCGTTTTGCATTTCATTTTTCATTCAAATGAGGTATGTGTGCCTCATTTTGCGTTTCATTGCATTTCGAGGTACGTGTGCCTCGTTTTGCATGTCATTTCCCATCCGTTGAGGTATGCGTGCCTCATCTTGCATCTCATTTGCATTTCATTTTGATCCACGTGCGGTGTACCACCTCACGCGCTTCATTTGCATTTCATCTTGGTCCACGTGAGGTATGCTACCTCACGTGCATCATTTTACATTCCGGTAAGGTACGCGTGCCTCACTTTGCATTTCATAGTGCATTTTGCATGCATCTTCCACCCAGTCTGGCGAGACCTTAAACACGCACGGTCTGGCGAGACCTTAAACATGCACGGTCTGGCGAGACCTTAAACACGCGCGGTCTAGCGCACCTCATACTGCATTGGCACGCGTTGTCTAAACGCCTCGCGCTATTTTGCACACCATATTGCATTTTGCATGCATCTTCCACCCGGGTCTGGCGAGACCTTAAACACGCGCGGTCTAGGAGACCTTAAATCCTCGGGAGGTGCAAGACCCTCGGTGCATTAGAGTACGCGTATTCTATTGCATTTTGCATGCATTCCATCGCGCTATTTTGCGCATCTTACAGTTGCCCCATACAGGGTCCGGCAGGACCAAAAACACGCACGGTCTGGCGAGACCTTAAACCCGCTTGGTTGCATTATCATGCATTTTTAACATCATGCATTGTCATGCATTTCAAAAAAACAAAACAACAAAAACATCATGCATCATTTGCATTTTCAAAACAAAAACAAAAAAATGCATTGTCATGCATACATTTTGCATCGCGGTCTAGAAGACCTTAAATCCTCTGAAGGTGCAATTCCTTTGGTGTTTGTCGTGCCCGAACGACTTTCGGTGGTTTGGTAAAGCCGCCTGCCTTTTTTTTGCGGTGAGTTCCTAGAAGACCAACTGGGACGGTGAAAACTAGAGTTTGAACGGCTTATGCCTAGAACGTAAAGGTTCGGAATTTCCGAGACTAAAGTCTGGCTTGAAATCTGTATGGAAACCCCATAGGTTGAGGCGGCGTGTCTACGCCTCAATTCTGGATACTGAACCAACCTAGTGTATCGCCCGGTTGGTAAGATAGGGAAAGCTGCAATCATAGTCGTTGCATCATATGCACATGTCATGCATTTCATTGTAGTATAGTGCATTTGCATGCATTTTCTGTATCCATTTCCATTGCATCACCTCCATCTATGGCTTGCGCCTTTCCTTGTTGAGCTTGGTCTGGTATGTGCCCATATTTTTCGTATCGAAGCACAGTTGTCGAGCTTTTGTGTCCGAGCCTTGAGGGTAGCGGCACCGTTTCTGTGTTAGACATGGGTTGTATGTGTACATGCCTTTCCTAGGCGAGATTAGGTTTGGCCCGCGTGCCATATCCATTGTATCCATTTCCATTGCATTGTAGTGTAATTGTTGCATCCGGCATTAGGATCATTGTTCTTTCGTCAGCGGGTCGTCACCCCACTTATGTCAATCCACCCAATACTTGTCCTTCTGTCTGTCTGCATCACTCATAGTTTTGTCTGTGTATCGCGCCTATTCCTTGATGAGCTTGGTCTGAGGTTGCGGCACCTTCTCTATGGTAGACGGACTTGTTACTTCCATCAATCTATCTGACATTTGCGTGGTTTTGAACCGCTCATGATTGAATCGTGATTCAATTGCCCTGCATGTAGTTCGCATTAGTTTCAATTGCACTACATTTTCATTTGCATTATTCATACATAGTTTTGTATATATTGCACATCATTTTGCATTCATGACATGCATATTGCTAACAATATTGTACCTGTTAAGTTTGCTTTCTTTTCAAGAACGATATTGTATGTACGGTTCATTTACCGCTGGTAGAACCAGGCGAGCCGCACAGGTATTGTATTCCTCCGAGTGAGACGTATTGAGAATTCCATAATTCTCTTACATCCTTTCTGCATTGTAGTGTAGACTGTTGCATGTTAGCTTATAACTGTCGCATGTATGCTTCATTACAGCTTTCTTTGCATGATCATAAGTTATGCTCGGCTTCTTGCATTTTCAGTTGCATTTTGCCCCTGCCTACGGGCGCATATCTTATCCTTGGCATGTGTGCCTCCTGCATGAACTCTGTTGGTTTGATTCCTTAAGGGATACGAGGCGACTTATGCGTTCAACCATTTGCGCTTTGTATGATTGTCCAAGTCTTCGCCTTGTCAAAACGGTGGTCGTCTCGGCTTTGACATTCACTCCGTCATTGTTATGACTTTCGAAGTTCTCAAAGAGGGCAACTGTAGACACCCCATTTTTGACCGTCCTCAAGACTTGGACGTCACCGTTTGAACACTCGGTGATTATCCATGTTCGTGTTCGTTTGGAGTTCCCGGAGTTCTCGGCTCTTGCGCCTTGCCTCAGGATCTCCGAACTCGGTCGTTTTGTGGCTGGTTTTGCACCAAACACTTGTGTTTTACCCTAAAGGCGGGGGCGCCTTGTGAGGCATCCTACACACCACCATTTGGGACTAGAGGCCACCGTGGTGGAGTTGCCATCGGCACTATATTGTGCCGGTCGGCACTATTTTGTGCCGGTCGGCACTCTTTTGGGCAAAATGACCATTTTGCCCTGCCGACTGCTTTACAGCTGCTTTATGAGATATTTTTAGACAGCTGTTTAGCTCTTGTTTCCCCTCCATACACGTGTATGGAGGGATGAGCCCTTGGATGACTTAGTTTGTAAGTCTTGGTTGCCTATAAGGAGAAGGCTCTTCTCTTGGCTCAAGGGTTAGCAAATTTAGAGAGTTAGAGAGAAAAAGAGAGAGAGAAGCTCTGGTTTTTCTAGGGTTTGAGTTGCATACACCTTCTATCTCTATCCTTCTCTTGTGTGTCTAGGTGTTTTGTGCCTTACTATTGCACACAAACACCTAGTGTTTCACCTTCTTCTTGCAACCGAGGTTCTTGGGGCTTGTTCTTGAAGTCCTTGACTGGATTGGAGCTCAAGGAGTCAATAACAACAACTTTTGTGAAGGCAGTCAACAAGGGTAAGAAACTTACACTTTATTTCCCATTTTTGCACCTTGTTTTTACCTAGTTTCGAGCTTTTTTTGTGCTTAGTTTTCAACACATAAAAGTTCTGTTTTTTAAGCCTCTTTATTGTTTATTAAGAGTGTTTTGTGGTTTGAGCAAGTTTGACCATCCTTAGGCCTTGAAAAGGCCACTTTTTGTGCTATTTTGTGGGAGATCCGAGACTTTGATGTTAGGATCTCTTCACCACTGAAATCTCGAGGGATTTCAGTGGTGAAGAGCATGCCTTAGAGCCTCAAGAAGGAGAGGGTCACCCCCTCTCCTTGATGTCCTTGAAAAGGGCAAGTTTTGCTTCCTTATGGAGCTCCATGTTTGGTTGTGTTTTGAGCATGTCTTGGCTATTTTTCATGCTTATATTGCCATGTTATAACATGATTTCAAGTTGGTTTTGGTCTCTTATGCATGCCTAGCATAGTTGCCTTGTAATGCCTTTTGATGCCTTAACATGCCTAGGTTGTATGCCTTAGCTTCAAGCATGTTTTAGGCTTGCATTTGTGAAGCTTGTATGCTTATTTTGCCATGATTTAGCTCTGTCCATAGCCATTTGGGTCGATCCTATCATGCATTACATAGCTCCTTTGTATTTGGCTTGTTGGCCTTAGGAGTATGAGTGTGTAACATGCCTTGCTTGCTTTCCTTTTGATGGTTTGAAACCATCTAACATGCCATTTCAGACCTTATGATGTACTTGTTTGATTGCCTTGCATGCCTCTTTAATGTTTTAAAAGCATGTGTTGAATGCTCCATGTTTTGGTCATGTTGCATGCCTTTGTGTTTAAGCCTCTTAGATGCCATCTAGGTGCTCCTTAGGCTTTGTTTAGGTCTGCTTGTGACCTGTTTTGAGCCCCCTTAGCCTTGTGAGGCTTGGTAGACTTGGCCTTGGTTTAAGCCTTCATAGCTTGTTTTAAGTACTTGGGCCTTTTGTTGCATATTTAGCTTGCTTTGTTGCATGATTTGGCATCATGTTTTGTGAGATTTTCAGAGCTTGATATGCATGCTAGTAATCCATGCTTAACTCATTTCAAGTGTGCTTGAATGTTGTTTATTATGCTTAAGTGGTGGTGCCTTAACTTGTGCATGTGTGCATGTGCGTTCGGGCCCTCTTGACTTAGCATTTGGCTACTGATTTTGGGCCTTTTAGAGTTGCCTAATTCATGTATAAGTCCATCCCCCATTGGTTTGCAGGCTTGCTTGTATGCCTTGCATAAGTGCGTCACATTGTTCACTTTGCATGATAGATAACATGCTTAGGGTTGCATCACATTTGCATGCATGTTAAGTCTCTTGAAGTGAAGTATGATAGAGGTTTGGCACCCTTGTTTGTTTATGTGGTTTGCATGCATTTGAAATCAAGATTGCACCCTTGGTTCTTTGGGCCATCATGCATGGAAATGCGTGATTGGTGGTCCGAGAACCGAGGCACATCTTCCTTTGAGTCAAAAACATGATAAGGATTGTGTTTGATGCATACATGCTTTGAATTACATTGCCATGCAAGTTGTTGCCCTCTGCTGCTGTGAGTTGCAGGTTTCTGAGCATTTTGTGCCGGCCAAGCCTTTATTTAGTACCGGCCGTGGTGAATTGGCAGCCGATAGCTTCACTCAGTGCCCGTGGCCTCCTCCTTCAACCGGTGGTGTCCTATCCCAGCCGGTGATGATCTCCAGTGCCTAAGGAAGCACTCCTGGGACTTTGGAAATTTTCAGAGGAGAATAGAAGGGGAAACAGAGGCACACTTGCATGACAGTGCGATTCCGAGCCAGTCCCGAGCGCGCGCTACATTTGAGCCCTCATCCCGAGGCATTTACTGCTTTAATTAGATTAATTATTTGTTCAATTAATTTGATTGGATTGTAATAATTAATTAGCTTGCGTAGTTAATTATCTGTATTATTATTTTGGTCCCTCCGTGTGAGGGCGAATTGTAATAAGCGTGTGTGAGTGGGTGTATGTCTTCCAAACCCCCATTTCTTTCTATCCCTTTTATTTACCCGCTTTCGATGGTAGATTAGGGCATACTTATTTTAGCATACCTTATGCAATGCATGCTTGCATTCATGCATTTGTTTACATGCACCGGGCTCGGTACATCATACAAACTGCATTGCAATTTCCAATTCCAAATTGAATACATGCTACTCGCGCATTTCACATGTCATGTTTAGGGTTAGCCGAGCCTACTCTAGATTGCATCTATGCCTGTGTTGCATTAGTCACTTAACATGAACTAGGTCACGCATGTTTGCTAACTAGTTTCTTGTTTTGGCACGGAGTACGATGTAAGTTTTTACGCTTTAGCATATCGCATGCATGTGAATGTTTGCCATGACAGTATGATTGCCATGCGGCTAAATGCTTATGTGTTATAAACTGTTTGAATGCCTATGGGTGGAGGTTGGATTGCTTGAGTTGGGAATACTCATTGAAATCCGTATTTTAGCCTACTTGCGAGTAGCACAAAAAAAAAAAAAAAAACCAACACGTTTTTCGAGACAAAACGGATATGCAATGTTTATTTCCAGATTGGGTGATCTAGTCTATACTTGTTTGCTGTGCGCATAACATAGTAATTCTAGGTTAATAATTGGAATAAGAGCACATAACGTTTTCAAAAACGGATATCACGGTTAGTAGAGGCCGGTCTTCGGACCGGGCAAAAGGGGGTGCTCATAGCTGACCTTCCCCGATCGTACCCAAGCTCCCGAGCCAAGTCACTTTGGTGATGACGGACATGTGGCCTTCGGCACTGAGTCAGGGTTTCCTAAATTTCCCATTTTAAAATATTTAGGTGGCGACTCTGTAATCTGGCAAAGCAGTCCGTGTTTGGCACTTCTTTTCAAAAATCTGTTTCTCTCAAAACGATTTGCCAGAATTGGACTCTTTGGTTCAGATTTAGAACCGTGACACAAAGGGAGTCCGAACTGTAGAATGAAGCCCCACGGGCGCGTCTTCAGTGGGGCACTCGAGCGGGTCGCCTGGTGAGCTTGAATTTTAAGGCACGTGGGTTCGTCTGAGGCATTTTTAATAATGTATTTGGAACCTCCTTATTTTATTTTGGGATGTTGATTGTGGTGGTAATATGATGGTAGAGTAAGATTGGATAAAAAAAACTTTAGTTTGAATAATTCGTTTACGACCAACCGTCACTCATTTGCCCTTTTCTTTTTCCACACTTTGAATTTGAATGTGAGGTTAGAACCATTGGAAATCTTATTTTCGGGGCTTCAATTTGAGCACAAGAACGACCTAAAACGGAGTCCGGATGGGAGAGTTATGCCTGTTTGAAGTTTTGAAATCTGTGCTGAATGCATGTACGCTCGAGCGGGAAGATGTGCGCTCGAGCGGGTTTTACGGACCAGCAGCTTTAAAAACTGGATTTTGGATCACTTTAGATATTTTCCTTCTTTCCTCTCTTCCATGTCCAAAACCCTAACCCCCAAACCCTTGAATTCCTTTACTTTGATCACGATCCACCATGGTTTTTGGCATCAAGGATGAAGAACAAGGGAGGATCAATGTTTTTTATCCGATTGGAACTTGGATTTGCGAAGGCTTCTTTTCAAGCTCACTCTTTTGCTTGGTTATTGAGGTAGGGGTTCTATTTCTCTTCAATACTTATATCCATGGTTAGATTTGAGGTATTTTCATTGTATAAATGTATAAATTTTCATTTTGAGCATATAGAGGAAATTATGAGATTTTGGGAATTTTGAGTTTGAAGCATTGAAGGTTCAATTGGTGGATTAAGGTGATAGGATATAATCCTTAGATGTATGATCAAGAGGAAAATTAGGATGTAAGGTAGCGGTATGAGAAGTGTGACTTTTTATGGAAACTTAATTTTCTTGGAAACCCTAGATTAATTGGTGATGATAAATAATGAGTTTGACCAAATTGAAAATAGAATCATGGAATTGGTGAGTTGAATTATACGTGTATGTGGGAGCCAAAAAATAATATATATCAACTTATTGGGCTAACCCAAACAAGGCTTGCTAAAGCCCCAACTATTGGGCCTTTTCGGCCCACCCCCGTCTATAAAAGGAAGGGACCTCATAACATACAGGTATGTTCTCATCTTTCTACACATAACACACACCCCTTCAAATGCATATACTATTTCTTCCTTGATATAGGGACTGACTTCATCATCGAAGAGTCCCCGGCCGGCAACCTCGGTTGGGTGGCACCGACTATGTTCATCATTGCAGATCTACAGGGGTGAAGCTCTTCTCTTCGTTCGATCTCCACAACATCCATGTGAGAGGATATTTCATGGTCTCACAATTGGCGCCGTCTGTGGGAACGACTGAATGAGATCAACGAAGAACACAACAAATATACTGCTGTAAGTAAACATATACTGGTTGCTTTGAGGTCAGTACACTTTCCACAAAAGCAAAAATCAATCCCAAGTAATACGGCCCACAATTGGGTTTTTTGCTTCTTTCATTCTGATTATGTTTTTTGCTAAAGTTCAGGTATATATATATACACATCTATGTATGTATCTATTTAAGCTCATAGATTTCATCAAAGCATTGTTGAATATTAATATTGCTTAGAAAGGTTGTCAAAACAAGATGAAGTTAGTAGCTGTTTTCTCTCTCTAAAAATGGGTTTCACACCCTTATTGGTGCAAACATCTTTTCGGCAATTCAATAAAGTTATTTGGCTAAATTCATACGTGGGTCTGTCCATTTATTTATTTATTCTTTGTCTCTCAAAACTTAGCTTAAAGTTGATGCTTGACATGTATGCACGTATACCCATACTAGAACTTTTTGTAGAATCCAAAATTTGGGTCTCTTATTCTCATTTTGATTCAACTCAATTCGCAATGTGCATATCTATGTACATATAATATTATATATCTGTCATGGTAGTTGTGGTGGGTTGATTTTTTGAATATCATTTTTTGTGTAGCTAAAACCAACAAGAACAAAAACAAAGCAGAGCATTTTCACTCATTCTCTCTAAAAGTGGGTTTTAGCTCTTTTTGGCATCACTAGTAGGGTTTCTCGGCCAAAATCATGCATGATCTATTCATCACTAAATGGGTCTTCACTTTTTCTCTCTCTCTACTAAATTGACATAAATAAAGCCATGAGTTATTATAACCTGTAATTTAACATTTTTTACTTCGTAATTTATGAGAATATGAAGCAATCTATACGGCTTTTGTTGCTCAAATAATTTTTGGTGTTTTATAAAGGAGGTTTGAAAGCTCCATCATCGACCTCATCCACAGACTGTTTGGCACTGTGCCTTAATATAATGTTCAGCACTAATTATTCGGCACTTCATAGTAAAATTAATGTTCAGCACTAATTATTCGGCCTTTCATAGTAAAATTAATGTTCAACACTAATTATTCGGCATTTCATAGTAAAAATTAGTATTCGGCACTTCATAGTTGGAAATATAATATTGGGCACTTCATTATTCGGCACTTAATATGATGTTCGGCACTGCACCTTAATATAGCACCATCATCTCGGCTTCATTGCTCAGCGGTTTAGTTCGGCATCAAAATTAACCATCTTGGCCAAGCCAAGCTACTACTCAGCAACCTACCGCTGAAAATCGGCAATCCGACAAGGCTATTCGGTAGCTCTTCCATCCTTCTCGGCATCACTATGCTCACCCAAGCTTTCCCCGACGCTCACCCAAAATGATTCTCGGCACCCAAAAGATTCTTAACTCGACAAACATTATTCCGCATTACTCGGCAGCCCATACGTCACAACATTGGCACCTCTCGGCCACTGAAGCAGTTTGGGAACACGCCTTACTCGGCATTGCCATTGGCCTATCAACTCGTCAAGGAATTATTTTCGGCATCCAGCTTTCGGCAACCCAAATGTACTAGCCTAGCTCGGCTCAACCAACACACTATTCAGCAACCAACTTACACCCACCGTCCCAATGAACAAGCCGGCAACTCATCGGCTTATTCGGCAACTTTTATTTTCATTCACTTTGCATAGTATCACTCATCGGCATATTATCAACAAAGTTTCGACGACTTAATTGTTTTATTTGCATTCCCTCTGCATGTTATCAACTTATTCAACTTGTTTGGCTCTATGCTCTCGGCATAAAACTAGCACTGCGACTTACCGAAATCCACATCTAACAATACTAGCGGATTCTCGTCAATTCAGGAAGTTCAAAGCCACTCACTGGAGGAGCAAAAAAGTAACCGATGCTTGCCGATAGTTGCGCAACAGCCCATAATTTCAGCAAACTGCAATTTTCAGCGTTCTCAAAACCCAATTTCGACCATACCAGTGTGAAGTACTCTTTGAGACGAGTCCAACGCAAAAAATGGCGTCAAAATCGGACTTAAAACGAAGGAGATACAAGGCCTCAAAGTCACAAGCTCAAAACTGGAACTCTGCCTTTCACGAGATGCAGCAGGAAGGTGATGAAATAAGAATTTGTCATGCGCTTCTCGGCACAATGTGCTCCGTTGCATCTTACCGCATTCCAGTTAATTGGATGGTCTAGTAATTTTGAGGACGCCTACCCTCTAGTTTTTTGCTGTGTAGGATCCATTTTTGAGGTCCAATTTTGTGAATTTCGAGTTTTAGCTTGGGATCAATCAACTGGCAAATCGGGGACGTTAAATGATAGTTCACCGGTCAGATCGTGTCCGATCAATGTGCAATTTTAATAGCAGGCTCCTAGAGCTGGGCCATGATCATCCATCTTCACTGATCACTCACCTCAACTTGAATTTCTTTTACATTCGGCTTATATATTCGGCATATCAACAACTGCAAATTCACCACTTATTCGGCACAAACATCTCGGGAATTCGACTAACATTATTCGGCTCCTTGATTACTCGGCAAGACTACTCGGCCACACGCGGTGACACGCTCCATAGCATTGGACATCCTCGGCACAAAATTACAATTATTAACCATTATTAACTTGCCTACCTTTTCGCCAAAAGTCCCATACTTATTATCTCGGCGTAAAACTAGCATCTCGGCTTGCCGAAATCAACATCTGAATATACAAGTGGATTCGCATCAAATCAAGGAGTCCAAACCCACCAACCCGAGCAGCCAAGAAGTAACCAAAGTTCACTGAAAATTGCGATACGGCTCACATTTTCCGACAACTGAAATTTTCAAAGCTATCAAACTCAAGTTTTACCCACACCAACGTGAAGTACTCATTGAGACGAGTCCAACGCAACAAACCGCGTCAAAATCGGAGCTCAAACGAAGCAGTACGGGCCGATCAAAGTTTGCCCAGAAAATAAATTCCTTCGCTGGAGAAGACAACCCAGCATGATATGCAGAAATAATCCTATGCTTCGCAGTTGCATTACACCCTATTGATCTGAGCCGTTAGATCTATCTTGGTTGTAACAACGCCATCAGGAGTCTGATCACAGCAATCCAATAGTCCTTTCCAGCTATTTGATGCATTCCGCGTCCATCCATACGGTCAAAATATGCAATTCAGCTCGCAATATATATATATATATATTAAATAAATAAATAATTATAGATTTTATTTAAAAATTGGCAATGACTCATTTCGCATTTACCAAGCGACCTACTTTGTCTCGGCTTCATTCCGATTTCGCCACCGTCAACGAGGCACGAAATCCGTTTCAAATTGTTATCGGTCTACTCAGCAATTTTGTCCCAAGACAATTTTATTCCTTTCGAATAACCAATGTCATTCAAAAGCAATGGGGCAAATATACGTTATATAAGAAGCTCAACTTCACTAAATTGGCAACCATTGCCAACCAAGTTCTTAGCAAATTTAACTCCGAAGGAATGCCGACACTTGAAGCTAAGATAAATCGCCGACCAAACGATCGGCACAATCACCGACCCAAGTGTAAACAGACACCGATGTTTTGACAACCAGTTACTCGGCGGTGCATCAACTTTACTTGGCAAGATTATTCGGCCATTATTAATTCAACATTATACATGATCATTATTCGACCGTGCATCAACTTTATTTGGCTAAGCAATATTAGTTGTCAATTTTATGCATTGTCAAACTTTATGCAACAACATTGGCCACAATATTTGGCAACTTTATTCGCCTAACATTATTTGGCAAAACAATTGCCCACTGGGACATCAGTCAATTTTTTGCTTTCCAATCGGGGCACATCAGCCGATCATCATCTCGGCACCTTTGACATGCACGCATACTCGGCCAACTTGGTACAAACATTACAAGAATGTTTACTTGAGTTGCAAACTCCCGCTCCTTTTCACACAACTTGAAGCAAGCGCCTGTCTTGGGACAATCGGCAGCTTGCATATTTTTGCGCACCGTCATTTCACCAAAGCCGAATCTTCCCTGCAACATAGGGCAATGGGAATCTATATTCCTCCCGACTAACACCTGTCATTCAAAAGCAATGGGGCAAGTCTACCTTGGACTAAAACGCAAACCGAACAACTCGGCAATTAAATAGCTGGCCCAATATCTACTCGGCAATTCCATACAAGCAGAACAATATTATTGGTGATTAACACGTCCACCTTATTCGGATACATTATTCAAAAGTCCTTGCCATATTGGCACTTAGTTGCCACTTAAAATTAGCAAAAGTCTCCGAGTACAGCGTAATCTTCACACTCGGCACAGAGCGCCGTTAGCAAAGGCCTACACCCTTGACCGGGGTTATAATACCGCAGGTCTACACCCTCTCCAGGGGGTACTAATATCGTGGTCCATTTTTTGATTGATATATCTACTTTATTTAAATCTGTCTTACTTGATTCAGGTAATCATTTCTGTGCCTAGCATATAGAAATATTTATAGCTCGGCATAAAATTCCATATTTGGAAGCAATCTTTACACTCGACAATATATTACACCCTTGCCCGGGGTTATAATACCGCGGCCTACACCCATGCCCAGGGGTTAGAATACCGTGGCCTACACCCATGCCCAGGGGTTAAAATACCGTGGCCTACACCTATGCCCGGGGGTTAAAATACCGTGGCCTACACCTATGCCCGGGGGTTAGAATACCGCGGCCTACACTCTCACTCGGGGGTTATATTACCGCGGTCTACAGCCTTTGTCCGGGGGTAACAATACTGTGGCTCATCATTATGATTTGTTTGTATTCCTTTCTGGGTTTTAGCTCAACCCCCCTCATCTTATGATCAAAACATACGTACATTTATATATACATTCAAAACATACGTACATTTATACATACATTCAAGATATACGTACATTTACACATACATTCAAGCATGCATTCAAGCATACATGCAGTCATCCATTCATATGTTTTATTCATTTATCAAATGTATTCTTTGTCAAAGGACCTAACATCTATTTGAACAGCATAACTCGGCAATAAAACTCTCATTCCTTCTACCGAAAACAACGAAAGTTTTGGGGCAATTGTGGGAGCCAAAAAATAATATATATCAACTTATTGGGCTAACCCAAACAAGGCTTGCTAAAGCCCCAACTATTGGGCCTTTTCGGCCCACCCCCGTCTATAAAAGGAAGGGACCTCATAACATACAGGTATGTTCTCATCTTTCTACACATAACACACACCCCTTCAAATGCATATACTATTTCTTCCTTGATACAGGGACTGACTTCATCATCGGAGAGTCCCCGGCCGGCAACCTCGGTTGGGTGGCACCGACTATGTTCATCATTGCAGATCTACAGGGGTGAAGCTCTTCTCTTCGTTCGATCTCCACAACATCCATGTGAGAGGATATTTCATGGTCTCACAGTGTACAAGTTTAATTGGATTTCTAAGATGTTTCTAAATAATGTTAAAAATTTACGAATGAACCTTGTTATGGGCATTGTAAATCATGTTAAAACGAGAAAGGAAATTAGGGGAAATGATTTAAAGAATTAATGTGTGACTTCATATGTGTGTAGGACACGCTTCGGGAGGAATAAATGCTCCACCAACGCACTGTGAGTAGTAGTACTATAAATTTACATCAATTACCGTTAATAATTAGTATTATTATTAACATTTTGTTTTCCATGGCAATTATGTTAACATGTTTGTATTTGAGAATTGGTGTGAACATAAAAGGATTTGGCATCCATTGATATGACTCTGAAACTATTCTGTATTCCGCCTACGATTAATGGTTATCGATAATGTGCTATAATCTATATAGTAGTGTGTTTTATTTACTGTTACAAGACATTATTAACATTCTGTTATCCGTAGATTAACCTTAATGATTCATGGTGAACAAATGGAACAATGATGCTTATGTATCCCGAACTATTTAGTTTTATCAAGGATGGTTTAAGACTGCTATGAGGTAATTATTTTGTCCCTACAAATAGCATTGTGATGGCACATGTACAATTTGTGAGATACGTTATACGTATTGCTAATGATTACCATTAGTATTCTGTTACACGTAAACTAACTACGTTAATTCATGTAAATGATTGGAATAATCTATGTGCCTCTGCATGACTCTAAGATCAGTCTGTTCTGATGATATCTGTGGTTATTCCATTATGATGTTCGTTTCGTTTATATTATGACATGACGAGACTTATTGATTTCTGGTATGGAACAAAGTGCTGTACGGAACTAAGTGCTACACCTTGGTGGGAGCCACCTCTAGAATCCGTACGAGCCACCTCTTGAGTCCATACATACAAGAACTGGGCTTAAAGCCAATTTGTGAAGTTATGAAAGATACAATTTGTGAAATTATGAAATATATAATTTGTGAAGATATGAAAGGTATAACCTTGTGAATTTGTGAACTATAAACTTTTGTGGCCATGGGCCATTTGTGAAATTATGAAGCTATGAGGCCAAGGGCCAAACTTGTGAACTTGTGAATTATGAAATTATGAGGCCGAGGGCCAACTTGTGAATTTATGAGGCCGCGGGCCACTTTGTCAACTTGTGAATTTATCAGGCCGCGGGCCACTTTGTCAACTTGTGAATCTATGAGGCCGCGGGCCACTTTGTCAACTTGTGAATTTATGAGGCCGCGGGCCACTTTGTGAACTTGTGAATCTATGAGGCCGCGGGCCACTTTGTGAACTTGTGAATCTAAGAGGCCGATGGCCAATTTGTGAAGCTATGAAGTTATGAACCAATGAGGCCGAGGACCAATTTGTGAAGTTATGGATATGTTCCAAGATAAGGTCTAAGACCATTATGATTAAACCCAAATTCAGACTCGTTATGTGACCTCTACATTGGTATATAAAAGTGTGTTTATTGAAATCCATATTTTGAGTCACGAAACTCCGAATGTTCAAGATATGACAAGTTCTTTGAATAAGATACCTTGCTATGCATACAGAAACAAATTAACCATATGTTCTCTTTATTGATAAATGTACGGATAGGTATTATAATTCATGTTGAACTTTGAATTGTTATGTACTATTACTCACTGAGTTTGACTCACTTTAATTTGTGTTTGTTTCTGTAGGCACTCAGCCTGGAGGTCAACCTTAACCTGTGACTTCCGTTACTCAGTTGTCAATCCCTGAGCATCTAAGCTCTTAGATGTTGACGTTCAAGTTATGGAGTTTTGTTAAGTTTTTAAATTGTACCCTAAATGTCTGTTAAGATTGAAGTGTATGTAATTTGTTTACCTTCCCATGTTTTCGTTGTATGCCCGACCTTGAAGGCTGGGTCTGTATATATATATATATATATGTACTTAGCTATCTTCAAATGCATGACACTGTCTATTTATCTGCATTATGTTATGTTTGTGATCCTGGCATGGTAGTGGTAGCTCAATGGATGTTATTTTACGTTATTATATGGAATTAAGTGCTTCCGTTCAGGCCCCATATGATATGTATATCAGGTTATGCATCCGTTTTCTGTGTAAGTCATGCCCAAACTTTTAGGGGCGGGTTTGGGGCGTGACATGTAACATTAAGTTCAAGTGTTTGTCAACATTTTGGACGTCAAGATAGAGATTTCCCTTATGTCAAGACTAAATGAGTTGCTATGTTTGAAAGTGAAGACAACATGGAAGTACAAGAATTTTAGAAAACAAAGCTTGATGAACAACTTGTTGACTCCTTCATCCCGAATACGATGAGGATCTCCAACATGGGGTGATTCGAATTATTTGGCCATTGCTTGCTCTACTAGTAAGGAAGACAAGAAGCCCACAAAGTGGCAACATTGACAAAATTTTCAAACTACTGGTGATTGATCCAGGAAGTTGCACAAATATTGTGGTTGAAGATACCGTGAAGAAATTGGTTTGACAGTTGAGATACATCCCAAGCCATATGTGGTGTCACGCCCCGTACTTGCCCCTGAAAGTTTGGGCATGACCTATGCAGAAAAGGACACTTAACCTACTATATATATACAGAAAGTAGAGGCCTGAACGGAAGCAGTAACAACAAGTAATACAAAACAAGAAAGTATGACATCCATTGAGAGACTAAACCATGCCAGGATCACAGTCATAACATAGGAAGAATAAACCAAAAGAGTTAAACCAAAAGAGATACACTTTTGAGAGCTAGTTATATACATGCATATACAGATCCAGTCCCAAGATTGGGCGTATAACAAAATATTATGTATATAACATCCTACGCCAATAGCTAGAGCATAAGCTATAGTCTAGCAAATTCTACAAACGTACGGTTTCGTCCCAAAGCTTGGCTGTGCTTAGGCTGACAAAAGTGTGACGATGCCGAGTTAAGATCGACCTCCTGTTTGGTTACCTACAGGAACAGACATAACATAGGGTGAGCCAAGCTCAGTGAACAATAGTACTTACATGCATGTAAAACAAAAATAACACAATAACCATGTAGTTAGTCTACTTCTGTATAACTTTATAGGACAACTTGTTGGTTCACAATTTCGTAATTTGGCCCTTGGCCTGAGGAGTTCACATATTCACAAAAGAGCCATTGGGTTTGTAAGTTCACAACTTATAGTAATGGCCTTCGGCCCTTTATATTCACAATTCACAATTCACAAGTTCACAAATTCATATCCCACATATCGGCCCTTGGCCTCATAACTTCTTAGTTCACAACTTCACAATTTCTTTGATGCGTTCCATAATTCACAAGGTTTCACACATAGCGTACATAACTTCACAACCTCTTTCAATGTTTCCATTATTTCATAATGCTTCTTATATAGCATATATAACTTCATGCTAACATAATTCTTACACAAGGATCATAACGTCAATACATAACTTCATGTCAAAATAATACTTACAATAAGGATCATAACGTTAATAATAATTATTATTAACGGGTAGAGGTACATTGAAGTACTATTACTCACTGTGTTGTGATGACGTGCTAGTTCCTCCTGGGGTGTGTCCTGCACACAATCATAACTTGCTAATTAGTTCTTTCTCCTTCTTAAATCATTGAGAAATCATTCCCTGTGTCATTACCCTTCATATGAATTTAAAATCATCAGAAACATATTCTAAAACCATCAGAGAGTCAAGCACGCAAAACTGAACAAGCATGTTTTTCTTTCTGAAAATTAGTCCCCCGCTCGAGCGCCACTTTGGCCGCTCAAGCAGACTGTAAATGTCACAAACTGCTGGGAGGTCGATTTTCCCATTTGAGCGGGCTTTCCGCCGCTCGAGCGGACCAAGCGAATTCTGAAATTCTGAACTTCGAATTTAGCAACTTCATTCCATTTTTCATGCAATTCCAAATGAATTTAAGACCATATTTCAACCTAACATCACTATAATATGGATTCTACCTTGAACATGACAAATTAAACAAGATTAGGAACTTAAACAAGCCATCTCTCTCTCAAATTCCACTTTTGGATTCAAGTTCTTCATGTTCTTGAAACATAACACATGATATACACATAATTTCATGAAGTGATGATATAAAACCAAAGATTGAAGTATAATTTCATATAACACTCAAATTAAGGGTCCAAATAATCAATTGATGAAAAACCCTCATAATTCAAACATGACTCATACATGAATCAAACATAAACATGAATTACAACTCTAAGTTGTCATAACAAGAAGATCTTGAGCTTACCTTGAATTCAATCCCAAACTTCTAACAATTTTGCCCAAATTTCTTGTTGAATCACTTCTCTCCCAATTCTCTTCTCCCCTCTCTCTTATTTTCTCTCCAAAAAGGTAGTCACGTTTTTTATCTTAAGTCCAAAACAAGACTTAGATATATATATATATATATATATGCAATATAAGAGCATATAAGACAAAAATCAATCGCTTTATTATTCTGAAATTGAAATTTCGTAAACATGCTTAATATTACTTAAAAATTATGTTGATCACAGATATAAAATCAATTTCAGATAATTAAGCCGTTAAGGCTTCCAATTTCTGTTTTAACGCTCTAATAGTAACAGATACTCTTCTTGCCTAACAGATAATGTTCAATTCATAAAGCATCAACTCATAAGACATATATACTTAACTTAAATTCTCATGCAGTTTCACATTAAACATTTGAAAGCACCGAATAAAGACTAAAATATAGCAGAATCACATACGATGGTTGGGTTATTACATGTGGTATGGATCACCAATACCAAAACTTAAGATCAACAGACAGTTCCTCTTGACGTTCAACACCGGCAAAATAAAAGAGATGGAATGTGCCATGTTTTGCCTCTTAATCACCATCACATTTTTTGGGGACGTACATGGCTTTGGAATTGCGATGTTTCACATGCTGGACATGCCAACACCTACTCTTTCAATGATAGCTTTATAAGATATACCATTGCTAGTGCTAGCAACTCCAAAGTCTTTAAATTGAGCAAGAACTCTTTGTTGCTTACAAGAGTTCCTCCCTCTGAGGGAATGCTTCAACATGCTCTTGCCAAGCTAGAGTTGACTTCTTTTCAGCAGAGGATAATTGATGGCACAACCTTTGACTATTTGGCAGCCTGTTAATGGATTTGGAAGCCTAAAGTGATAAATGTAATTGGTGGAATATAATTATTAGTTTTTAGTTAGATTTAATTACATAATATTAGTATGTGATGTTAATACTATTTTATAAAAAAATTATGCTAGTTTCCTAATTAAATTAGGATTTTGGCCTATCTATATTAGGCATTTGACATTGTAATGGTCATCTGAGTTAATATAATTGACAGAATTTTTATATTTTTTTTTTTGTTTCTGATAAATTATAAAACTTTATTGAAAAAGTATCACGATGATGCAAAGAATACAAGGAAACCAGAAAAAAGAAAACTAAACACGCCTAACCAATTACATCATCCAAAAAATCTAAGAAATCAAACAAATCCGGATCAACTCTACTCTCTAACCAACTATACATAGTAACTAAAAGCCGATTCACAAGCCACGACACATAATGATAAATCTCTTGAAAATTTCGTCTATTCCGCTCCAACCAAACCAACCACATCAAATAAAACGGCATCAACGATCACACCCATCACCGACGCCGCAACCAGAGCCCCCTCCAACTTCACAGCATATCCAAAACCCCCCTCGGCTGCACCCAAACACAATCCCAAAAAGAGAACAAATAAGCCCCCAAAGACACAAAGCTACGGAACAATAAAGAAATAAATGATCAACCGACTCCAAATCAACACAACACATACAACACCGATTCATTATCACATGCCCTCGACAAACCAAATTATCAATAGTAAGATTCCGACCTAAAGCAGCCGTCCATAGGAAGAAAACCACCTTAGAAGGAACTCAAGGCACCCAAATACTCTTCCAAGTAAACGCACCAACCACCTCCCCCACCAAACTTCAATAAAAAAACCAAACAAAACTTATACTTGCTACCTTTACATGTTTTCTACTTGGAAATGGAAAATCATTCAATTCAACATTTCGAGTTCATTTAAAACCTAGGCTATAATTTTTGGGGACACTAAAAATAAAAATAAAAATAAAAACAAAAAACTTCTTGTAACAAAATAAAAAGTTTTAAGTTTTGAAAATTTAAACCCGAAATTTTTAATTTTTTTTCAATCCAAACCACAAGTGTATTTCCATTAAGTAAAACCGACTGAAAAAGAATATCTTAGTCATTAAACTCAATGTAGGTGTACATAAAATGTCTAAAATACCATTTTTCATTGAGTTTAATAACTAAAATACCTTTTTTTCCCATTGCTTTTACTTAACGGAAATAGGTTTCCGGTTAAATTGAAAACAAATCAAAAGTTTAGGGTTTAAATTGACAAAATTAAAAATTCAAGGTTTATTTTGTTACAAGGGTCAAACCCTAGGTTTTTCTTCTTTTTTTCTTTTTTTTTTTTGTTGTAACTTTTTTTTTTATAACAATTTTTGGATTAGAAGCTAAGATATAGATGGTAGAGGTCTACTATGCATATTTAAACAAGGGACAGCACAATAACCTTTGCAATGACTTCAGTACTTAAAGCTTTAGCCTGAGCAGCGCATTTATTCACGAGACTCTTGAATTCCAAGTGGTCCACGTAATTTTTCATCCTCACCTGCCAAGGCATCACCAAAAAAAAATTATTATACAAACATATAGATGGGCATATTTAACAAAGGGTTTTGTTAACAAGTGCCCTTAGGATTAAATCCACTCAACAACCTCCACTACCATAGAAAATATAAAACGCTATAAATACATCTTACTTATAGACTAAACTACCCCTTTTTTCCAATTTCATATATTTTAACATTATATACTTTTCAAAATAGCATTTTTTTTAAAATATTTTTTTTATCATAAAGGTGTCCTTTATTTTTAAATCACATTTCGTAGTTTATTTTTTTTATTTTTTTTATTTAACCTTAGAACCATAATATGCAATGGTGATATTGAATGACAATGCTGTAGCATTTATTTTTAAATAACTTCATATTCCTTTGTTGATAGATCTTATAAATTTCTTCTTATACTTGTTATAGTTTTTAAATTCATTTTTTAACCATATAATTTAATTATGATTGAAAATAAATATTATTTAAATTTTTTTTAAAAAAAACTCTGAAAAGTTTTTAACCATATAATTTACTTTTATGATTAAAAGAAAATGTTTTAAAATCTATATAATAAAGCAGAACGGATTTTGAATTTATCCTAGACACAATTGTCCTACTAGGACATTTCAAGGGTCAGGATTCATTTGTGTATTCACATGGATGGCTCAGATAACCCCCTTAATTTTATATCAATCCTAAATATATACCTTCCCGCCCAAACATTATGCCTCCTCCTTACCCACGTCTCCCCACCCCTTCTGTCTTTATCTCTCTGATCTCCAGCCAAATCACGTCTCCCCTCCATCCCTCTCTCTCTCTCTCTCTCTCTCTCTCTCTCTCTCTCTCTCTCTCCCCTGTTCTTCTTCTTCCCGAAACTGCTCTCCTTCAACCACAGATTCGGTTTCATCTCCATCAGTTTACTTCCATCAGTTTACTGCTCTCCTTCAACCACAGATTCGGTTTCGTCTCCATCAGTTTGGGCGCAGGAAGGGGGACATCCTAAAGCACACCTTGGATCCTCTGTTTCTCAATCTTCTTCTTCGGTATTTTCTGATCGCAATCTCTTCCAAAGTTTTAGGGTTTTTTTTTTAATTCTTCTCTGGCCTATGAAGATTTTAATTATCCAGTATACGAACTATGAACATAAAAAATAGTGATTACGAAGTGGGTATATATCTTATTTCTGTATATATCTAAATTTGTAGTTTTTTCCCCCTAAGAATGAATTTAATATGATGTTTATGTATGAAACTTAGGATTTTTTTTCTGATAATGATGTAGTTGCAAGTGGTGCTGAAGTCAGGTTGTGCAAGATCATCCAGTGTTAATGACTGTATGACTAAGGTGACAGATGCATTATTGTTCACTCCCATGTTCTAAAGCTCATACGTCTCTGATCACTAATAATGTTTTTATTTTTATTCTGCAGGAGATGCTTGGAGCTGCGGGTTCGCAAATATGTTATCTAGGTTCATATTATTGATTACTATTTCGTATTGTAGTCTATAAGGCTTACAACTATCTATTCAAATCTAATTCCAAGTGGAAACATATGTTTTAAAAAATTTTAGAACTTTAAATTGTTCCAGCCCATAAATTAATTAAAAACTTACCGTTGATGTATGTAAAGATGATACAAGAAGATTATCCCCTTGTAGAGCTTAAAATTTGAATGCTTCTTGAGCTGAGTGCTTTTCTTCAAAAGCACACTTGAATCTTGATGAAGCATCATTAATTCTTGATGAATTATTAAAGAATCTTTCATTTTGAATGCCTTGAAGCCTTCAATCCAATGTCCTCTGGGATGTTGTATGGCCAGACGATTGTGGGATCCTTTTAGTTTAGAGACTTTCTCGAACCTCTTAATGTATCAAAATCCTTCTATGTTTTGGATTGGGACCTCTTAGGCTTCCCCAAATTCTAGCTCCAGTTGGATTCTTTCACCCGTCTCTTAATAAGGATAAAGACAACCAATTAATTCCAATTAACTTCACTTAATAATTGCAATTGCACTTTAGGGCTCAATTACTTAATTGAGAATAATAATAGCCTATATGTGTCACAATACTACAGTGTAAACTCCTCCAGCAACCAATGTTCATAAGTAGCAATTGGGGGTAAATAATTTTACTGTCTAACCAATGATTACTTGCATCTTATATTTCATGAAGTATTATGAACTATGAACATAAAAAATAGTGATTACGAAGTGGGTATATATAGCTATAGTCTTATTTCCATTGTGGTTCAACTTAGAGCTGTAGTCTTATATATAGCAAAATTCTACTCATACAGAAAATTGCATTACCATCCACTGTTCTTAGTAATTGAATATTTTGCTTATATCAATTTTTTGTTTTCTGGATTTATTTATTTATTTATTTTTCATTGGTCTTATGGAAAGAGGATTTTTTGTTTTCTGGATTTATTTATTTTTCATTATGAACATAAAAAATAGTGATTACGAGTATATAATGATTGACCATTTTGTAAGTGGGTATTTATAGCTGTAGTCTTATTTCCATTGTGGTTCAACTTAGGGCTGTGAGGTAAAACAAAGGATCTTTCATATAGCAAAATTCTACTCATACAGAAAATTGCATTACTATCCACTGTTCTTAGTAATTGAATATTTTTCTTATATCAATTTTTTGTTTTCTGGATTTATTTTTCATTGGTCTTATGGAAAGAGGATTGTCCTGTCTTTGCAAATGTGCTTTCACAAGTAAGCCATAATACTATAATCATGGGAAACATATATATATCTGTGTTTTGATCAATCACAGATATATATACCCACTTACAAAATGTTGATCAACAAATGTTGATAACAGGGATGGAATGACAGAGAACAAAGAGAATAAACAGAATATATCTAAAACCAATCACAGATATATATAAAGAATTCATATAAAGAATGACAGAGAACAAAGAGAATAAACAGAATATATCTAAAACCCTACCTAAAACGTCACAGAATTATACCCAAGAAACAAAATTATAATCTTTACGGGTGAACAAAGAAAAATGAAACCAAACCCAATTCAAATAAGAAATATCAAACCAAAAAAGAAGTGATTATGGAGACAGAAAAACTGATTAGAACAATACCCAGAAATGTTAAACAGATACAAGAAAATAAATGTTGAATTGGGTGAGTTGTAGATTTGTGGAGTATGTATCTTTATATAGATTTTCAATTCCAATTTTCATTTTCTGATTTCAATTGCTTTCAATTGTAAACTGAACTGATTAAATGTTCTTTTATCTCTCTGTTCTCCAGGCCTCTTCTTCTTCGGTATTTTCTGATCGCAAGGTAAAATTCATCTCTCTCTTCCAGAGTTTTAGGGTTTTTTTTTTAATTCTTCTCTGGCCTATGAAGATTTTAATTATCCAGTATATGAACTATCCTAACATTATTTACACCGTGCCTTCAGGCACGGGCATACGCTAGTATATATATATTTTGAGAAGTATAGAATGTTAAAATATAAGAAATTGAAAAAAAAAAAAAGGGGTAGTTTACTCTACAAGAAAAATGTATTTATAGTGTTCTATATTTTATATGGTAGTGGAGGTTGTTGAGTGGATTTAATGCATCAAAACCCTTTAACAAATTGTGTGGAAATTCTGTTAAGAGAATTACCTCCGCGATTCCCTTGGTTAAACGAGAAAGTTCTTCAGAATAATCCTTGGTGATTGCCTCCAATATGCTGTCGCCCTGGCTCAAAATCAAAATTATTCGTAAAAAATTGTAGTAGTATTAATAGTATCGTATTGCTCTAGCTCGAAATCAAAACTAGTAAGTAAAAAGTAGTAGACTACACATCCAAAACAGGTTTCTGTTTTGCTTCCACATGGTCTTGTGCAAACTTTTATTCCACCATGCATATAGCGATCCCAGGTTTACCCCTGTTGTACAGTGATCTGGACATGTGTCCGTGGATGATAATAGTGGGTTATTACCTTGCGTACATCCTTTCTTACTTTGTATTTGAGTTATAGGATGTGTTGGGCAAGTTTGTTACAGGTTGGTTGAGTTTAGAAACCAAAACTAGTTGCCCAGATTTTGACCTGTCCGCTCGAGCGGGGAGTTTGATGCTCGAGCGGGGATCCTTTTGTTGCTTGTCCGCTCGAGCGGGGGTTTTGGCACTCGAGCGGGAAAAACACCCATCCAGTATTTTCACTGTAGTGTTGTACGCTCGAGCGGAGGTTTGGACGCTCGAGCGGGAGTTTGTGTGTGACGCTCGAGCGGGGAGTTGGACGCTCGAGCGGGAGACCTGTCTGCAAAAGTGCTGGGAGTGTGCATCCGCCGCTCGAGCGGGGGATTGTCCGCCGAAGTGAGTTCGTGAGCCCGCCGAAGGGGGTTTGGACGCTCGAGCGGGGTGACTCTTATTTAAAAGCGGGATTCGACTTTTTGTTCACTTTTTCAAGATCTTTTCTCTCTCCTACTTTTCCAAAAAGCCATTTTCAGAGCTTCTCACTCTAAACCAGCCCTTCTCTCTTAGATTTGATCTAGTAGGAGTTGTTTGCTCACTTTCGGTCTTTACAAAAGTTGTGTTGATCGTCGAGGGCTACATTTTAATCTGAAAATTTCGGGATTTGGAGCATTTTGATTTTGGTCTTCATCTTCGTTGGAGCTCATCTTTTGAGGTAGGGATAACCTACTCCTTTCTATGGATTTTGTCTTTAAATTTTAGTATTTTGAGATGTTGGGGTTGGTCTGGTGATTTTACAAAAGTTTGGGGCTTTTGTGTAATTTTACAAAAGTGGGGTTTTGTTTATAATAAACCTAGATGCATGTTTGGCATAGAGAAATGGAACCTAATGGTTGTGAATGTTAATTATGGAAATTGCCCTAATTACATTGATTAATTAATTGGGATAATTAATTGTGAGAAATGAGTAATTGAAGTGGTAATGTTGAGATTGGAAGTATGTGGGTTTAAAGGGTGTAGTTAAATTACTTATCACTCACCGAATTGAAATGTTGATGTATTATCCATTTTGTGCATTTATTTTCTGTATAGAAATAATTGTTTTGGGCTATCGGTGGAGGATAGTCTTGATTGTTGTAGACAATGCATGATGATTAGGCAAACTGAAACTAATCACTGGAATGTGTCATTGAGAATGACGGTTGAACGAATACATTAAATTTATGTATTGATTGATAATGTGTATAATGATTGTTTATATGCATTGTGTCGTGTTGGAGGAGATAGGGGATGTACTCCACGGTTTAGGGGATGATAGGGGATGGACCTCTAAACCGGATGTTGTTGGGAGAAGATAGGGGATGGACTCCATAGATAGAGCTCCTATGCTTATCTAGTATTGTGTTGACACAGCTCTTATGCTTGTCTTTGGAAGTGTGATAGTGCTCTTATGCATATCCATGGAAGTGATAATATAGCTTGTATGCTTATTTGTTGGTGTGTGTGATATAGCTAATATGCGTATCTATTGTGGAAGTGGGAAAATGTTTAATATGAGTTACTGTCTCGTATGAGTTGCTTGGCCAGGTTCTGAGCCATAGTTGTAAATTGGGAATTGAAAAGGGAATGGAAAATGAAACTGTAAAGTGTTGTAAGTGGAAGTACTCGTGTTAGCCATCTATCAACTGCTAATCTTTTAGTCATTGTTCATGTTTGGTTTAGTGTATTTCTACTGGGCTGTGGCTCACCCTATATGGGAATATCATTTTCAGGTACAGGTAGCATGCCACCTCCAAGGACGTAGCTTGGGAGGCTAGAGGTGGGCAGATTTTTGTTGTTTAGTTTCTTTTGATGTATTACATATATATTCAAGCCAAGGGCTTAAGATGTAAATGTGCTAGTGCTCTCTTTTGTTGTAACCAAGTGTTAACTTGGAAAGCTGTAAGCCCTTAGGGCATTTGCTTTTGTTGTTAACATGTAATACTTTTTGTAGTGAATTTCTGATAAATAGAAGGATGTGGAATATTTATATATCAATGCGTGTCTATATTGATGGGTTTAAATGTTATATTTTTTAGGGCGTTACAACTTGGTATCAGAGCGTACCGAGTTCGAATACTTTGGGTACGTGGGAAGTGATTAGTATCACAATGGGTTTGTCTCGCTTGATAGAGACTTAGATGTAGTGTCATATGCCATGTGTTTAATTGATAACATGCTTATGTGTTTATTTGGGTATGGGATTTAATCTCTAGGATGTTGATTGGATCCTTGGGTTTCTGGGAGTCTTGTTGGAAAAGCACTTGATCAATGTTGTTTCTAACCGGAACTCTAGCAACGCCTCGGGACTATCATTATCCGGAAATGAAATTTGTAAGTGCTTATGTGTTTATGTGCTTACGTGGAATGAATTACAATTGTCCATGCATTAGGACGTGAGTGTTTGGTTTTGGCACATTTATGAATGTGCTAATGTTCTGTGTTACCTTTATTAGGATGTCAGGACGAGGAAGAGGTGCTAGGCGTGGTAGGCCTACGAGACAGGAAGCACCTTTACCGGATGATATTTCGGCAGTGCAGGATGGAGTGGGCCAGGCCAATGTGGCCAAGCCAGCGGGTCAGCAGGCTATGAGTGCCTTGGCCCGAGAGATAGCAGGAGCTTTGGGTATTCTCAGAGCAGAAAATCAGGTAGCTGAGGCAGGGCCTTCTTTCTTGAAGAGAGAGTTCTTCCGGTCCAATCCGGACGAGTTTATTGGGGATCCAAAGGAGCCACTGAAGGCTGACAAGTGGCTAGAGCAAATGAGTAAGACGTTCGAGATGCTTGGCATTGAGGACGGAGCACTGAAAGTGACCTTGGCATCCTTCCAGCTGAAGGGAGATGCGGGTCAATGGTGGAAGTACGAGAAGGCTCGTGTTGGTGGTACATGGGAGGTGTTTGTAAATGCTTTCCAGGAGAGGTTCTTATCTGCAGTTGCTAGAGAGAAGCTGAGAGATCAGTTTAGCCGGCTTAAGCAGCAAGGTATGTCTGTGGCAGAGTTTGAGGCCACATTTACTAGCTTGTCCAGGTTTGCACCTGAACTGGTGGCGTCCGAGGAACGCCGTTGCTATGAAGTTGAGCGGAAGCTGAGGCGAGGCCTCAAGTTGAGGGTTCGTGGGTCTTTTATCCGAGAGAATAGGCATTTGGTCGATGCTGTAGCTCATATGGAGCTTATGATGCAGGAGGAGGAGGAAGAGCAGAGGGGCTCCAAAAGGGGTCAGGATGGTCAGGGTGATGGCAGGAGACAGAGGAGTTCTAACCCTCAGCAATCTCAGGGTGGAGTTACTAGATCGACCTTTCCAGTGCCGAGTGTAGGCTTGGGGAGAGGTAATCAGGGAGGTTTGACTTGTTATTCCTGTGGCTAGCTGGGTCACAAGTCTTCGGTTTGCCCGCAGAAGGGCGGAGGTCAGAGAGCTGCTTCTTCTTCAGCTAGACCGCAGAGTCAGAGTTTGGGCAGGGGGCAGCCCTTATCTTGCTATCAGTGTGGAAAGCCTGGGCACCTGAAGAGGTTCTGCCTGTAGTTGAGTGCCACTTCAGGAGCGTCTGGTTCTAGACAGACGCAGGGTTTTTAGCCAGCTCAGTCTGTGCAGGCCTCGAGGGCCAATCCGGGGGCTTCATCGTCCCAGTCAGTGCAACAGTCGTATGCTCCGAGGGGTGAGCAGGTGGACCAGGGGCCTACTGGGCGCGTGTATGCTGTTACCGCGCAGGATCGTACTGGCTCCATCGGTAGTGAGAGGTACCTTTCTGTTTTGCAACTCGGTTGCTAGTGTGTTGATTGATACGGGTGCATCTCATTCTTTTGTATTTACTGCATTTGCATCTGTGTTGGAGTTGGAGTTAGCACAATTAGCATCTCCTATTTGTGTAGTGTCACCTCTTGGGGGTGAACTGATCTTGAAACATGGTGTTAGGGGCTATGATATAGAGGTCGCCGACTATAGGCTTCCATTCCCTTTTGTAGTTATGCCAATGAAGGGCTTTGATGTTATTCTGGGTATGGACTGGTTATCGTCATACCGGGCTGTTATCGATTGCTACCGCCAGAGGGTCACTTTATGTACCTTGAGCGGGGAGTGGTTCCATTTCTTGGGAGACCGGGTTGGTAGTGTTTTACCACCGAGGTATGATTCGCAAGGGCGAAATGAGCTTAGTGGTCTAGTTGCTAGCTTTGAGAGTGGTGAGTGTGAGGAAACCCAGCTTGTGTTGCCGAGGGTGGTTTGTGAGTATTCGAATGTCTTTCCCGAGGACCTTGTTAGTTTGCCACCTCACCGAGAGATAGAGTTCTCTATTGATTTAGTGCCCGGCACGGCGCCGATTTCTATGGCACCTTACCGATTTGCTCCAGCAGAGTTGGTTGAGTTGAAAGTTCAGTTCCAGGAATTACTAGATAAGGGTTTTGTTCTCCCTAGTGTTTCACCGTAGAGAGCACCGGCCCTCTTTGCTAAAAATAAAGATGGTGCCTTGAGGTTGTGTATAGACTACCGGAAGTTGAATCGGGCTACGGTCAAGAATAAGTACCCTATGCCCCGTATAGATGATTTGTTTGACCAGTTGAAAGGTTCCCGCTGTTTCTCTAAGATAGACTTGAGATCGGGCTACCATCAGTTGAGGGTTAGGGAGGAAGATATTCTGAAGACAGCATTCCGTACACGGTATAGCCATTATGAGTTTCTGGTGATGCCATTTGGGCTTACCAATGCACCAGCAGTCTTTATTGACTTGATGAACCGGATCTTCCGGGAATTCTTAGATCGTTTTGTGGTCGTTTTCGTGGACGACATTCTTATCTATTCACCTTCTGAGGAGGAGCACGAGGCACACTTGAGAGTGGTGCTTGAGTTACTTAGAGCCCATAGGCTGTATGCCAAGTTTGGGAAGTGTGAGTTCTGGCTAAGTGATGTCAAATTCTTAGGCCATGTGGTCTCCAGAGAAGGGGTGTCTGTTGATACATCCAAAACTGAGGCAGTGCAAGATTGGGCACAGCCTAAGAGTGTGTTTGAGATCCGCAGTTTTCTAGGATTAGCTGCGTATTACCGCCGGTTTGTGAAGGACTTCTCTAAATTAGCTTCACCATTGACTAGGCTGACTCGAAAGGGAGTCAATTTTGTATGGAGTGAGACTTGTGAAAAGTCGTTCCAAGAGCTGAAAGTTAGATTGACCACCGCTCCGGTCTTGATTATTCCGGAGAGAGGGTTGGGTTATGCAGTCTATTGTGATGCCTCACGAGAGGGTTTGGGTTGTGTGTTGATGCAAGAGGGAAAAGTGGTAGCTTATGGCTCACGTCAGTTGAAAATACACGAGAAGAATTACCCTACGCATGACCTGGAGTTAGCGGCTGTGATCTTTGCTTTGAAAATTTGGAGGCATTACCTTTATGGTGAGAGATTCGAGGTGTTCTCGGATCATAAGAGTCTGAAATATCTGTTTACACAGAGAGACTTGAACTTGAGGCAAAGAAGGTGGATGGAGTTTATTGAGGATTACGACTTTGAGTTGCACTATCATCTGGGGAAGGCCAATGTTGTGGCCGACGCTCTTAGTAGGAAATCCATAGGTGATGTAGCTTGTATAGCCATCCGGGAGTGGGAGATGTTAGGGGCACTTGGCGAGTTTGATTTGCTACTAGGCGAATCCGTTGAGGCTGCTGCCTTGTTTTCTGTTGTTGCGCAGCCTACACTTGTGACACGAGTGTTAGAGGCACAGGGAGGTGACCTTGAGGTAGAATCCCTCTGAGAGAAGATCTCCAGTGGGAAGGTTGAGAAGGGTTTGATGATGTATCCCGACCAGAGTGTGAGATACCGAGACCGTTTGTTTGTGCCGGAGTCTTGCCGAGAGGAAGTACTCCGAGAGTTTCATCATTCGCGCCTTGCGGTGCATCCTGGAGGCACTAAGATGTATCGGGATTTGGGTCGCCAGTTTTGGTGGCGGGGTATGAAGAGAGACGTGGCAGTCTTCGTGGCTAAGTGCCTTACTTGTCAGCAAGTGAAGGCCGAGCATCACAGGCCAGCGGGTTTGTTGCAACCCTTGCCTATTGCCGAGTGGAAGTGGGAGCATGTCACTATGGACTTCGTTGTAGGTCTTCTGAGGACTCAGCGGGGTAGTGATGTGTAGCAGCGCCCGCGTGGGACCTCGCTACAGTTCGGACTCTCCTTTTTAGTTTGTTGCGGTTCTTAATCTGAACCAAAGAATCCAACTCTGGCAAATCGTTTTGAGAAAAAAACAGATTTTGAAAAGAAGTGCCAAACATGGACTGCTTTGCCAGATACAGAGTCACCACCTAAATATTTTTTAAAATGTGAAATTTAGGAAACCCTGACTCGGTGCCGAAGGCCACGTGTCCGTCATCACCAAAGTTGTCTTGGCTCGGGAGCTTGGGTACGATCAGGGAAGGTTAGCTATGAGCACCCCCTTTCGCCCGATCCGAAGATTGGCCTCTACTAACCGTGATATCCGATTTTGAAAACGTTATGTGTTCTTATTCCAGCTATTAGCCTAGAATTACTATGTTATGCGCACAGCAAACAAGTATAGACTAGATCGCCTAATTTGGAAATAAGCATTGCATATCCGTTGTTTTGAAAAACACTTTGGAATTTGCTACTCGCAAGTAGGCTAAAACACGGATTTCAACGAGTTTTTCCAACTCAAACAATCCAACCTTCACCCACAGGCATTCAAACAGTTTATCACATAAGCACTTAGCCGCATGGTAAGCATACTGTCATGGCAACATTCACATGCATGCGAGATGTAAAGCATAAATACTTACATCGTACTCCGTGCCAAAACAATAAACTAGTTAGAAAACATGCGTGTCCTAATTCATGTTAGAGTGGCTAATGCAACACAGGCAAGAATGCAATTTAGAGTAGGCTCGGCTAACCCTAAAATGGCATGTGAAATGCAATCATTCGATACACGTATTCAATTTGGAATCAAAAATACAATGCAGTTTGTATGATGTACCGAGCCCGGTGCATGTAAACAAATGCATGAATGCACGCATGCATAGCATAAAGTATGCTAAAATAAACGTGCCCAAATCTACCATCATAAGTAGGTAAATAAAAGGGAAGAAAGAGGTGGGGGTTGGAAGACATGCACACCACTCACACACGCTTATTACAGATTTTCCCTCGCCCGGAGGGACCAAAAGAATATACAAATTAATTAACTACGCAAGCTAATTAAATATTACAGACCCATTAAATTAATTAAACAAATTAATTAATCTAATCAAAACAGTAAACCGCCTCGGGAAAAGGGTTCAGATGCAGCGCATGCTCGGGATTTGCTCGGAATCGCACTGCTATGCATAGTCTGCCTCTGTTTTCCCTGCTCTGCCCTTCTGAAGACTGCCAAAGCCTAAGGGATGCCTCTCTGGACATCTGGGATCACCACCGGCTGAACAAAATAGCCACCGGCTGCTATATGTGGCCATCGGCACAAAATTCATCCATCGGCTGATAATTTACTGCCGGTCGGCACTGAACACCGCTTCGCAAAGAATGCTCGCAGAGAACTCGCAATCAGAAAGAGAGGGAAAAACTTGCATGGCAATACAATTCAAGCAATGTGTGCGCCAATCATGCCCCCTATCATGTTTGTGACTCAAAGGGGCATGTGTCTCGATTCTCGGGCCACCAATCACGCATTTCCATGCATGATGGCCCAAAAACCAAATGTGCAACTTTCATTTCAAATGAAATGCAAATCAAACAAACACATAAAGGGCCAACCTCTATCATCTTCACTTCAAGAGGTCAAGCATGCACAATGCAATGCAATCCTAGACATGTTAACTAGCATGCAACATGGATAGTGCAAGGCACTTATGCAAGCATACAAGCAAGCATGCAAGGTAAGTATGCAAACCAAATAAAAGATGGACTTAAACATGAATTAGGCAACTCTAAATAGGCCTAAAACAGTGGCCAAAATGCCCAAAAATGAAGACTAAACGCACATGCACACATGCAAGTAAATTGGACCAACACTTAGGCATTAACCAAGCAACTCTAAAGCACACTTTAAAGAGGCTAAGTATGGACAATTAGCATGCAACATAAGCTTTGAAATCATGTTATAGAAGGTACCAAACCAACTTAAAATAGACCGAACAAAGCATGCAAATGGCCCAAGTACTTGAAGCAAGTCAAAGGGGACCTAAACCATGGCCAAGCCAACCAAGCCTCACAAGGCCAAGAAGGCTTAAAACAGGTCTAAGGCAGCCCTAGACCATGCAAAGGGAGCTTCCTAGATGGCATCTAAGTGGCTCAAAATCAAAGGCATACACAATGGCCAAAACATGGAACATGCAACACAACCTTTCAAAGCATTAAAGAGACATGCAAGGCAAGCATACAAGCATGTCTTAGGGACTGAAATGATGCCACTAATGGTGCCAAACCATTGAAAATAATGCAAGTGATGCATGCTATACAATTATGCACTTAAGGCCAACAAGCCAAATATGCAAAGAGGCTATATAATGCAAGTTAGGGTCGACCAAAACAACTATGGACAGACCTTATACATGGAAAAATAAGCATAAAACCTTCATGAATCTAAGCCTAACACATGCTAAAACAAAGGCACACAACCTAAGGCATGTTAAAGGATCAAGGAGGCATTACATGGCAACTATGCTAAGCATGCATGGAGTACCAAAACCAACTTAATACAAAGTTAAATCAAGGCATAATGAGCATGGAAAACAACCGAGGCATGATCAACACACACTCAAACAAAGGCTCCCTCAAGAGGCCAAATGAGTCCTTTTCAAGGACATCAAGGAGAGGGGGTGGCCACCTCCTTCTTGGGACTTCAAGGCACCATCTCCACCACTGAAATCCCTCAAGATTTCAGTGGTGAAGAGGCCCAAACACCAAAGTCTCGAAACTTGCACAAAATAGCACAAAAATGGGGCCTTTCAAGGCCTAAGGGTGGTCAAACACACCCAAACCGCAAAACAATCTTAACAAACAATAAAGAGGGCCTAAAAACAGAACTTTTTTATGTTATACACTAAACACAAAAACAGCTCTAAGATAGGTAGAAATAGGATACAAAAATGGGGTAAAAAAGGAGTAAAGTGGTTACCCTTGTAGACCTCCTCAAAGATGAAGCTCCAGCTGGTTCTTCAAGCTCAAAACCACCTAAGAACCTCAAGAATCACCTCTGGTCCTTCAAGAAACCAAGGCAAGGTGGACTACTATGTGTTTGTTTGCAATAATGAGACAAAACACACACAAGAGAGAAATATAGAGATAGAATATGTATCAACCCTAGACCTAAAACCAGAGCTCTCTCTAAGTTGTTTTCTCTCCAAAAGGCCAACCCTAAAGCCAAGGGAGGAGGGCTCCTCTTATAGGGGAGCCAATCTTGTAAAGCTTACAAGGTAAGCTAACAAGGGGTCCATCCCTCCATACACGTGTATGAAGGGGAAGCAAATGCACCACAGCTATTTTAAAATATCTCCAAAAGCAGCTGAACAGTAGTCGGCAGGGCAAAATTGTCATTTTGACAAAATAGAGTGCCGACCGGCAATATAAATTGCCGGTGGCAACAAAGACCAGACGGTGGCCTCTAGCCACTGCCGGTGGTGTGTGGGGATGCCTCATAAGGCATTCCCTGCCTCTCCAAGGCAAAACACAAGTGTTTGGTGCAAAACCAGACACTGAACAGTCGAGTTTGGAGATCCTGAGGCAAGGCGTGTAGCCGAGAACTCCGGGAACTCCAAACAAACACAAACATGGATAATCACCGAGTGTTCAAGCGGTGACGTCCAAGTCTTGAGGACGGTCAAAAATGGGGTGTCTACATGATGCTATTTGGGTGGTTGTAGACCGGTTGACTAAGTCAACGCACTTCATTCCTATGCGCGTGAGAGATTCGGTAGATCATCTTGCCGACTTGTATATTCAGGACATAGTGAGATTGCACGGGGTCCCAGTGACGATCGTCTCAGATAAAGACCCTCGTTTTACTGCTAGGTTGTGGCAGAGTTTGCAGGGTGCCTTGGGCACTAAGTTGACTTTTAGTACAGCTTATCATCCCCAGACTGACGGGCAGTCCGAGCGTACTATTCAGATCCTTGAAGATATGCTTCGAGGTTGTGTCCTTGACTTTGGTGGGACGTGGGAGAGGCACTTACACTTGGTAGAGTTTGCCTACAACAACAGCTTTCAGTCTAGCATCGGTATGGCACCGTTTGAGGCCTTGTATGGCCGACCTTGTAGGTCTCCAGTTTGTTGGGCCGAGGTGGGTGACGCACCTTTGTTGGGTCCGGAGTTGGTTAGGGAGACGACGGAAAAAGTTGAGCTTATCCGTAGGAGGCTTGTTACAGCCCAGAGTCGTCAGAAATCTTATGCTGACCGAAGGAGGAGGCCTTTGGCGTTTGAGATAGGTGATCATGTCTTTCTGAAGATATCACCTAGGCGGGGACTGATGAGGTTTGGGAAGAGTGGAAAGCTATCCCCTCGGTTTATTGGTCCTTTTGAGATCCTTGAGAGGATTGGCGAGGTTGCTTATCGTTTAGCTTTACCGCTGCAACTATCCGGAGTTCATGACGTTTTTCATGTGAGTATGCTTCGGAAGTATGAGCCGGATCCATCACATGTGTTGGATTGGACAGACTTAGAGGTAGACGAGGATGCCTCGTATGAGGAGAGACCGGTTCGGGTCTTGGATAGGCGGGATCAAGTCCTGCGTGGCAAGACCATTCCTTTAGTGAAGGTTTTGTGGAAACATCACGGAGTGGAGGAGGCCACTTGGGAACGTGAGTTGGAGGTCCGCGAGAAATACCCGGACTTGTTTATTGATGTGTAATCTTGTAAATAGATTTTGTAATATTGTTGGACTTAAGAGCTTTGTACATGTCTTAAGTTGTAAAACATTGAGAATGTTTTGGTTTAATGGAAGTATGTTGTAGAACTTACCTTGATATGGGAGTTGATTATAATATTGCATATGTTGGCTATATTGTAGAAATAGAGTTGTATCATGTATATTGATTATGATATGAACTGTTAACCATGTATGTTGGAAATGGTTGGGAATGGAAGAGAAATGCATGTTGATAATGCACTTGTAATATATGTTATGAAATGCCTCCTGATAAGAGATGGAATGACCGGTAATAAGTCGAGTTATTGAATGTTAAAAGTGTAACATTGTTTAAAATGAAAGGGAAAACCTGTTTTTGAAAACTTGTGTCTAATTTCGGGGACGAAATTCTTTAAGGGGGGGAGGTTATAGCGATCCCGGGTTTACCCCTATTGTACAGTGATCCGGACAAGTGTCCGTGGATGATAATAGTGGGTTATTACCTTGCGTACATCCTTTCTTACTTTGTATTTGAGTTATAGGATGTGTCGGGCAGGTTTGTTACAGGTTGGTTGAGTTTAGAAACCAAAACTAGTTGCCCAGATTTTGACCTGTCCGCTCGAGCGGGGAGTTTGACGCTCGAGCAGGGATCCTTTTGTTGCTTGTTCGCTCGAGCGGGGGTTTTTGCGCTCGAGCGGGAAAAACACCCATCTAGTATTTTCACTGTAGTGTTGTACACTCGAGCGGAGGTTTGGACGCTCTAGCGGGAGTTTGTGTGTGACGCTCGAGCGGGGAGTTGGACGCTCAAGCGGGAGACCTGTCTACAAAAGTGCTGGGAGTGTGCATCCGGCGCTCGAGCGGGGGATTGTCCGCTTGAGCGGGAGTCTGTGAGTGCCGCTCGAGCGGGGGTTTGGACGCTCGAGCGGGGCGACTCTTATTTAAAAGCGGGATTCGACTTTTTGTTCACTTTTTCAAGATCTTTTCTATCTCCTACTTTTCCAAAAAGCCATTTTCAGAGCTTCTCACTCTAAACTGGCCCTTCTCTCTTAGATTTGATCTAGTAAGAGTTGTTTGCTCACTTTCGGTCTTTACAAAAGTTGTGTTGATCGTCGAGGGCTACATTTTAATCTGAAAATTTCGGGATTTGGAGCATTTTGATTTTGGTCTTCATCTTCGTTGGAGCTCATCTTTTGAGGTAGGGATAACCTACTCCTTTCTATGGATTTTGTCTTTAAATTTTAGTATTTTGAGATGTTGGGGTTGGTTTGGTGATTTTACATAAGTTTGGGGCTTTTGTGTAATTTTACAAAAGTTGGGGTTTTGTTTATAATAAACCTAGATGCATGTTTGGCATAGAGAAATGGAACCTAAGGGTTGTGAATGTTAATTATGGAAATTGCCCTAATTACATTGATTAATTAATTGGGATAATTAATTGTGAGAAATGAGTAATTGAAGTGGTAATGTTGAGATTGGAAGTATGTGGGTTTAAAGGGTGTAGTTGAATTACTTATCACTCACCGAATTGAAATGTTGATATATTATCCATTTTGTGCATATATTTTCTGTATAGAAATAACTGTTTTGGGCTATCGGCGGAGGATAGTCTTGATTGTTGTAGACAATGCATGATGATTAGGCAAACTGAAACTAATCACTGGAATGTGTCATTGAGAATGACGGTTGAACGAATACATTAAATTTATGTATTGATTGATAATGTGTATAATGATTGTTTATATGCATTGTGTCGTGTTGGAGGAGATAGGGGATGTACTCCACGGTGTAGGGGATGATAGGGGATGGACCTCTAAACCAGATGTTGTTGGGAGAAGATAGGGGATGGACTCCATAGATAGAGCTCCTATGCTTATCTAGTATTGTGTTGACACAGCTCTTATGCTTGTCTTTGGAAGTGTGATAGTGCTCTTATGCATATCCATGGAAGTGATGATATAGCTTGTATGCTTATCTGTTGGTGTGTGTGATATAGCTAATATGCGTATCTATTGTGGAAGTGGGAAAATGTTTAATATGAGTTACTGTCTCGTATGAGTTGCTTGGCCAGGTTCTGAGCCATAGTTGTAAATTGGGAATTGAAAAGGGAATGGAAAATGAAACTGTAAAGTGTTGTAAGTGGAAGTACTCGTGTCAGCCATCTATCAACTGCTAATCTTTTAGTCATTGTTCATGTTTGGTTTAGTGTATTTCTACTGGCATGTGGCTCACCCTATATGGGAATATCATTTTCAGGTACAGGTAGCATGCCACCTCCAAGGACGTAGCTTGGGAGGCTAGAGGCGGGCAGATTTTTGTTGTTTAGTTTCTTTTGATGTATTACATGTATATTCAAGCCAAGGGCTTAAAATGTAAATGAGCTAGTGCTCTCTTTTGTTGTAACCAAGTGTTAACTTGGAAAGCTGTAAGCCCTTAGGGCATTTGCTTTTGGTGTTAGTATGTAATACTTTTTGTAGTGAATCTCTGATAAATAGAAGGATGTGGAATATTTATATATCAATGCGTGTCTACATTGATGGGTTTAAATGTTATATTTTTTAGGGCGTTACAATGCAACTTCTAAAAAATTAAGGTAAAAAATCAACTGCCGGACTTGTGTCAATTAAAAAAAAAGGCTCTATAACCATTAGTAAAGAAATTAAGATACTAAATGAACCCATATATAATAACAACTTATTTTAACTTTAAAAATAAGATCAAATCTTTACATCTTACCTCAGACATGTTGCCAACGCTAATATCCAAATTATCATTCAACTTATGAAGGAGGGAGAAATGTTCCTACAAAAATAATAATACTAATAATAAAATTCAGATCGCATACCAATAAATGATGATGAAAAGCGAACCCACAATAAATATGCCTGAAAGGCTAAAATGGAGTGCCAAAATTGAAATTTGATCAAGATCTCTTTCTACCAAAAATGTCTGCAAGTGCACAGACAAGGAAAGTTATTTCAGGCTTCTGCTTACCCATTCAACAACAGAAAATGAAAAGCAATCCCACAATTAATAAAATCTATCACTTCTCCAAATACAACTAATGACTATTCCCAATACTTGAACGCTATTAACATGAGAATATTGTTACTTCTAATGGACACCTAGTAAGGAACTACAAATTCCTTAATATCCATTCATTCCAAATTTAAACCAAACATGGGATAGTCCATGAGTTAAATTGGAAATGAATAGTAACAGAAATCCATGACAATGGAGTAAAACAGAAAAATAAGTAAGTAAAATGAGAGTAGACTTACAATCAAAGCAGTCTTAAGACTGACATCGGAGAATTCAAACCATTTCTTCTCTGACTTAAGTCTTTGAAATATTTCATCAAAATCACTGTCCCACTGAAACATAAAAGAATAATTACAAACCAACATGCATACAACATAAAGCTTAAATCAAAGAAAGTTGTTTAAGAACATAATGCCAAAAGATTGACCACACCTCTATAAAATCACATTTGGCAAGGATTTTTCTGCATGCATAATTTTTGTGAACATAATGCAATTCCCTTAAGTATGAGGTATAACGCTGCAAAACCACATACATATTATTAAACCAAATTAGCACACATGGACACATCCTAACTAATTAAAATTTCAGGTGATGGAGTTATTAAAAAAGTTCAAGGAAAATCTTAAAGATTGGTTTGATTTACAAACATTGACCACGTCAGACCACACATAATCTCGATTTGGACTCCATCTGAGTCCAACTTTATTATCCATACATATTATTAGAAAAAAAAACATCAATACACCATGTGCTTGTCAAACCAAATTACCATGTGATGGTAACAAATTATAATTCCTGCAACAGTCTTACTTTTTGACAATTATATTGTGAGAGAGAAAGAGTTTTAATTTCTTGAATATCCATTTTGACTTACACATATGCATGGACACATCCTATCTAATTAAAACTTCATGCGATGAAGTTATTAAGAAACTCAAGGAAAATCTTAATTTGTTTAAAAACATTGAACACGTGGGACCGCACATACTCTTGATATGGATTCCACTCGAGTCCTACATTATGTTCATTAATTCAGAAAATATTGTTAAGTTTCTTTTAACTATTATTATGTTTCACACTTTAAAATTAAGTTGACAATTCTAAGTTTTGTAAACATTTTTTTTTCTGTGTTGACTTCAATAGTTATACATACAAGCCAAGTGCAACTACAACCCACTAGACAACAAGGTAAAATGAGATGTGTCTGTGCTTCATAGCTTGCGATCAATTGGGTGTGTTCCAAAGAGATGTTCTAGGACTTTTGCGAGGAATGTGTGTAGATAGAGAAGGCAAGCATACACGAAAAGCTTGCCTTTTGGCTCCATTACATTTGTTGTCAATCACTTTAGGCAAAAGGAATAATAATTTCAAGCAATCTAGGAGCCTTTTGAATAGACAGAATAAAAGCTCCATTTTGGTTTTCTTGTATTTTTAACCTATGTTACCTGAAACGTAGATTGTTTTGGCTCATGGAACGGGAATGGGAATAGGAACCAGAATGTAGTACGTCATATGTTTTAAAATGTTGAATGATAGAGGTAGACATCAATAGATTATACTTTTAGAATTTAAAGTAGTAGAGCAATTTTCTTTTAAATAAGCTAAAAAGAGCTAACTATTGGGAAACAAGGGAAGCAGTGATTTTGGCTTCTACTTTATGATTATTAGCCTTTAGTTTGCAAGAAGTAACACAAAAAAGACCTTCTATAGTTTTTCCCCTATAAAAGTGGGCTTTTTTAGAGTTTCCTCCCAATTGATTGCTTCTATTTTGATGAGATTGGTTTAGTTGATTGATTGACTTATAATTTGAAGGATTGATTAAATTGATAAAAAATGAATTAATCACTTTGTAGTTTGAAATATTCACCCCTCCCTCTTGCATTAACCCTAACCGCCCTCACAATTTTAATTGGTATCAGAGCCGAAGTTACTCTTTGGAGATTTACCGCTTGAGTAGTTCCTTTTAATTGATCCTCTGTAGATGGCCTCCAAGAAAGAAGAGGTTTCCGTGACTTGACCCCAGTGGTTTGATGAGAATAATTACCCATATTGGAAGGCTAAAATGAAGTACTTCCTCAAGTCCCTTGATGAGCATGTTTGGCTCTCCATTGAATATAGATTTGAGCAACCGTATGTGAATGACTTCACCACAAATAAATGAATAAAAGTTACAAACTCACACACAATAGGATAGGACCCATATTGACAGCATGGGCTACAACTCCAAGGCATTGTATGCCATTTTCAGTGTCGTTACAATTAGAAGGTGTAGGCACATCCCGAACTGTGAGATTGCAAAAGATGCTTACGGCATTTTGAAGATTACTCATGAAGAAACCAAAACAATGAAAAAACTGAAACTGTTACAAATTCCATGCTAGACTGGGATTTATCAACAAAAAAAATAAAGAAAAATAAATCCATGATAGACTGGGTAGCATAGTCAATGTTCCATTTAGTCTTGGGTGTCAATTAGTGAAGCAAAACTTGGTGAGAAAGCTGTTGCATCATTTCATGGATATAGATTTAGCTTTAGTGTGTTAGGTTTGGTGCCTGTCGGGTGTCTCTTTCTAAAAGATATAGGGCCAAGATCACCGCAATATAAGAAAGCAAGAATCTTAACAACATGAAGATAGACGAACTTATAGGATCTCTTCAAACCTATCAATTAACATATCTCCAAGGAAATCTTGTTGTAGCTCAAGTAGAGCCACAGCTTGCAAGGCTAGAAAGGATGAGAGTGTTGGTTCTGAAGATGAGATGAAATAGGTGATGAATATCTAGCCCTCTTTGCTAAGAAGTTCAAGAAGCTATCTATATTACCATTCTGGCGGCAAACAGAACTGTACACAAGCATTTCATGGACAGTTTCAAATATTTGATATTCGGATTTGCCATCAATATTCCAAGAGGAAATGCCATTACCATGATAAGATTTTTGATCATGAAGAAAGTCTTCTTCATATAAGATATCTTGTGGAGTCGAACGAGGATAATAACAACGATCTGGTCCTAATTTAGAATGAGCTTGTTTATCGTAGGTAAAATATGTTTTATTTATAGAATCCGAATGATCCCGAAAATTTTTCTAGATTTGAAAAACATGATCAATATCTGCTTCAGTAGAGGGAAGTTCGGTAGAGTCTAAGACATTTAGAGAGGAAGATCCTCCAATATGCAAATTTATCATTTTGCTAAATAGAGAATTAGCAAATTCTTCACTTTTAGCAGAGCTTGATAATTTAAAATTAGAAATGACTACTAGAGGTTTGAGATTTACATGTTGAATACGGGAAGAATGCATAGAATGTGAAACATGATCAATATCTACTTCAGTAGCAGGAAGTTCGGCAGAGTCTAAGACATTTAGAGAGGAAGATCCTCCAATATGCAAATTTTTCATTTTGCTAAGTAGAGAATTAGCAAATTCTTCACTTTTAGCAGAGCATGATAATTCAAAATTAGAAATGGCTACTAGAGGTTTGAGATTCACATGTTGAATACGGTAAGAATGCACAGAATGTGGTTGTGGAATATTATTTGTTTACCCATGATAAACAAGCTTATTCTAAATTAGGACCAGATCGTTTTTATTATCCTAGTCCTACTCCACAAGATATATTGTCCTTGTTTGGTTTGTTTTTGAGAAAAAAAATTTGGAGAAAAATTTTCAAAATTTTGTTTGGTTTAGTAATTTTGAAAAAAAAAAAAATCCAAAACAACAAATTTCAACTATATCTAATCAACAAAAGAATAAAGCAAGAATTGAAGAAGTACATGAAGACTACTAAAATCAGTACCTCATGTTATTAAACCAAATCACATACCAAAAATGGTATATCAAAATCACACTTGTTATTGATAATAGATTTGTCAGGAAAGATGCAATAGCTCTAGTTGATAGTTGAGCTGATATGAATTGCATTCAAGGTCTTATACCTTCTGAATATTTTGAAAAAACCACTCAGTCGCTAACCAGTGCAAGTGGAACTAGAATGATAATTAAGTATAAATTATTCGAAGTTCTTATATCTATACTATTATATATGTCAAGGCTTTTAATGGTGTTGATGTCTCATATTTTTGGTTTTCCAAAAATACCCCTATAGTTGGTGTCTCATGTAAAAATTATAATAAGAGGATAGGACTCGAAACAGGGATCATGGCACTTGAACAACACATACTATGTGTGAATTTTTCCATCATTATTCTTATAATATTATTTTTTTAGAATTGCACATATCGCGTGTGTGGTCCAGTTCTTAATAATTACACATTTTTTTTAAGAATATAAGATGTCAATGTCAAATTCTCAAACTTTGAAAATCATATGCTAGCAAATATCGAAGAGTGTCGGTCTCACATTTATTTTTTTGATGATAGACAAGACCAAGAAATGACGGACATCACAAAATGAGTGTCGAACACGTGCCCAAAAATAAGATTTTTATTTTTAATTAAGAATATGGAACAAAGAGTATTGAATACGTGTCCAAGGAGTGTCGTTGTCCAAGTGTTCGACACGGACACGTACCATTTTTAGAAGTGGCAGTGTTTCTTGGCCACCTGGTTATATTTTTCTATGGATTGATACTGATTTATACAATTCATATGTATGCCGCTTTTGAGTTTTGTATGTATTTGAGGCTTGACATGTAATCTATCTAATATTCTTTTTGGACTTGTAGTGTTAGTACGCAAATATTTAAGTTTTGGGAATTGTGGGCTTACTCGTAGCTTTTGAAGCCTACATGTGGAAGTATAATTTTGTAACCGGACTTGAACTATCCATGATATTTTAGCATTTTATCCCAAGTAATTGATATGCAATTCAACACAACACTTAACTTTTATTCAAATCTGCCTATTATTTATTGTTGCCAATTATTAAACGTTTTCAGCGTTGTTTATCCCCCAATAACCACAATTTTTTCAAAATGTCCAAGTCTTAAGTGGAGTCCCTTAGATTCTAGAGTTGATCAGGAACAACTCCACGACAATTAATTTACGGCCACTTTTCAATAACAAAGAAAACCAGACATATTTATATTTATTCGGATTTGTTGTGCTTAGTTCATGCATTACAATTCAAATAACTGGTTTAAGTGACCTTAAGTGTTACACTTAGCGATAATCCACTGAGATTAGAAATTGGGGCGTGGCACATTGTCTCTTCTTTCAACAATCCTACATCTATACCATCAGTCTGTCATTCACCACTTCTAGTGCTAACAGCTAGAAACATCTAAGGGTGCCTACTTTAATTTCATTCAGTCATACATATCCTTCCAAAAAATTACAACATAAAGAAAGAAAAGCTTACTAGTAGGTGATCCAAACGAGTTCCTTTTGGCAGAGATAAACCTTCAAAGCCACCACTTATCATGTCAACAAGTCTGGTATCATGCTGCAACAAATGATCATCTAAGATTAAAAGCAAACAAATGGTTTGTAATATAACCAACCGATATACGAAAAATGGATAAATTACAACTACACCACCTGAGGATTCTTTAAAATACGGATTGCCCCTGTGATTCTAGAAATTACACCTTGCTACTATGAAGCATGGACACTCCAAAATCGGTGCCGTGGCGGTGTCCAACACGCGGACACGCCGGGGACATGGGGACACGTACAGGACACGTCATTTGGCGTGTTCCTTTAATTTAATGAATTTTTTTGTCTAGGACACAGCGGGGACACACGTGTCCATGTCAGGACACACGTGTCCATGTCAGGACACAGCATCGGACACATACAGGACACATCATTTGGCTTGTCCTCTCTCTCTCTCTCTCTCTCTCTCTCTCTCTCTCTCTCTCTCTCGTTTTTATCTTTCTCAATTCATATATATATATATATATATATACAAGAGGTGTGATCTGAGTTAGAGTTTAACTATTATATAACAACTATTATATAATATATAATAATAGTTATTATATAACATATAATATACTCATAAGATAATATATAATACATATTATAAGATAATACATACTTATACATATTAATAAAAATAAATAAACACACGCATTTATTTAAAATAAAATAAAAAAATTAATTGGAACACATTATTTAAAATATATAATAAATAAATAAAATAATTAATGTGTATTAAAATAAAAATATTTATAAAAAAAAATTAAAAAATCTGCCGTGTCCCCTACCGTGTTTGTGTCCCCATTTTTTAGAAATTGTCGTGTCTCGTGTCCATGCGAAAAATAAAAATGCTAATTACCTCTTGTACAACAATAAAATTACCAAATTTGTTAATTGAAATATATGTCTGACATCATTAAAAACTGTTGGTTGACATAATGATTTATTAATAAAATGGGTTATTTGTTATGCAATTAGAAAATTTGAAGGAGCAGGATGTAATTTCCAAAACTACAAGTGTCAATCGTATTTTAGCAAACCTCAAGGAATGTATTTGTAATTACCAGTTAAAAATTTAAGGTAATTTAGATAACAAAGAAAACTAAATCATTGGTATTATATTCTTGATACAGAGCTTAAGTCAAAAGCATATATACCCTAGACTATTGCACAGATAACATTTGACAAAAAATCAAAAAACACACTCAAATTATGTGGACTGCAAAATGTTATAAAGAAATACAGATAAATAAATCACTGCAAAGAAAAACCTTAATAAGTTGTTCATCAAAATCATTGAAATCTGTCCAAAAAAGTGCATATTCATCAGCACCACCCATCAAATAAGTACGGGTCAAATTAAAAAATCTCACACCAGTATCACACATTTTGGGTGTACATGCCAATGGATGGCAAGAAAGTTCATAGCTTGATGGTGTGTGATCCACCGCATATGGTGCTTCAACTGAGCTATCATTTGGTGCAGTGGATGTTGGGAGTGACTCCCCTCGAGAGTCCATCCTCTCCATACCCCTCAAGATTCCACTTTATGGGGGTCCACTGGAGTCCACAATGGTGACCGAACTGTTCAACTTGTAGTCCTCAAAGAGAATAACATATATGCAAAAAAATTAGCTTGATCAAACATTGATAGACACACTAACTAATTGTATTTTTCTTTATAAAATGAATGGTTTTAGTTAACATTGATTTCATAAAACAAAACACAATTAGTTCATGTGACTAAAGATGTTCGATCAAACTAATCTTCTACATATACATTCTTCTGTTCGAGGCCTACCAAAAGAATGGTTCGGATTGCCATTATGGGTCCCGAAGCATAAGTGGAGTCATGTGGAGAATGAAAATGACAGAGTCCTGAGGGGAGCTGGTCCCGTGGTGTTTGGTACAAACAAAAACTGATATCATTTAACGGTGGAAGAGCAACAAGTCGTGATGCCTGGCTGAGATTATCTGATAATAGAATGGACGTGAACTGATAGCTCCAGTGTGAAGTTTCAGTAATATTTCAAAATTCCGGAACCATTATCGAAAAAGAAAATTAAAATGGTCAAACATAAGTTCAAAGTCAAGTCAACAACATTTTTGAAATCCATATAAGTAGAATACAAAAGATGAACAACTCACTGAAGAAGTAAACTGAGACCATTGACATTCTCAAATCAATATTCAAAAGATTCTAAAGTCTAAAAAAATAAAAAATAAAAATATTCTAAGGTTCAACTAACTATAAAATGAGTGCCTTTCAACTAGAATTTATGCATACCTACATAGGACCAGAAGACAGCACAAAAGCATTAAAGTAATATCTCTTAAAATAGTTTAAATCTTCACCACATATCCACCCAAAAGAAACCTGTACAAATGAATGGTATATCAAACTCTACTTGTCAAATACATACATATATGTATATATAACATATCATACTCTTAAATATTTAACTCCCAAAATTAGAAACAAATTTCTATATTTGACTCCCAAAATTAGAAACAAATTTCTACTTTTATGAGATAGGATTGTCAAACAAGCCTGAAAACAAAGGACAACAGGAAGAAGAGTCTCCTAAAGATTTGCTTCTTATGAAGGAAACTCAAAAAAAAAAAAAAAAAAAAAAAAAAAAAAAACTGCTTATCAAAAAACACTAAAGCCATCTTGGCAATGGCATCAAACAAAAGACTCCTATGCCAGACACTTGTGGCATATACAGACATTAACGATCAGGTGCTTCTGTGAATATTGAACGTATAAAGGGAATGAGAACTATAAAATAATTTCTATGAAAATTGGGGAACAAAGAATTTTCTTTCGTATAGCTTCTCTTGCAATTTTTATTATGCCTTTTTTAAATGATACAAAGAAAAGATAGATTTGAACAGTTGATTCTATTCTACATATAGAATAAATTTAGCACAATGTTCCATGCTATGTTACATAGACTTTTCAAAACAAATCAAATACCCATGTCGGACACCTAACACACTTGGACAAGGTATGGGATATGTGTCTGATACTTTCCCGCAAACACTTACATGTTTGTATTTAACACGAACATTATATGTATATATTGTTATAATAAAATAATTGATATTTAAAGTATTTCTGATACTATATGTTACAAATAACACCATTTCAACTAACATAATATATTAAAACTACAAAAATATTTCCCACACCGCCCCCCGCCCCCGAGTCTACGTATCCTCCCCCTCTTAAGCATGGAAGACATTTATAAGCTCCACAAGCTCAGTGACCTACCAATTGTTCAACTAGCTTTGAGATGAAATGTCCTCAAAGACTTGTTGACACTCCAGTTTCACATAGTCCACAGCCATTGCTTGATCTTTTAATGATTGGAATATGAGGGACAAACGCCACCTCCATTTTCTCCTCACCACACCAAAGATGACTCCAAACTCACACCACGTATCCTTTCCCAATCAAAAGCGAGCATTGTTCATGAAATATGCCAACTCTCATGTATACCTTACAACAAGACTACACCATGCAACACGAATACCTCCAAAGAGGACCAATCCCTCATGTAACCATATTTCACATGCACCAATCTAACCCACTATTGGTCCCTCTTACAACTTACAAGCGTATCTCCACACTCGCTTCCAACGGAGGGCTTGGTCAAAGATAAACGGAGGGTGAATAAGCACTATTGTCGCCCTGTCAGATAGGAGACCAAAGAATGTCCTAATTCATCAAGAGACACTTGAACTCCTCGCCACAAGAAATCCCTTTACACCTTTTCCAGCCTTTTCACAACTGAAATTAGGATAGTAAACACAGGCATAAATTAAAGTGGGCATGCTTGGAAGAGTGCCCTTCATCAACATAGAGTATGGTACCTACTTTTCTAAAAACTTTCAACAATGGAATCCCAAACATGCCTCGCTACAAAAGATGCCCCTAACTGTTTGGATTATGTCCTCTAGGACCAAGGAATGTGAATAACCATTATTCTCTAGTGCTAGCCAACATATTGATTAAATGCCATTGTCATTAATGAAGAGGTTCTTAGCCACCTTGTGCCATTTACTATAATGCATTGAAAAATGGTTTTGTCCAACTTGTTTGGGTAGCATATAGTACAAGGGAGCTGCCTAATGATCTTTCATTGCATTTGTAGAAGCATTTTGTATACTTAGGTATTTCTCAAGTCTACGAACATTGGAACCTAGAACCTAGAACCTAGCATAAAAACAATGTCCGATTAGTATACATTAATGTGTGTATGGAAGGGGAAAGATCGAGTAGACACCTAACCTTTGACATAATGCACAAAGTGGTGGTCCCAAGACTTGAAACCGTAACCTCAAGGTTATTAGGCCAAATCTCAACTATTGAACCAATGGTCACCCCTAACCTAAAACCTAGCATCAAGTCCTTAAAAAATGTAAAGCTCATGCTTCAGTTTAAGGGCCATAGCTTGGGGAAGAATGGAAGAGGGCATAACAGGCTTAATAGAATTCACGTGGCTTCTACATTAAAAGCCAGCCTAGGGAAGTGCCTCAACTAGCTATATATGTGTGTGCCCTGATATGTGATGGGTTAAATCCAAAAAAATGGCAAAAGAAAACATCAATACAATCTTGCTAAATCTGTAAGCGATTAGTGCGTGAGATCGGAAGCAATAATAGTGAAAGCAGTGGGAAAACATCATGGAGAGTATTGTCTCACCATTTGAAATTTCTATTGTTTGTAGATTGTTCTCTTTTGCTCACACATAAGCATTTTGTAGAACCATATAAATTGTGTTCCTCTGTTTTCTCTGTCTATTTTTATTTTTCACTACTTCAATCGAGTGGGCGGGTTTATTCCCAATACTAACGACAGACCCAACATCCCAGTAGAAACTATATCACCCAATCAATGACATACCCAACTAGCATTTAGTCAAAACTTCCCAAGATTCAAACACATGCCAAGAACAGCATCGAAGTAAAGAGCATATACACCGATGGTAACCTCCTTGATGCACATCAACTCCATAAAAAATAAAATTATCATCAGCGTACAATAAATGGGACACAAATCTGGCGCATCAGCGCTATGATAACCTACCTTGTTAATCATGTTATGTAGTTTTAGAGAAGAGAAAGAGTTAGGAAATGAGTTAGACTTCATCTCCTTTTATATTGATAATAAGGAGAAATTACAAGAGTGTCATAAGGCATAATTTATGGGCCAACCCATTACACCAATCAAGAGAAATAAAATGAGAATAAAATATAACCAATATTATTTCCTATTCTAACACTCCCCCTCAAGCTGGTGCGAAGATATCTCCCATGCCTAGCTTGTTGAGAATTCCATGAAATGGTTTGTTCCCTAGTCCCTTGGTGAGAACATCGGCTAGTTGGTTCTCAGTCTTCACAAATGGAATACATATGGTGCCACTAGTGAGTTTTTCCTTGATGAAGTGCCTATCAATCTCCACATGCTTATTTCTATCATGTTGAACTGAATTATGAGTTATGTTGATTGCAGCCTTGTTGTCACAATATAGTCTCATGGAGTCGGTCTAATGGATCCCCAATTCTCCCAACAATAGTTTAATCCATAGCAACTCACACACACCCTGAGCCATAGCCCTGAATTCTGCCTCAGCACTAGATCTAGCAACCACATTATATTTCTTACTTCGCCATGTGACTAGATTACCACCAACAAATGTGCAGTATCCGGAAGTTGATCCAGTCCAATCTGCATCAATAAATGCCTCCACACCGAGATATCCATGTTTTGAGAAATAGAGAACCTTTCTAGGAGAAGACTTCAAGTATCTCAGGATTCTCATAACTGCCTCTAAGTGGGAAGTTCTAGGAGCATGCATAAACTGGCTAACCATGTTCACTGCAATGGCAATGTCTGGACGTGAGTGGGATAAGTATATGAGCTTGCCCACTAGTCTCTGGTATCTCCCCCTGTCCACTGGCTCTCCCTCTTGATCCTCACTTAGTTTCTGGCATGGTTCTAGAAGTGTATCACATGGTCTACCTTCAAAACTTCCAGTTTCCTTTAGCAAGTCAAGTACATACTTTCTCTGACTTATGGAAAATTCCATCCTTGATCCTAGCTACTTCAATGCCCAGGAAATACTTCAAACTACCCAAGTCTTTAATTTCAAACTCCTTGGCTAAGTATTCCTTCAACTGAGGAATCTCCTCAACGTCATCCCCTGTCATAACAATATCATCAACATAAACAATAAGAGCTGTGGTCTTACCATGTGAAGAGTGTTTCACAAACAAGGTGATCAGCTTGACTTTGTTTGAACCCATATTTCAACATAGCTGGAGCAAACCTTTCAAACCAAGCCCTAGGAGACTGTTTTAGCCCATAAAGCGACTTTCGGAGCCTGCATACTTTACCTTTGGATTTAGCATCTGCCAAACCATGGGGAATATCCATATAAACCTCTTCTGCTAGGTCTCCATTAAAGATGGCATTCTTCACATCAAACTGATGAAGTGGCCAATCCAAATTTGCAACAAGAGAGTAAGATTCTCACAGAGTTCATCTTAGCAACCGGTGCAAATGTCTCTTGGTAATCTACCTCACAAATCTAAGCGACGCCATTAGCAACCAATCTTGCTTTGTACCGTTCTATGGAACCATCTATTTTGTGTTTTACCATGTACACCTACTTACACCCAACTGGATTTTTGCCTCTAGGTAAATCCACGAACTCCCAAGTGTCACTCTTGCTGAGAGCTCTCATATCTTTCATCATGGCATGTTTCCATTCAGGAATAGAGAGAGCATCCTGAAAATTGGTAGATAGACTCACAGAAGGCACTTTAGACAGAAAGGCATTATATGAGGAAGACAGATTAGAATAAGAGACGTGTACACCTACTTACACCCAATTGGATTTTTGCCGCTAGGTAACTCCACTAATTCCCAAGTACCACTCTTGCTGAGAGCTCTCATCTCTTCCATCATGGCATGTTTCCAGACCCGAACAAAACTTGAAGAGGTGTTTGTTTTTAAAGGACTTGGGTAGGAAGATGATTAATCAAATAAGCGGCAGTGAGAACCGCTTCCCCTAATAGGATCGAGGAACCCGCATCTCAAAGGATAGACAACGGGCAACATCAAGGAGATGGCGATTTTTGTGTTCTACAACACCATTTTGTTGAGGGGTATTAGTGCATGAAGTTTGGTGAATAATGCCATGAGTGGCGAAGTGGCAAGACCAGAGTCAATATATCCCCCCCTCCCCAATTATCAGAACATAGAATTTTGACAACTGTCCCAAACTGAGTACAAACCATTTTATGGAAGTTTTGAAACACAGAAAACACCTCACTTTTATCTTTCATCAAATATACCCAAGTGGCCCTGGAACAATCATCTATGAAGGTAAAAACCATTTTTGCCAGGTTAAAGACACAAAATGAGAGGGACTCCATACATCAAAATGGATGAAAGAAAATGGAACTGAACTTTTGTTAATAGAAGGAGCAAAAGAGGCTTTGTGCTATTTTCCAAGTTGACAAGACTCACATTGAAAATCTGACACATTATTTTTCTCAAAAACAGAAGGAAAAAAATGCTTAAGTAATAAAAAGGAGAAGTATCCTAAGCGACGATGCCACAGCCAAATGTCTTGGGTGGATGATAACTGAATAGATGAATAAGCCAACTTGTTTGTCTGATCCAGAATGTAGAGACCATGTTCCTCTCTACCACTGCCAATCCTCTTCCTCGTGATAAGGTCCTGAAAAAGACAATGATCAGGAAAAAAAAATGTCTCGCTACAATTTAAATCCTGAGTAATACGACTCAAAGATAAAAGATTAACACTAAAATTAGGAACATGGAGGACAGAGGACAAAGAAATGGAAGAAGTGACATGAATTAAATCTTTCCCTGACACAGACAAAATAGTACCATCAGCAATACACACTTTTTCTAGACCTGACGAGGGGTTATACTCTGAAAATAAATTAGAAGAGCCAAACATGTGGTCAGAAGCACCAAAATTAATAATCCATGGTACAATCGTATGAGATAGCAATGCACTGGGAAGGAAGCCAAGTTACCTGAATTGGCAAAGGAAGAAGAGGGTGCACTTGTAGCAGAAATAGAGGCTCGACGGTCTAACAAGTGGCGAAGAGCAATCTCAAAATCCAAGGCAGATAACCTCAAAACATCAGTCGCAGAGGAGACAACTGGAGATGAAGATGGTGGCTTAACAATGTCTGAAAAATGTGCCTGTGCATTGGCCCCTCGGCCTCTAGACTGACCAGACAAAACCCCTCGAGTACCAGGACGGTCTTCTTTGCCACAAGAGGGAGTTCCATGCAGCTTCCAACAAGTCTCTCGTGTGTGGCAACGTCTACAACGGTAGTCACATTAACGAGTATCCTTCTCAGAAGAAGGACGAGAACCACGAGTCACACGGTCTCCATCTCGAGGGGGTACAGAAACCAAAGCCGAGCGATCAATAGTAGCAAAAGGAAGTATTGCAGAGTGGCGACTCTCCTCATTCTACACAAAAGCAAAGGCTTTCTGAAGAGAAGAAAGCACATCCATGCCAATTACTCTGCACTGAACCAGATCATACTCTACATTTAGGCCTTCCAAGAACTTGAAGACCCATTCTTGCACCACAAACTTCCGGTAACTGTAGACACCCCATTTTTGACCGTCCTCAAGACTTGGACGTCACCGCTTGAGCACCCGGTGATTATCCATGTTTGTGTTCGTTTTGAGTTCCCGAAGGTCCCGACTGCGCGCCGTGCCTCAAGATCTCTCAACCGGTTTGTTTTGTGCTTAGTTGTGCACCAAGTACTTGTGTGTTTTTGCATTTGAGGGTAGGGGAAGGCTTGTTAGCCATCCCTGAAACCCACCGGCTGCCCCTGTACACCACCGGCACTTTGTTAATTCCATTGGCACTATTTTCTTAGAACACAATGCCGGTCGGCACTTTATACTGCCGGCCGGCACATTTTTGTGCCGGTGACTCCTTTGGACGGCCGGCGTGACCCTTTTGCACCCCCAGGGATGGTGCATGCCAGCTGTGACAGCTGGAGTGCACCATCACCACTCCCCATAGGTGGGATTGCACCCTTTGCACCCTTGAACCCCCTTTAGCTTCTAGAAGGGTGACCCCTTTTGGCCAAGCTTCTTGGAGAAGCTTGGCCAGCTGTATTGGCTTCTCTAAGAAGCCAAGACCCTCCTTGCCCCTTTGAACCTTTTGGTCTTACTTAGCCATTAAGTTTAGAGCCTTTTGTTGCCTATATAAGCAAGCCTTCTCTCCCTTTGATCAAGGTTAGAACTTTTAGGGCAAAACCAGAGCTTATACATATATTTCTCTGATATACATCCATATATATCTATATCTCCCTCTCTCTCCTCTTGTGTGTGTGTTTTTGGACCAAAAAGTGTGATTTCACCTTACTTTTGCACCATTACACACACTACTACACCTTAATCCGAGATTGGGAGGCTTGCAGGTTTGTTTTGTGTGATCTTGGACTGGTTTTGATCACTAGAGGGGGGCTGCTCCACCTGTTCTTCATTAGATCTTCAAAGGTAAACTTTTTGCTTTAGTTTCCCCATTCTTGCAACTAGTTTCTACCCCTCTTGCTTTGGGTTTTTGGCTTTGTGTTTAACATAAAAAAACCTTGTTTTTACTTGCTCTTGAACCTTCATTAAGGACATTTTGTGGTTTGAGCAAAGGCTCACCCTTCTAGGCCTTGTTTGGCTATTTTGGTGTCCTTTTGGTGAGGCCTTGTTTACTTGTTGTTCTTGGACTTCTCACCACTGAAAACCAGTGGGTTTTCAGTGGTGAGGGAGGTGTTTTGAAGTCTCATGTAGGGGAGGGACACCCCTCTCCCCTTTGTCCTTTGCTTACCTTTGTTTTAGGCCTAAAGAATAGCATGTGTGCATGGTCTTATTTGGCTTCATTTCAGAGTTTTTTTGAGTGTTTTGGAGCATGTTTAAACTCTCTTTTGGGTCAAATTTGTCATCTCTAACATGTCTCTTATACTTGCTTTGAAATGTTCTCTTATGCTTAAAAGTATGCCATGCTTTGAGGCCATGATTTTAGTATGTTTTTAGCTTAGTTTCATGAAGATGCTAGCATTATTTTGCCATGTTAGAGGGCTCTGAGCTGCTGGTTTTGCCATGTATAGTGTGCTTGACATGGTTGTTTTGTATTCTAGGCTTGTAAGCCTCATGCATTTTGGTTCCTATCATGTTCAACATTGATCATCCTCATGATTTGGCATCATTTGTGACCCTTTTTCAGTCCATAAATCATGTGTGTATGTTTACATATGTGACCATTTTCATGCTTCAAAGGTGTCCCCTTTTATGTTTAGAAATTGGCATTGTGCATGCTTGCATGATCAATGCATTTTGGGGCTGCCATATGTGGGTTTTGGGTGTCATTCGGCATGATAAAAGTCTGTTTTGGTTGATTAATGCATGCCATGAATGGCCTTTATAATGGTGTTAAGTTTCTCTCTTGAGTGCCCTTGGTTTGGGCTTATTAGCTTCATGCTTATATGGCATTTTGTCCATGATTTTGATCCATTTTGCCACTGTTTTGGAGAGGTTTGAGGGCTACCCCATTGTGGACTACTCCACCATTGCATGATTGCCTTAGGCTTGTTACATATTGGGTTCATTAAGAGTTGTGAAATGTTGGTTCTATTGCTTGACTTGTTCATGTTAGCATTACACTTGCATCTTGCATGTTTAAGCATCATGCACTTGCCATGATTAGGTTGCATTGCATTTGGCATGTCTTGCATCTTAGTCCTCATTGTTGCATCACTTGAGCCATGTTGCATTACATGCATTTCATTACTTGGTTTGGGGTGTCAAACCAAGTGTGGGAAGTGAGGGGTGTTTGCACTTCAAGTGGCAAAACATACCTCAATTCCCATGTCACTAAGGCCCTTGACTTAAGCATGATAAGGTCTTGGTTCCATTTGTTTGTTTGCATTGCATTTTTACATTGAAACGCAACCTTGATCCTTAGGCTATCATGCACCAAGGTGCACAATTGATGGCCCTAGAACCAAGAGCCATGCTTCCTTGAGTCTCATTCATGATAGGAAGCATTGGCCATGCACAAATATGTCCAAAAATCCAATACCATGCACTGCTGCTTGTCAAGCTGCATCTGTCTTCTTGAGAACTTTTGCGACCGACAGAAAGAGTGCCGACCGCATCAGTATTCTGCCGATAGGGTATTTTGCAACCGGTGGCCACCACAAGCAGCCGGTGGTGTTTTCCGCCAGCCGGTGGCACTCAGCAGAACACAAGGAAGGTTTCCTGGGACTTTGGTAATTTTTGGAGGAGCAAGGCAGCAAAAACAAAGGCAGCAGTGTCACGGTGTAGGCTTTTTTGGGCAAGTCGGATCGAGCATGCATCATTCGCGCATCCCGAGGCGAGGGGCTATGGCCCTCTTTTATTTCACATTTATTTATTCAGTAATTAGAATTTGTACTATTTATTCATTTATTTTTGGACTGTATTATTATTTTGGTCTCTCCGAGTGAGGGCGCAATTGTAATAAGTGTGGGTGAGTGTGTGTATGTCTTCCAACCCCCACTTCTTTCTCCCTTTTATTTACCTGCTTATGATGGTAGATTAGGGCATATTTATTTTAGCATACCTTATGCTATGCATGCGTGCATCCATGCATTTGTTTACATGCACCGGGCTCGGTACATCATACAAACTGCATTGTATTTCAATTCCAAATTGAATACGTGTTATTTGTAGCATTTCACATGCCATGTTTAGGATAGCCGAGCCTGCCTAGATTACATCTTTGCATGTGTTGCATTAGACATTTCAGTATGCTTAGATCCATGCATGGATTTCTAATAAGCTTCTGTTTTGGCTTGGAGTACTAGGTGAGCTTTTATGCTTTAGCATATCACATGTGTGTGAATGTTGTCATGATAGCATGCTTACCATGAGGCTAAGTGTTTATGTGATATAACTGCATGAATGCCTGTGGGTGGAGGTTGAATTACCTAAATTGGGACAACACATTAAAACTGTGAGTTTTAAAGCCCACTAGATAGTGGCAAAACCGTCTTTTCTAAAAGCCCGCTTGAGAGTGGCAAAACCTGCATTTTAGCCTACTTATGAGTAGCAAATCATTTTTCAAAACAAACACGTAATGTTTTGTTCCAACTTAGGCGATTTGGTCTATACTTGTTTGCGTCATAACATAGTAAATCTAGGCTAATAACCGGAATAAGAACACGTAATGTTTTCAAAATCGGATATCACGGTTAGTAGAGGCGGTCTTGGACCAGCGAAAGGGGTGCTCATAGTGACCTTCCCGATCGTACCCAAGCTCGAGCCAAGACACTTTGGTAATGAGCGGACCGTGGCCTTGACCGAGTCAGGGTTTCCTAAATTTCCCAAAAATAAAATATTTAGGTGGCGACTCTGTAATCTGGCAAAGCAGTCCATGTTTGGTACTTCTTTTCAAAAATCTGTTTTTCTCAAAACGATTTGCCAGAGTTGGACTCTTTGGTTCAGATTTAGAACCGTGACACAAATTGAGTCCGAACTGTAGAGTGAAGCCCACGGGCGCGTCTACAGTAACCAACAGAATCAGTGGGACAGACAGGCTTATAATCCTTAAGGTGATCAAGTCATTTCCACCCATTGCTAAGGAAGGTAAAATACTGAAGGATAGTCATCTCACCTTGGACCAACCTTTCAATGGAGCGACGTAACTCAAAAGCCTGGGAGAAGTTCCCTTTCCTAGAGTAAGTAGTAGCTACAGCCTCCCAAATGTCCTGGGCAGTGTCCATAGATAAGTAGCCCTCTTCAATCTCAAGTACCATAGAGTGAATCAACCAACCTATGATGAGAGTTGGTGATTTCTCACTAATCATAACTAGGGTCCATGATACTCGGTGCCTGTATTCGGCCATCAACATACCCCATCTTCCCTCTGCTCTTCAAAAAAATATTCAAACTCTGCGACCACGCTAGATAGTTTTGACCATTGAATAGAGAAGTGGTGATTTTAAAGCCAGGGTTGAGATTATCAGTCATAGTAGAAGGTAGAAGGAGACTCTCTCTCCTAGGTGGCTGAAAAGTCATTGATTCACTAGTGAAATCTATCATGAATATTCTACTAAGTAATCCTCAAACCCAGTGCCAATCACAAATCCGGAAGATGGTAGAGAAATAGTAAACACTACGACCACAAGAATATCATAAGAAAAAAAATTTAAAAAAAAAATTCTTTTAGATCATTTTTTTTTTTTTTTTGTGTTTTATAAACAAAATCTAAGGTGAAACCATTACAGGAGACCGTCGCGAGGAGAGCAACAATGATAATAAGAAACCGACAGCAGCCTAGGGGGCAAGAGAGAAGCCGACAGAGGCCAAGAGGGCCAATGGAGCTACCGACAAGCCCCTAGGGGGCCAAAGGGGCTGCTGCCATTTTTATTTTATTTTTTTGTGTTTTAAACAAAATCTAAGGTGAAACCATTACAGGAAACAGTTGCGAGGATAGCAACAACGATACCAAGAAACCGACAGCAGCCTAGGAGGCAAGAGAGAAGCCGACAAAGGCCAAGAGGGCCAATGGAGCTACCGACAAGCCCCTATGGAGCCAGAGGGGCTGCTGCCTAAGCCAAATAGGCTATCGGGGAGCCCAGGCTAACTGCCAAAGGCCTGGGCAAAGCTGTTGAAGGATGGTTTAGGCTGGGTGAGGTTCGACGGTGACTCTCGGAGACTGGGTGAAGGTCAATGGTGGCTGTCGGAGGGTCTATAGTTGCTGTCCGAACTCCTTGTCTCAAGACAAGACTGTCGACAGAGGAGAAGAAGGGTAAGGAAGGATGGGCTAGGGCTATAGCTCTGATACCATGTAGTTTTAGAGAAGAGAAGGAGTTAGGAAATAAGTTAAACCTCATCCCCTTTTATATTGATAATGAGTAATTATAGGAGTGCCATAAGGCATAATTTATTAGCTAGCCCATTACACCAATCAAGGGAAATAAAATAAGAATAAAATACAACCAAAATTATTTCCTATTTTAACATATTTGATTTTGATGATGTCTAAAATACATTAGATTTATCATATTTTTAGCACAAATATTTTACATTCTTTGACACAATTGTCTATTAAAACATATGTTGCATGATGTATCTATTAAAACATACATTAGATTTAACATCCCTGATGCACATCAACTCCATGAGAAATAAAATTATCATCAGCGTACAATAAATGGGACACAAATCCAACGCATCAACCTTCAATGCAAGAGAAACTCCGAATTGATTTTATCAAAGGCCTTCTCAACATTACTCGTGAGTTAAAGACGTTAGCATTCTTATCCCTTGTTATCAACCATAATTGATGAGTTTTTTTACCTCCGTCTTAACAACATAACCATATTCTTCCAACTTTAGGTGAGGTGCTATAGAAAAGGCGCATATGAAGCACACACCTTAGGCTCAAGCTTGAGGCACACGCCTCATGCACTTCATTTAAATTTTTGCTCCATCCTTATTCTTTGCGTGTAGCCACAGGGAATCACAATGCCTTTAATATAAAATGTAAACACATGTTTCAACCTCAATTTTCATATCAAAAAAAAGAGCTAGGCATTGAGCAAAAGCTCTAGGATTGCAAGACATGGCTTTGGGATTCCTTTCAATGTAGTGCATTATGACCATTTCAGTCCAATGATTGAACCTATCAGGCAACTTGGAATATTGAATTTTGTTCTATGTTTTTTGAAATTCTAGAAATAATCTCCTTACGATGAAAATTTTGCTTATCTTCTACAACGTGTGCCTCACCTTGGTGAGGCATGCGCCAAAAGCTTTTTAAAACACTGTTGGCACTTATGATGCATGGATACTTCTAAAAGGAAGTGGTATTCGTAACGGATACAAATACTGCTTGAATACACGCAGATACATATCCGATACTTCCTAAACGTATCCGATACTTTATATTAATTTTCTTTAATTTTGAGAAGTATCGAATACATCTTAGATACTCTAGATCACGTATCTGAATTATTATGAAAGTGAGATTGCAATAATTTTTTCATAGTAATAAAGTATAATTGTGAGGATAAGTACAAGAATAACATCTCAACACTTTGCTTATAACTTGCAAAAGAAAAGTAGTGAGATATATATCCATTTCAGTGAAGAGATGCGATGCAGTGATGATGGATGGAAATTTTAGGAGATGGGATAAACCTAGATTGACATTGGGTAGCGTAGTAAATCGAGATATGAATCTATTAAATTTGAATAACGGAATGGTCTTCAATAGAGTCGATTGTAGAAGAAGGATTCATGTAGCTGACCCCATTTGATGGGACTTAAGGCTTGGCTTAGTTTGGTTTGGTTTGGTTTGGTTTGGTTTGGTTATATATATTCATACCCATACTAAAACGAAGTAATACAAACAATAATAAATAATGATACACTAAAATTGGATTTCAATAGTTGAATAAGTAAACTTGCATACAACACTTTAGCATATAACACATTTAAAGAATGAATGGGGAAGTGTACAATGGCAATAAAAAAGTGTACTTGACGTTGAAATCAAATTTTCATAGGATCTACTATAAAAAGAAAAAGTAGTTGGTCATTAGCCATTCTTTGAGCATGTTTATAAAATAATACTAAAAATTATTATTAAAAAAAATATTTACGAACATATCCTAGCCGTACCTATATCCTATTATTTAAGATTTTGTCGTATAGCCGTATCCGTATCGTATCCTATATCCATGATTCATACATTGGCAGTCACCCCCTACATTGCAAGTCCAAACAGGAGACTGCACTAGTAAGGACCCAGAGTAGACATTGTTGACAGGTTCTTAACCCAACTCATTTTGGCCAAGGGCCCTTTCTGTGAATGTAATTGTTGTTCTTAATTGGGCCTATAATATTTGTATGCATTTCCATTCGTATGAGTTGGGAGAATTACGCAGATGCGAATCTTTCCCAGCATGAGAGAACCGGCACAATAGTTGATAACTCAAACCAAATTATTTTGGGCACACTTCAAGTATTTTCGATAGCTAGAAAAATGGTTTTTCGACCGAAGAACAAACATTTTAAATAATAATGAATCTGCCCAGATAAGTAAAGTGTAGTATTTCTTGGTCATAAAGACCCCTTTAACTTGATTAGAAACCCATTTTTGGCAAACCAGCACCCCATATAATGTTATAAAGGGTTGTGTGAAGCCCAGAGGCCATTCCTAAGTCGTCTTGCACCTCTTCTATTTAATTTTATCAAATGAGACAGATTAGAATACATTTCTCGACAAATATGGCTTTGTCAAGTTTTCTAACAAAAATAAACAAATAAAAGGTTGGCAAAGAAGCTAAATGATTAACGAGGTAAAACAATAATTTTTTGATAATAAATCATACGTAGGTTAATTAGATATTACGCCTAATTAATCTTTAAAAATAGGGTGTGACACCAATGGTCCAAGTAGACCTCCCTACCATCCAAAACCCACCCCATTGACTGTGATATCCTCTTAGGTTCCACTTTGTAGGGAGAACCCAAGAGCTCAAATATTCACTCTCCACCATTTCCCTACATTTCAGCTCAGAAGTATCATGCATGGCAATCCCCAAGGAACCAACCAAGCATTGAGGCACAACACTGGTTCCTCACACAAAGACTGCAAGAACTCCAAATCACAGTCTTGGGGACTCCGGCCCAAATGGTACCTTATACCTTGCGTATGTCAACTTGCCTCCAAATAGCTACACGCATGCAACAAAAAGGACGTGCAGACTCGGCTAAAAAATGTAAAAAAATTAGATACGAGTATGTGGCTACTACAAAAGGTATCAAACAATTACAAGTCTCTTCCTATTATAAATTTTTCTTCTTTTTCCTTTTTGTTGGTTTTTTTTTTCCCCTTTTTGTATCTAATGTTTTTTGTTTTTCCTTGCAGCAGGATTTTGGTTTGTGCAGAATAAAAAAATGTTACATTAGTTTGGTAACATGAAGAATGGGCCAGCCAAAACAAACATGAGTTACAGAGTAAGCCCACTAACTATGTTCATTATCACTCTACTTTGGCTCAAACATATGGATAAAATTTGATATTTACTACATATAAATAAATGTGAAACCGCCCAAACATAACAGGACCCAAAAAACACATTGGCCTTTATTTTTAAAATAACTCGTCGATCATAACTAGTAGATATATTTAATGATGGAAAAATTCAAGAAAAATAAAAAATAAGGGCTGAATCTGGACAGCAACTTATACAATACAGCATAGCAAAAGAGATAAGGTCCTTAAATGACCTGAAAAACTCATCTACTGTGCCTCTATTGATCTCTGGCTCTAGTGTCTTCAACAATAACAGAATGAGCGTCTGACATGGCCTGTTTTAGCATTTCTTTCTCCACAATCTACTCCGAACTGTGTTTCTTCTTCATTCATTTACTTAGAAAGTCATATCCTTGTGAAAAGGATCATGTCAAAGTCATATTCAGCACCCATGTCAATATTTGCCATAATTGCCAAATCGGGATTCGAATCATGAATCGAAATGATATTGTACCGAATTGCAAATCGAATCATGAATCGTAAAGATTCGGTCACCTTTTTTAAATTACATAGAAAAACATATGTACACACTTAGATATTAAATATCTAATAAATATGAAACTTTTATACTTAAATCAATGAAAATATTGTTTTAAATGATGATCATATGGTCTGGGTTAGAAGTTAACACGGTTTTCCAAGTTTATTACTTACCTTTTCCTTTTTAGATACCATTTCATATCAACCATTCTCAATAAAGAAAGCAAACAAAGACAAATTTTCAATTTCTATGCAACAATAACTCAAAAACTATGTTTTTAACTTTTTGCAAGGTTAAAAAAAACCAAAATATTCAAATTTTTTCAAAAATCTTTTTTGATGCCTTAAAAAATTCATTTAGTAAATGCAAGTATTTAGATAAAATTGAATATGTAAGCCTAGAATACTGTAGAGAGAGAAAGTTCATTTTTTTGGGCTAAGGTTTGAGTATTTGAGAGTAAATAAGGACGGAGAAAGTCAAAAGATGGCATATAGTAATCCTAAAGACCATAAAAAAGTTTTGTGACCCCTTTTCCAACAATAAAAAATCAAAAAAGAAAGTCAAACATCGATTTTAGCAAATCGAATCGATTCACGATTCACCGATTCGGTTCACCAATTCACTTACGATTCATAGCTATTTGCGATTCACACAACCTGTTCGCATCGATTATCCACCAAATCGAATCGAATCGTACGATTTGAATCGCGAATCATATGATACTAATGACAGAGATATTTTCCATAAAACGCTAAGTTTTTATAACACAATTCTTCATCAAACACAAGAAAAAAAAAAACCCCTCTATCGTCCTAGTTACCCAATACTATAGTATACACCATACAACAAAAATGCCAGTTGCAGCCCCAAATGGGCCCCACCCATCTGCCACCCCAATATCCTCACTTCCTCAAAACCTTCTGCACACAATCTAAGGAATTAGTTGAAAGCCTTAATTCTTTGCAATACCCCACTCAGACACATCCTCCTCCCGGACTTCCATCTTACACATCGATCCAATAACAAAAGTATCTTAGGTAGGGGGCAACAACATTGCAAGGAGAGCAAACCATGGGTTCCAAAAACTCAAGCCCTATACCCTCACAAAAGTAAGCGTCCAAAACCATAAAATAAGTCAAACATATCCCAAAGCATAAGACGTCCCTACTCCTTTTCCTACCATCCAAGCTACATTCAAAACTTCAAATAGCCCAAATGATCAAAGCCCAACATTTCATGTGTCAATGCGGACTTCAAATCTCTCATCAATATGTCAAATCGTGGCTCCTAAGTTGAAAAGCATGCAAAATGTTGCAAAGTAGATGTTTTGGATGAGTAAGTCTCTGAAATTTTCCTTGTCCTCAAAGATGTCCGGTTATAGTTTCATGTGGTTTGATATTTTTGACGGAAGAAACAAAGATAATTCAGGCAACATATATGCATATAAAAAATAAAATAAATAAAAACTCAGTGTAATTAACAAAATAACCTCATTTTCACTGGCAATAGACACGACCAGAGATGAGTAGATGTCCATTATTGAGGAACAAAATTTGGCATAATCGACAAGAGATTCTTTAGTTTTGAGGAATATATTAGCAAATTGATGTCAGTTAGCTGGGGGATATCGATGACAAAATGATGCTATTCCAGAAGGAAGCTGTAGAGTCAACTTATCCATCTGCCTCAAGTTCAATTCTGAAACCAAAAAACAAAAAATATATATATTCTTAAATAAGGGAACGGAAAGGAGAGAGAGAGAGAGAGAGAGAGAGAGAGAGAGAGAGAGTACAATGGTTTCCAAAATGCACAAGGAACTAATAAAATAATTTATTTTATTTTTTTTTAATATATTGGTAAGACACTAACAAAAGAAGATGTGGTAACAAACTGCATAAAAACCCCAAATGATGTAAACACACATTATGAGCAGACAGACACAAACGAAATCAAACCAGTTCGTTTAACTACTACTGGTGCTGGGTAGAATTAGGATAAGTGAAACCATAAGTCTCAAAGGGTTATTATTGATTATATATATATATATACACAGATAACAACAAATAAATAAAAAATGGGACAAGTTTGTTCCATGAGGACGAGACAACTAGACCTCTAAACTGCCCTGAAGCGTTCCAAGAGCCGTGAGGAGGAGACAACTTAGACCGCTCTGCTCTCTCTCTCTCTTCTGCCACCCAAACCGGGGCATTTCCCTAAATAAGCTAAAATAGTAAGTAAATTCCCAAACTGAGCCTAGTTTTCAAAGAATTCCCAAAATAAGCTAACTCGCGGTTCACAATCGCGAGTTCAACACCCCCCTGAGTAAATCTTAAACTTCATTTATTCTGGCGAGTTCGATTAAGAACTCGCGGTTACAAAACGCGAGTTTAATTAATTTTTTTTTCTTTTGAATTCCGAAGCACGATTTCATCCCAAAAAAATTTGGTTCTGAACTCGCTGTTCAGAACCACGAGTTCATCAAGAATCAGTTTTCTTCTGAACTCGCTGTTTGTAACCACGAGTTTATGTGAAATTTTTTTTATGTCAATTTTTTTTTAAAATTTTAATTTAACTGAACTTTAAAGAAGAAATTTTGTTTTTTTTTTGTTTCTGTTGTCATTGTTTTGGTGATAATGTATTTCAGAATAAATTTTTGGGTTAAAATTATTTTACTAAAACCGTTCTCATGTTAATTTTTTTTTTCTTTTCTTTTGTCTTTATTTTGGGCTAGAATGTGTAATTCAGCATTTTTTTTTGGTTTGACTAAAGTAAATTTATTTTGTTTTTGTTGTGTTTGTTTTGGGTTACAAGGTGATAATGTAATTCATAAATTTCTTTTCGCTTTACTAAATCCATTTTCATGCAAAGTTTTTTATTTTTTATTTCTTTTCTGTTGTCTTTGTTTTAGGTTAGAATGTGTTATTCAGAAATTTGTTTTGGCTTTACTAAAGTCGTTTTCATGTAAATAATAATTTTTTTTTCTGTTGTCTTTGTTTTGGGTTAGAAGGTGATAATGTAATTCACAAATTTCTTTTCGCTTTACTAAAGCCATTTTCATGTAAAGTTTTTTTATTTTTTATTTCTTTTCTGTTGTCTTTGTTTTAGGTTAGAATGTGTTATTCAGAAATTTGTTTTGGCTTTACTAAAGCCGTTTTCATGTAAATAATAATTTTTTTTTTCTGTTGTCTTTGTTTTGGGTTAGAAGGTGATAATGTAATTCATAAATTTCTTTTCGCTTTACTAAAGCCATTTTCATGTAAAGTTTTTTATTTTTTATTTTTTCTGTTGTCTTTCTTTTGGGTTAGAATGTGTTATTCAGAAATTTGTTTTGGCTTTACTAAAGCCGTTTTCATTTAAATAATTTTTTTTTCTGTTGTCTTTATTTTAGGTTAGAAGGTGATAATGTAATTCATAAAACCTTGAGGAAAAAACACATAAGTCTCCCACAAAAATACATAAGTAGTACAAACATAAGTCTCGGACAACAATACGTTGTGGACACCATGAACTGAACACACAATACGTAGATAAACATAACAGTTAGACAGACAAATATTAGCCAGACAATCTGACAAACTCATTATGGAAACACTTACTCTAACACAGACATTACATATTAATGCATGACCTAATATTGCCGAAGTGTAGACATTAACACCTAATTCGCGCTTAAATCGGTAGGTGGCTCAGAGTCTGAACAATCCGAAAGCTCAGCGTCAAAGACAAGCTGAGGATCCTCCATGATACCCTTGATAGCCGCATCATTTGGTTCTGTTTTGTTCTTCTGGGCATCCTTCTTAACTATGAGTAGCTGCATATCACGGGCCAACCTAAGACCCATTTGAGAAATCTCACGTTGTAGTCTTTGACATAGTCGATCAACATTATCGGGATCTTCCTTTTGGATCTCAACAGAATGTGCTTTTGGCACCTTCAGTCGTCTTTCCCGACATAATCTTTCCATTTGCACTCGCTCTATAAATAGTGCGAGCCACTTCAGAAGTCTAGCGTTTGCATAACCATATCATGTTTGATTATCTGATGGTTGCTCCACCAAACCACATGGATCTCGATAGTACTTGGGCATGACAAAATGTCGCTTCCTAAACCTATCATGATAAGCACAAGAGGCATCTAACAAAGGAAATGGTGTTTCATCTTCAGCATCGCCACTTCCCCTTCCCCCTCCTCGTCGTGAACTTTCACCCCTTTGCAAGTTCCTACCACCTCTGCGATTCCCACTCCCTCCCATGAACCATGTAGCCATGCTAATTTTTTTAAACAAATGAATGATAATTTCGTAGGGCGAAATGAGTTGTAAGGTTGTGTCTTCACCTCTAGTCGTTTATATAGTTGGTTATGAACAGCTTTAGAAAGATGGCCCTGCATGACAATCCCACATATACGAACAAGGTATGAGTCATCAGTACAATGAAAAAACAGAGAAAAGGAAATATTGTGTACCAAGTCACGTGACTTTCTGAATTCAAAATTGCCATGTGACTTTCTGAATTCATAAATCAGTGAATTCACTGTTGCCATGTGACTTTCTGAATTGAAAATCCCACATATATTAATAAGAAATGAGTTGTCATTGTAATAAAAAAATCGAGCAAAAAATCGAGAAAACCAAAGTCTGTGCACCAAGTCACATGTGTTGACAATCCATCTGCATATACCGACAAAATAAGGGCATGCTCACTGACGGTAAATCAGTGAATTCACTGTTGCCATGTGACTTTCTGAATTGAGATTCCCATATATATCAAAATGGTGTTGAGTTGTCATTGTAATAAAAAAATCAAGCAAAAAATCGAGAAAACCAAAGTCTGTGCACCAAGTCACATGTGTTGACAATCCATTTGCATATAGCGACAAAATAAGGGCATGCTCACTGACAGTAAATCAGTGAATTCACTGTTGCCATGTGACTTTATGAATTGAGATTCCCACATATATCAAATTGGTGTTGAGTTGTCATTGTAATTAAAAAATCGAGCAAAAAATTGAGAAAACCAAAGTTTGTGCACCAAGTCACATGACTTGACAATCCATCTGCATATACCGACAAAATAAGGGCATACTCACTGTAAGGTAAATCAGTGAATTCACTGTTGCCATGTGACTTTCTGAATTGAGAATCCTACATACATGAAATTGGTGTTGAGGTAAATCTGTTTGTGTATAATTAATTGTAAATAGTGATTTTGATAAGCAAATCAAGTAAAACCAATGGGGTTTTAAATTTAGTTCCCCAACTGGACCAACCATTGGCTTTGAGCTTGTTTGTCCAGCCCCCTAAGTTTACTTATCTGTCAACCCCACATTCCTTAACAGAGTCATCATTTTGACTGGACTTCCAGGAATTGGAAGGCGACCCTTTCTTCTTTCCCGATGGAGATTGAAATTCTTTACGTACAAGATCCCGGTTTCACGAGCCCCAGTTAAGGGAAGCTTTTCACCGAGCTACCTATTCTGTTTTATGTGTTGTTCAAGGCGGTTGTTCGTTTGTATGAACTTTATTTAGTTCCCCAACTGGACCAACCATTGGCTTTGAGCTTGTTTGTCCAGCCTCCCAAGTTTACTTATCTGTCAACCCCCCATTCCTTAACAGAGTCATCATTTTGACTGGACTTCCAGGAATTGGAAGGCGACCCTTTCTTCTTTCCCGATGGAGATTGAAATTCTTTACGTACAAGATCCCTGTTTCACAAGCCCCAGTTAAGGGAAGCTTTTTACCAAACTACCTGTTCTGTTTTATGTGTTTTAAGTATTCACATAATTCAACATACATTAATCCATCCGTTAATCCAGAACATTCATTAACTCATTGCAATTCAATAAAGAAAGTCATGAACTAATAAATGTGCAGTTATAAATGTAGTTATTTCATAAACTTCAGGTTCATAAAACAAATACTTGAAATACATCTGTACGTTAGATGAACAACAACATTGTCTTACACTCCTGTAACGAAGATATGAGACAACATACAAGCATATATGAAAGATAAAGGTGTTTGATTTCTCATTCCTCATCTGACATGTAGTAGTCAGAGAGATATTTTTCATTGTTTAAGACATTATTTCGCTCAATCGCTGTCAAATATCTGTTGCTTGCTTCTGCCATTTCGGTGGCTAACTAAAGCATGAAATGTCGACATCTCCGCATTAACATTCTGTTGTTCTCCTTCTTAATTCTGCTAACTGCTTTTTCATAGTCACACACATTTCGTCTAGCCATGGTCAATGAACGACGATGAGGTACCGGTGCCCCAAAGTTACGTAGATCATTAAACAATCCTTCTTGCTCTGTTACCCTGAACGCCCATTCTACTCGGATACCAGCATAATAATCCTTCGGACTCGAGTACTTTTCGCTCTTGTAGTCATAAGTAAATGGAGGTAGCAGCCACACTTTCAGATTTCTTTGCTGGCGTGAACTTCCTACACCTCTTGAAGACATTGTTCCTTACTTTTCAATTTCTTATTCTTACTTAACAAATTGAAATTTAGAACAAAATTATTTTGGTTACTTTATTAATTTTAAGTTATTACTACTCCACATCACCTAATTAATAATAATTTTTACAGCCAAATTAACGTTTCTCTTTCTTATGTAATTAATTAACAGCATTAAAATTATTGTAAATATTTAGCTGCATAGGACTAAGGTAATTTATTGGAATGACAATAAAAGGGAATGGCATGATTATTCCTTAAACACATTTTGATTCAAAAGAAAAGAAAATATGTTTTGATTATTCCTTAAATTTGTTTTGATTCAAAATATGTTTTGATTCAAAATATGTTTTGATACAAGAAAATTATTATTATTATAGATAATTAAACACATTCAACATTCAACACTATGAATTCAACAAATTATGAATTCAACAAATATGTTTTGATTCAAATTCAACAAATTATGTATAATTAAAATTCAACATTCACATTCAACATTCAACAAATTATCTATACTTAAAATTTCACAAATATAAACCCTAACCCTAACCCCACATTCATGAACCCTAACCCTAATTTATTCACAAACATAAACCCTAACCCCACATTCATGAACCCTAACCCTAATTTATTCACAAATATAAACCCTAACCCTAACCCCACCCCACATTCATGAACCCTAACCCTAATTTATTCACATTTTCACAAACACAAATATATTCACAAATATAAACTCTAATCCTAATTTATTCGCAGTAAAGTAGATGATAGAAGCCATACCAACGAGAGAGAGACAGTACTGAAGCAGAGGGAGCTCGAGAGAGAGAGAGAGAGCTCGAGAGAGAGAGAGAACAGAGAGAGAGGAGTAAGAGTGAGAGAGAGATAGTAGAGGGAGAGAGGAGAAAGCATGAATGCAAAACACGGGGCTGGGGGGTTTTAAATATAAGTTTTAAAATTGTGGTTGTGAACCACGATTTCACTTATTGAAAAAAAAAAATTGCCTCAAAATCATGGTTACAAACAGTGAGTTCAGAAGAAAATGGGTTTCTGATAAACTCGTGGTTACAAACAGCGAGTTCAGAAGAAAACTGATTCTTAATGAACTCGTGGTTCCGAACAGCTAGTTCAGAACAAAAATTTTTTGGGATGAAATCGTGCTTCGGAATTTAAAAGAAAAAAAAAATTAATTAAACTCGCGTTTTGTAACCGCGAGTTCTTAATCAAACCCGCTTTTCGTAACAGCGAGTTTAAGATTTACCAGCTTCGGGGGGAAAACTGTTGAACTCGCGATTGTGAACCGCGAGTTAGCTTATTTTGGGAATTCTTTGAAAACTAGGCTTAGTTTGGGAATTTACTTACTATTTTAGCTTATTTAGGGAAATGCCCCACCGAAACCCGCTCAGCTCTGGCTCTACACAACCCTAGTTCTTTTTTCTAATCGAACAATTTTAAAAACCAAGGTAAAGTGATTAAAAAAATAAGTGTTGATTGATGTAGTTTTCGATTTTTTATAAAAAAAAGTTGGTAGAAGAGTTGATAAAGTGATTAAAAAAATAGTGAGAATATATTGATAGATGTTGATTGATGTAACTTTAACAAATGTATATATCTAAAAAAAATATTTTTTTTTAATACATGTCAAACACCTATTGATTTTGTTTTGCGTTTGCTTTTGTTTTGATTTCAATTTTTTTTTTAACTTATAATTAAACACGTAATTTTAAATTCAATTAAAAAATTCTTTTCAAAATTATAATCAATTCACAATTCAAAAATCAAATCCCAATTTTTTAAAAAAAAATTCTATTTAAAAAAATTAAAATAAATATTTTTATTTTATTCTCTAAAATTATCTTTTATTTTTTATTTTTTGAAAAAATATTTATTCTATTTTTATTTTTGAAGAAAAATATTTTTTATTTTTTTACATATTGGCCAAATTATTTATTATGATTTAGATATATATATATATATATATATGGGTGATTCAAAACTTTTTTAAAAATTTTAAAAATTAAATATTTAAAAATAAGTAAAAAAACATTTTAAAATATTTAAAAATTTAAATAAAATATTTAAATAAAATATAAAAATATTTGAAATAAAAATTATATATTTAAAATAAAAATAATAAAATTTTTAAATATTTAAAATATTTTTAAAAAATATAGCACACAAATGTAGTAAATACAGAGCACGTTAAAAAAATAAATAACTATTTACAATAAAAAAATTACCATAAAAAAATAAAATTAAGAAAATTTTAAAATATTTTAAAAAATAAACTCAAAAAATTTCAAAATACTATAATTTTCAGTACACATCTTTTGAAAAAATAAAAATAAATAATAAATAAATAAAATAGCTAAATCCTGCTTTCTCCATGGTTTCTCACTTCCTCCATTAGAATTAAACTTACTTTGTTCTACACTCATTAATCATGAACTGGGTTTTGAGAACCATGATGCATTCAATGAGCTTTTTTCTCAGAGGTGATTTGTGGGTCGGCCGAAATGGGCTAAAATTTGAAGTTTTGAGACAGAAAATGATAGGTATAGAAAAAATTTGGAGTTGGCCGTGTTCAACTTGTAAGGGTTTTCTTTTTCCATGTTTTGGGAGAGAAAATTAAAAGGGAAGAGAAGAATTGAGATTTAGTTGGGATTGTAAGTTAAATAGAAAGATGAGAGTGAAAGAAACAGAGTGTGTTTACACGTTATTTACCTTCAACAATGCAATGGAGCTCAGTGTAGGTCTTCAATAGAGTTTTTGCTAAAAGATGGGTCTTCACCATGGGTCTTAAATGGAGTTGCCAGAATATGGGTCTTCACAGTGGGTGGGTGGCTAGGTGGCTAGGTTTCAAAGTTGGTGGAAAAATCATATTTAGGTGGTGTGTATACAAGATTTGAGTTTGGGTTATAATTAGTTATGAAATGAGAATAATAATATCTAACCAAATTCATAAGTGTGTGAACTAAGATATGATGTTCATAGAAATGAATGATAGAGTGTGTGGAAATAGAATTTATCCTCATATTTCTCGATCACCCAACACAAATCATAATATCTCACTTTATCCACCAATCATAATACTAAGGACCACCACATGACTGTACTTCCGGACCACCAAATAATCACACATGAAATGATCCTGAAATTAAATGTTTCTTTTATATTTGTTTAAATTAATTTTAAAATAAAAAAAACTAATAATAAAAATTAAGTACTAAATTAAAATAAATTGTTAGATATATAATAATGTAAAATCTAAAATAAAATTTTCATCATTATTCATTTCTTTTAATTTATTAGTGATAGGGCACGAGTGATGCAAGTGAAAAAATTATCTTTAACTTTCAAAGATGAGTTTGGTTTGAATAAAAATGATAGAAAGTGAAAGAAATCAAAAACAATTATTATTTTCTAAATTTAATTACTATAAAAGTTTTATAGTGGTGGAAGGAGGGATAAAGCCATAAATTTATTTTAGGAGGAGCCAAAATAAGTATTGCAAAAGGAAGATTTTAAATAATTGGGATCATCTTATATCTATTATAAAAATACTTATGCAATATAAGGACTAATAGAATAATTTTTCAAAAAATAAGTGATTATTTTCTATATAATATAAAATGATTCATAACATTTTTTTTTTTTTGTTACAGGAAAATCCTTCATACTCTCCCGCAGATCCAAGGTAGCGCCCCTTTGTAGAGATCACCAAGGTGTCCTGTTAGCCGTTCCGAGCGAGGACACTATAACCTGGGAACTTGCCGCGACCTCCCAAGACAAGCTCCGCTTAAGTCAGGACTCGCACAGCGGGGGAGCATTGAACCCACACCAAGTGCTGGTTAGATAACTTGAGGTTCAACCTCCTAACCAACTGTGCTACGTCCAGGAGATTGGCCCAGGGGGGATTTGAACTCATGACCTAGGGGCTTAATCCCCTTGTTCTTACCACAAGGCCACCCACCCCTGGGTTAATGATTCATAACATATGGGATTATAATCGATAATTTGAAAAAATTTTAGAAGGTGTCATGGCCACACTTCATTCTTGGATGAAAGTTACAATCAATTTAAAGTTTTTTCTACAACTCATGATAGGATGGTAACAAAACTTCTTGTTTTTTGCAAAACAAATACCCAAAAAATTAAAATAAAATAAAAAACTTAAATTTATTATTAAAGTAGTTACTTGTAAATAAAATTCTTATTTTCTTATAAATTTTTTATCCTAATCAATTTCATTTACAAAATTTGTTTTTTGGGCAAATTATATAACAGTCTTTATAGTTTAGAGCTTGTGTCACTTTGATTTCTGATTTTTCAATTGTGATATATTTGACCATGAATTTTAAATCTGGTTTCAAACATGGACAATCAAAGATATTTCCTTTCCAAACGGTCAATTTCAAAAGCAAAATCGTCATACAACTTATTTTGTGTTGGCTAACTTGTATATTGTCTAAAATGTAATGGCTTTTTTTTAATGAATAATGCTGGAACTTTCTTAATTATAAAGTTCTATTTGGTTTGGTTTTCAGAATCTATTTTCAAAAGAAATTCTAAGAAACTAAAAATTAAATTGATGAAAAAAACTAAAAACAAATAATTTTTATATAATTTTATCTTTTGGCAATGTAGAAATAATATTTTAAAATAATTTTTTATATTTATTTTTGCTAAATTAGTTTCTATTTTTTCAAAAGTCAAATATGACAAGAACTTTGCTATCATTATTAGACCAATCCACTAAATTAAAAAATTCAAAACTAAAAATATTTCATATATTGTACAGTGATTACACATTAGCAACCTAATCATCATCCATTACGTGATAACCATCTAAATATATTTGTCAATAACAAATACAACCATCTATTACATAATAATCATCCAAAAATATCAACAAAATTGCCACTTATTACATGATCATCATCCAAACACGTACTAAAATTAATTTGATAAAAAATAAAAAAATAAAAATGTAAAAGATTTATTATTTTTATATAAGTTCATCTTTGGTAGGTATAAAAAAAATTCAAAAATAATTTTTTGACATTTATTTTTATCAAATTAGTTTATATTTTATCAAATTGATAACTTTGCCCTTAAAATAGAGTAATGGTGTCTTGAATTGTCCTTATTTGGAATCAGATTCAAAATCCAAGATCAAATATATCACAATTGAAAAGTCAGAAACCAAAATGGCACAACCCTAAACTACGAAGACCGTTAGTGTAATTTGTCATTTTTTTCTTTCATTTCACTCTATCATTTAATTATTTCTAATCAAATGGATCTCAAAAAGGAGTTGTTAAATTTTGAGAGTTATAATGGCGGTTCAAAGAAAAAATAAAAAGTGGAGATCAATATCTAGGTAAGGATCCAAAGAAATTGAGGGATCCAAAGTAAAAAGGTGTCAATTAAAGCGACACTTATACGGACATAGATACATATGCATATACATATATATATATATATATACGAGTTTAAAAAGCACGGGCCACTATTACAGTATATTTAAGTTTTGTATTTTGATAATTTTTAAAAACAAAAATATTGTTTTATGAAATTGAATAAAATAAATCATCAGATATATGATAGAATTGTATAAATTGTATTATAAATAATAGCAATTAGAACAAATATAATAAGTCCTATCATTTTACCATAATTATACTTTTTTCTTTTTCAGTAAGACTAAAATGACCGAAATTATTGTAGAAGGTGTGAAGACACAAAGATAAACAAAATAAATATATATTTTAGTATAAAAGAGATAAGATAATTCTCCCATCTAAAAACAACATGAACTAATAAAGAAGCATAAGAGAATACATATATATACAAATGACCCATTTTATTAATAAATAAATTATACTTGCATAACAAATGACGAAGTTCAGAGTTTCATGGGTTTGGCAGGTTATTACCGAAGGTTTGTCAAAGATTTCTCGAAGATTACAATACCACTCATTGAGCTAACTCAGAAATGGGTACCATTTGAGTGGACTGATCAAAAGGAATTTGCTTTTCAGGAGCTCAAGACAAGCTAGTCACAACACCAGTCCGTATATTGCTATCAGGTACGAACAAGTTTGTTATTTATAGTGATGCATCTCATAAGGGATTGGGTTGCGTTCTTATGTAGAATGGAAGAGTCATTGCCTATGTATCTCGCCAGTTGAGACTACATGAGATGAATTATCCTAAACATAATCTAGAGCTTGCAGCAGTTGTTTTTGCCCTAAAAATATGGGGGCATTACTTGTATGGAGCATCTTGTGAAGTCTTCACGAATCACAAAAGTTTGAAGTATTTCTTTACCCTAAAGGAGTTGAACATGTTGCAAAGGAGGTGGTTAGAGTTTATTAAAGAATATGATTTGCAGATCTAATACGATCCGAGCAAGGCCAACATAGTGGCAAATGCACTCAATAGGAAGTCTATGGGGAGCTTGGCATATTTACTTACAGAACAAAAAGAACTACTCCAAGACTTAGAAAGAATGGAGATGGAAGTTGTGCTACATGAACAAAGAGGGGTATCAGCAGCTATTTCAACCCAGCTAGCAATAGTGGAAGGGATCAAAGAAAGGCAAATGGAGGATAAATTTCTTAAGAGAGTTTGTGATGAAATGGAATCAAGGCCAAGATTGGGATTTGTTATAGAGGGTTTAGTATTGAAATTCATAAATAGATTGTGTGTTTCAGATGTAAAAGAAGTGAAAAAGAAAATTTTGAAGGAAGCTCACAATTCTAAAGTTGCTATACATCCAGGAAACACAAAAATGTATCAAAATCTTAAACAAATTTATTGGTGGCCAAATATGAAAAAAGACATTGCAGAATTTATCTCTCATTGCCTATCATGCCAACAAATCAAAGCAAAACATCAAAAGTCAGCAGGTTTACTTCAACCTCTACCTATTATAGAATGGATGTGGGAGCATATTACTATGGATTTTGTGACTAGCCTACCTCGCACACCAAGAGGCATGGATTCCATTTGGGTAATTGTAGATAGGTTGACTAAGTTCACCAATTTTCTGTATGTTATCTCTTTTTACAACGCGAACTAACATGCTACTATATATATAGATGAAATTGACAAATTACTTGGTGTGCCTATTTCCATTATTTCGGATACAGATTCGAAGATCATAACTAGATTGTGGCAAAGTTTGTAAACAACTATGGGAACATAATTAAGATTCAGTATCGCCTTCTATCCTCAAACAAACAGACAATCCGAAAGGACCATTCATACATTGAAGGATATGCTTCGTTCATGTCCCTTAGAATTTCAAGGATGTAACGCCCTCAAAATAATACATAGAAACCCACATTATAGACATGCATAGACATAAGTAAACAAAACTTAATTCCATTCATCAGAGTATTCCTTACAAATGTATTACATATTGACAACAAAAGTAAATGCCCAACGGCTTACAACTTTCCAAGCCAACACTTAGTTACACAAAAGAGAGTACTAACTCATATCATATAAAGCCCTTGGCTTGAATGTACATGTAATACAACAAAAGATAACAAAATAATCAAAGAGTCTTCAACTCCTAGAACCTCCCAAGCTATGTCCTTGGTGGTGGCATATCACTTGGACCTGAAAATGATGTCTCATAAAGGGTGAGCCACAGCCCAGGAGAGATATACTAAACCAAATATAAGCAGTGACTAAAACAATAGCATTTGATAGATGGTTAACACTTAATAACCAGTTTATATCACCATACAGTCCCATGACAATCATGTCCATGTTACGTTCCACTTTCCCTTACTTAACCCAATCATTTCATAAACATGGCTCAGAACCTGGCCAATCATTCAGTGAGACTATATCTCAGGTTATAACATTTCCATACTTTACAATTCAAATGAGATTGCAACTCATATTAAAACGCTTCCAATACTTGAAATAATACACATATTATAGCAATCCCGGTTTCCCTTTTCTTTTATAGTTGTATCCGTACTTAGGTTTCGTGGAGTTGGTTGTTGTGTATATCTTGCTTACACTCTTTACTCCTTGTATTTGAGTCTTGGGTTGTGTTGGACAGGTTTGAAACAAGTTGGTTGAGCTTAGAAACCAAGAGTAGTTGCCCAGGTTTTGACCTGTCCGCTCGAGCGGAACTTTGGACGCTCGAGCGGGGTCTTTGTTGTAGCTTGTCCGCTCGAGCGGGGGTTTTGGTGCTCGAGCAGGATAATCACCCGTCCAGTATCTCCTCTGCAGGGTTGTCCGCTCGAGCGGGAGTTTGGGCGCTCGAGCGGGAGCTTGTGTGTGTCGCTCGAGCAGGAAGTTTGACGCTTGAGCGAGTACCTGGTTCTGCGAAAGTATTGGAAGGGCGCATCCGGCGCTCGAACGACGGATTGGACGCTCGAGCGGGAGTCTGTGAGTGACGCTCGAGCGGGGGTTTCCATGCTCGAGCGGGGTGACTCTTATTTAAAAACCGAGATTCGACTTTTTGGTCATTTTTTCATATCCTTTTCTCTCTCTTACTTTTCCAAAACTCCATTGTTGAGCACCTCACTCTAAAACCTAACTTCTCTTTTAGGATTGATCTAGCTAGAGTGATTTCCTCGCCTTGGGCCTTTGTAAAAGTTGTGTGGATCGTCGAGGGCTATCTTCTAATCTAAAAATTTTGGGATTTGGAGCACCTTCATCTTCGTCATCTTCTTCCCTTGGGCTCCGAATTTGAGGTAGGGGTTCCTACTCACTCTTATGGTCTTTGACATAGATTTTTGGTTGTTTTGATAAAGTGTTGAAGTTGGGAAATTTTGGGACTTAGGGTTTCAAAATATTAAAAGTGGGTTTTGTTATTTTGATTCTAAAAACATGTATTTTGGTTTCAAAATGACAATATTGTTGTTTATTGTTAATATATGGACCATTGGGTTAATATTGGAAAAGGGGGTAGAAAGCCCTAAATTGTTGTGAAAATTAATTGGTAAAATTAATTTGGGAAATGTGTTGATATGTGGAATTGAGTTGTAAATAATGAAATTGGCTCATTATATTGTGAAATGGTGGAGTTTGATTTATTAATCGCTCGCTTTTGAAAACATGATAATTTATCTGTTGGAGCTTTTATTATCTGTTTAGAAATAATTGCTTGGGCTACCGGTGGACGGTAGTTTTGATTGTTGTAGACATTGCATGATGATTAGGCAAACTAAAACTAATCAATTGGATATGTCATAGAGTATGACGGTTGATAGAATACATTAACGTTATGTATTGATTGATTGTGTATATGACCTTTGTGTATATACCTTATGTGTGTGTGTGAGGAGATAGGGGATGTACTCCACGGTTCAGGGGAAGATAGGGGATGGACCTCTAAACCGAATGTTGTTTGGGAGGAGATAGGAGATGGACTCCACTGACACAGCTCCTATGCTTGTTAGTTAATGCGTTGATACAGCTCATATGCTTATCTATGGAAGTATTGATATAGCTCATATGCTTATCTGTTGAAATGATGATGTAGCTTATATGTTATCTGTTGAGATGTTGATAAAGCTATTATGCTTATCTATTGAAAAATGAGAAACGTTTAATATGAGTCACTGCCTCATATAAGTTGTTGGCCAGGTTCTGAGCCGTTGTTGTGAATTGTGAACGTGATCAGAAATGGAAAATGAAATGAAACATAGACATAATGGTCATGTAATGGAAATGGATTGTGAAATGATTTGTGGAAATTGAACATTTATCAATTGCTAATGTCTTAGTTATTGCTCATACTGTGTTTAGCATATCTCTACTGGGCGTTGGCACACCCTATATGGGAATATCATTTTTAGGTACAGGTAGCATGCCACCTCCAAGGACATAGCTTGGGAGGCATAGAGGCTGGCAAACTTTTTTGGATATTTATTTCTTTTGATGTATTACATGTAAATTCAAGCCTAGGGCTTAATGTGTATATGAGTTAGTACTCATTGCTTGTAACCAAGTGTTGGCTTTGAAAGTTGTAAGCCTACGGGGCATTTACTTTTGTTGTCAACATGTAATACTGTTTGTAAGAACTACTCTGATGAATAGAAATGGTTGATTCCTTTTATATCAATGCATGTCTAATGTGATGGGTTTCATGTATTATTTTGAGGGCGTGACACATATTCGCTGTATTATCACTTCCATTCAATACGCATATTTGTTGTATTAACACTTCAATCTGATACATGTATTTGCTGTATCAATGGAGTCCATCTCCTATCTCCTCCGAAACAGGTTTGAGAGTCCATCCCCTATCTTCTCTCAAATCATGGAGTACATCCTCCATCTCCTCCCACACAATATACATATTCGAAGTATATAAACAATTATCATATACAAGAATCAATCAATACACATATTTGATGTATTATTCTAACCATCACATTCAATGACGTATTCAACGTGATTAGTTTCAGTTTTCCCTAATCAACATGTAGTGTCTACAACAATCAAGACTATCCTCCACCGATAGCCCAAAACAGTTATTTCTAAACAGATAATAAATGCATCAACAGATATAATATCAACAATTTCATTGGTGAGTGATTAAATTATCCAACTCCTCCATTCAACTTTATGATTCTCCAATTCAATTTCATATTCCCACAAATTAATTATTCAAATTAATTTATCACATAACTAGGGCATTCTTCCCTAATTTACAATATCAACCCTAAGGTTCATTTTCATCAATAAGACAACAATAATTCCATTTCTCAATGTCTTACACACATATGGGTTTTATTATTTGAAAACCCCTATTTTATAAATTACACAACAACCCCAACTTTTCCCAAAATTACCCAACATCACCAACTAATTAAAATGACCAAAATTAAAGACAAAATTCATAAGATGGAGTAAGGTATCCCTACCTCGAAATGAAGAGCTCAAATGGAGAAGATGAGGAAAAACCAAAGTGCTCCAAATCCACTATTTTTCAGATTAAAAGGGAGCCCTTAACACCCTCTACCTTTCTTACAAAGAGGTTAGGGTAGAAACACACTATAAGTAGATCAATCCCTAGAGAGAAGGTATATAGGGAGAGAGGGAGAGTCGATTCTAGGGTTTTGAAATCAAAAGGGATGAAAAAGTCAAGTGTAATCCCGCTGTTGTCTACTGATATAACACAGGCTCGCTCGAGCGAAGAATTGGTCGCTCGAGCGACCAGACACAAAGAGCCCTTGCTCGAGAAAATAAAGTCTCGCTCGAGCCAACAATTCGAAGCTTCAGGTCTGTAACCCAGAAGCACGCTCGAGCGACAAAATGCTCGCTCAAGCCAAGAAATGCAACCCTCAGGTCCAAACCCAGACGCAAACGCACACTCGAGCGAAGACACCCTAGCTCGAGCCACCAGACACAAAACTCAACTCTCGCTCGAGCGAAGAAACTCTGGTTCGAGCGAAGGATCTAAAACAAAGAGCTCGCTCGAGCGACAAAAGGCTCGCTCAAGCGAAGGACCAAAATTTTGGGCAACAACCATTTGCTCCCAATCACACCCAACCTGTAACAAACCTGCCCAACACACCCTATAACTCAAATACAAAGTATTGAAGGACGAAAACAAGATATAAACAACAATCAACACCATGGAACCTATGTCCGGAATATTGTACACAAAAGGGAAAACCCGGGATCGCTATAAAGGAAGTTGGGAAACTCATTTGCCATTAACATAATTTACTTACAACAACAGTTTCCAAGCTAGCATCTGCATGGTGCCTTATGAAGCATTGTATGGAAAGAAATGTAGATCACCTATTTACTAGACTGAGGTAGGAGACAAAGAACTATTAGGGCCAGAAATTGTAGAAGTTACCATTGATAAAATCAAGATCATTCAACAATGACTCAAGACTGCACAAAGCCGTCAAAAAATCTATGCAGATTTGCGGAGAAGAGATTTAGAGTATGGTGTTAGGGATTATGTATTTCTGAAGGTAACTCTAATGAAACGCCAAATTCGCTTTGAGAATAAAGGAAAATTAGCACCCCGCTACATTGGAACCTTTTCATATCCTAGAGAGGATTAGGCCAATGGCTTACCGTTTAGCGCTACTGCCAGGAGTGGAACAAATTCACAATGTGTTCCATATATCAATGTTGAGAGGGTATATCCAGGATCCATTCCATGCCATTGATTGTCATCAGTTAGCTATTAATAAGAACATGGAATATAAAGAACGACCAATTCAAATTGTATAACGCCAAGTCAAGCAAGTGAGGAATAAGCTTATACCGTTGGTAAAAGTTGAATGGAAAGATCATTATGGGCAAGGAGCCACATAGGAAACAGAGGAGGATATGAAGAAAAGGTATCCAGAGTTATTTCCTTGGCAAGATGAGTCAAGTTTGGTGGAACAAACTTATTAAGGTGGGAAGATTGTGATAGCCAAAGCATACATAGCATTTATGCATTTAATTGTGTTAAGAAACATCTTCATCTCATTGGCATAGTGCATATGTTATGATTGCTAGGTAGAGGTTATGAAACTATGTAGGAAGCTTAGAAGACTTTGAAGAATTCTAAGGTGGGAAGCTTAAGTATGTAATGGAGAGTTAGAGAGGCTACTTGAATTGATGATTTGACCGCCTGGATAACTTGGAAAGCCTTAAGTAGAAGCTTAAAGAACTTAGTCTAATGAGTGCTTAATCAAAATTTAAGCAGGATTAATAAAAATTAAACAAGATTAGGACTTAAGCAAGATTAATTAGAATTAAGCCTGGTTAGCTAACCTAATGAAGTAATTAGCAACTAATCGAATACATCCTACAAATACTAGAAAGATGGAGAGAATTGGAGAGGAGCTTGAGCTTGAAGAAGAAAAGAAGAGAAAAAGAGAGAAAATCCAAGGAAAACTTATAGAAGCTAGGATTTGAACTAAGAAATCTCAAGAAAATCATCAAAAGGTAAGGAACTCAATCTTCTTCCATAATTTCATATCAAAACCTAGTTGAAAATTGATTATAAACAAGTTTTGGATGATCAAAATGAAAAGAAAATAGAAAAGTTTAGAACTTAGAAAATGAGTTTGAAGAATCCATTGAAAAACCATGTTTTGAGTTGGTTTTCTGTTAGATTTGAACGATAAGATTGCTATACTACAAACCTACACCATTTATTTACACTTAGGAATCCTTGAACCTTGTTTTAAAAGATTGGAAAGGAAGAGGTGATAAAAGTTAGGAAAAGATATGAACTTAAGATCAAATCCTATCTTTTCATTGTTTTCATTTCAAAATCATCCATATAAATGAGTCTTTATGCATCATGAATCATAATTATGCATCTATGGACTTAGTATATCATGTTTGGTAGTTGAAAATGCAGAAAATCAACTAGAACACCCTAGAATAGAACAGGTTTGTGAATTGTGAATTTTGTCCTACACACCATCACTCAAGCGATAGAAGGACTGCTCGCGCGGACTGGGCTAACTTTCAGTATATTTTTCTACAGACCTATGATTCTGGGAGCTATGCCATGTATGTTCGAGCCATGGACTAAGCACTTGAGCGGACTATCCTTATGTCACGACCCAAACCCATCCTTAGAGGCTTAGGCCGCCACCGACCAGTAATCCCAGATTACCTAGGCACAAAGACAGAATTTTCAAAATATATAATTAATCATACGGGGCTTGAAGCGGAAGCAAAATACAAAAATTATCCATTGAGCTATGCATACATAGCATGAATGGAACAAATAAAACATCTTACTTTATATCGGAAAACATTTGTCACGTAGATACATAACCCAAGATCAAAGACTTATAACATAACAGAATATACAAAATCAAAGCTTCTCCAGCTTGGCCAAAACAAAAACTAAGGCCGCAATGCAGAGGCACAACTTGGGTGGCTTCACAAAAATGTTGACTCCAAAGTGTTGCTCGACTTTTTCTCACCCCCTTTTGTAAGTCGAAATAAGCCCTACAGTTCGGACTCCCACGGTTCTGAATCTGATTCCACAAGTGCAATGTGAAATAGATAATCACCAAAGAGTCCAAATCCGACAAATCTTTTGGAAAATCGATTTTGAATCAAATTGTCAAAAATGGACTGCTTTGCCAGATACAGACGCCTAAATATTTTTGGAAAATTTAGGAAACCCATGACTCGTGCCAAAGGCCACATGTCCGTCATCACCAAGATTGTCTCGGCTCGGGAACTTAGGTACGAGAGGGGAAGGTCATGAATGAATTGAGCACCCCCGCTCATCCGATCAAAGATCGGCCTCTACTAATCATGATATGAATCTTATTTACATTATATGCTCTTGTTCCAATTTATTTAGGCTAGCATTACTATGTGATGCGCATACAAATAAGTATAGACTAAATCGCAAGAATTAGAACATTTTGATTCATGTTTGTTTGAAAATTGTTTCGAAATATGTACCATTTGAAAAAGTGATCGCATATGAACATTACTCAAATTTTTCCAATTCAAGCAATAAGCCTTCATACACAGGCATTTAGGTAGTTATAGCACTTAAGCAATTAAGCATGCTAGACATGGCAGCATCAATAAACATGCAATATGCTAAAGCGAGTAAAGGCTCACCTAGTACTTCAAACCAAAATAAATAAAAGAGTTAGAAAAAATATATAATCCTAACTTTATGCAATATGACTAGTGCAACACATCCGATATGCAATTAATAGGCTCGGCTACTTAACATGGCATATGAAACAATTTGATAACATGCGGTCTAAGCACGTATTCATAGAAGTATTTAAACTAACAATGCAGTTAGAATGATGAACCAAGCCTCGGTGCATGCAATACAAATGGATGCAAACATGAGGTATGCTAAACGAAACACGATGTCCCTAAACTAACCATCATAAGCAGGTAAATAAAAGGGAGAAAGACGTGGGGTTGGAAGGCATACACATTATTGCATCATTTTGCTCTCACGAAGGACTGTCCGAATAAACTAACTAGCTAAGCTAATTAAGCTATTACAAAACAAAATAAATAACTAGCTAAACTACTTAATTAGTTATTACAACAAATGAATTAACTATTCTAGTTAACTAATTATTGCAACAAAGAAATCGAACAACTAGTTAACTAACTAATTAATTACAACACTTTACAAAATTAATTAGCTACAACTAATTAATTAATAAATTAAGTCCAATGGTGAGTTTAAGTCCTCTAATGGAGTGAAGTAACAAACCAAGAGTTAACTTAAGACATAAAAAAGATGTCATGCCATTGATAATGAACCCCTAAAAGGGATTAAACCATTAAGCATGACAACCTCAATCTCATGCTTAAAAAAACAAGAGGCTTGAAACAACTCTCAAAGCAAAACAAAAGCTAAGAAAGGAGGGAGGTTACAACGATTATTAGTGCTGAAAATAAGTGAGAAAAGCACAAATAAATGCTATCAACTCAAATAAGATGGTGTCTAAGGCCTAGAACACCAAACTCATGAGGACAATTACACTACAAGCATGCAAAACAAAGCTCAAATGCAACTAACAACCAAAAATAGTGCTAAAATAGTCTAAAAACATGCTGGAATTGAGCTAAAAAAAGCTAGATTAATAAGCTAAAATATGGCACAAGCTAGGCTAGTAAGCAAGACACAAAGAGAGGAGGCTAACCCCTCCAAATTTGGACTTCAAAACATGTTTTTAGCCATTGAAATAACTCTAAAAAATAGTGTTTAAAAGCTCAAAAAAAGATAGCAAAATGGTGGGAAACACGAGGGCAAAGGTCTCCCAAACAAGGTACAAAAAAGGGTGAGCCACCGCCAAACCTTTAATGGCCTTAAAACCCAAGTTTCAGCCCAAAAATACAGAGTTTTATAGCCCAAAAACAGTACAAAAATGTGCTAGAATGAAGGCAAAAGTAGCTAAAATAATAAGCTAAAACATTGAGCAATTTAAGCAAGTAAACAAGCCAAAGGAGGGGTGGCTAACCCCTCTAATTTTTTGGACTTCAAAACCACTTTTTTAGCCTCTGAAAATTAGTGGTAAAAAGCTCAAAAAAATTTGATGAAGAGATGGGAAACACAAGTGTAAAGGCTTAGAGAACAAGGTTCAAAAAAGGATGGTTAACCCCTCTACCTTTAATACCCTTAAACCACAAGCTTCAACCTATAAAAACAGTTGAAAAACACTTCAAAATCAGCAAGAAAAGATGGAAAAGAAGTGGTGTAGAGATGGTACAAAACCAAGAGAAAGTATACCTCTTGAAGAGGAATGTTTCTTAAGTCATAAACCAACAATTTCACACTCTCAACTGTTTCAAGAGCTCAAATTCAAGCTCAAATAACCTCAGCAAGAAGCTCTCCATGTTTGGTTTAGAGTGTTTGGACAAAGGCTATGCAAGTTGCAAGTGTGACGCCCCGATTCTACACTATAGGTTGCAGTCAAGGGAAAGTCACTAGTGAGTCCTATGGTCAATAACCAAGTAAGATCCCAGATCGCTGGAGGAGTCAAATAGCCTCCCTTCTAAGTCCGACTTTCTTAGGCAGCGCACTACCTTTTTGACAGATCTTATAAGGCATTGACACAAGGTCTCATAAGCAATGCTAAGGTTCATACATAGAATATAATTACATAATAACCACAATATACTTGATTAAAAAGATTGTTCTGTTACATTACATCCCAAAAAGAAAGTTTTAAACTTCAAATGTGTAACGCCCTCAAAAATAACCCATAACATACACAATAATAACATGCATTATTTAAGAAAATAAAACAATATTTCATTCATCAGAGTATTCTAAAAAAAAGACATTACATGTAATAATGAAAGTAAATGTCCTACGGGCTTACATCTTTCCAAGCCAACACTTGGACACAAAATGTGAGTACTAACTCAACTACAAATTAAGCCCTCGGCTTGTGATTACATGTAAAACCAAACTAAAACAAATAACTAAACTACGTCCTCAAATCCAAGTCCTTCCAAGTTAAGTCCTTGGAGGTAGCACATCACCTGAACCTGAAAATGATGTTCCCATATAGGGTGAGCCACAGCCCAGTAGAAACATACTAAACCAAACATAAGCATTGAATAAAGCAATAGCATTCAATAGATGGTTGAAACACAATATCAGTTCCACTTTCCATTATTTACCAATATGGCTCAAAACCTGGCCAAACTTACAACAGTGAACTATATATCATATTCACATTACTTCCAATATCAACAAAACAAATGAGACACAGGCTCATATCACAACACTTCATACTTCCCGTTTGATACACATTTTAGTGCTGTATCAATAACATGTAAAAATACTTCGATATCAATAAGCACACATAATAGTGATGCTAATGGAGTCCACCCCCTATCTCCTCCCAAATAAAATTCGGTTTAGAGGTCCATCCCCTATCTTCCCCTAAACCGTGGAGTATATCCCCTATCTCCTCCCACACAATATGCAAATGCAATGCTCAATCAATACACATATTTTCTGTATTAATTCAATAATCAACATTAATGACTTAACCAATGTGATTAGTTTCAATTATCCCTAGTCCACATGCAATGTCTACAACAATCACGACTATCCTCCACCGATAGTCCAAAACAGTTATTTCTATAATGGAAATAAATATAATAACAATTCAATAGGCGAGTGATTTAAATTATCCAACTACACCATTTAATCAATGAATTCCTCAATTTCATGAATTTAACTAAATTCCCCAATTTTTCTTAAATTAATTATACAAATTAATTTATTAAAACAACTAGGGTTTTTCACAAAATTATCAAAATACCCCCAACATATCGAAATACTAAAACTTAGAACAAAACTTATAAGATGGAGTAGGAAATCCCTACCTCGAAGAAAATAACCCGAATGGAGAAGACGGAGATGATGACCCAAAATCCAAAGTGCTCCAAATCCACAAATTCTCAGATTAAAATGAAGCTCTCGATTCACTCTATCTTTTTAATAAAGCAACTAGGGTAGAAACACACTCTAAATAGATCAAACCTAAGAGAGAAGGTGAGTAGGGGAAGAGAGAAGTCGAACCTAGGGTTTTGGAATCAAAAAAAGGATGAAAAACTGTTTTAAAACCCGATGCTGCCTATTTAAACTGGACAGGCTCGCTCGAGCGAAGACTTGGTCGCTCGAGCGACCAGACACAAGAAAGCCACGCTCGAGCGAAGAAAAGCTTGCTCGAGCCAAAAACTCGATACTTCAGGTCTGCAACCCATAAGCTCGCTCGAGCGACAGAATGCTCGCTCGAGCGAAGGAAAGCTCACTCAAGCCAAGAAACACAACTCTCAGGTCCTAGGCCCAGACACAGACTCTCGCTCGAGCGACCAAACCCTGGCTCGAGCGAAGAACAAAGACAATTTCGCTCGGCGACCAATTCCTTCGGCGCGAAGGTCCAAAAATCTGGACAGCAACACTTGGTTTCCAACCCAACCAACCTGTAACAAACCTGCCCAACACATCCCATAACTCAACATAAGAAATTAAAGGACGATAACAACAATTTGATAACAACGGGATCTACGGAACATATGTCCGGATACAATAACCAACAGGAAAAGACCGGGGTCGCTATAATATGAGTCTTACAAAATAACAAAAAGGATATTTCTAGTATTCCTAAGATAGCCAAAAGTCTTCAAAGGTTTCCGGCTCGTCGTCTTCCGCTGCAAGTTCCACTTCGTCACCTGGCATGATACGCCGTGAGCTTTGAATGCCCAGTAAACACACACACACTCCACCCCTTTTTCCCAGTCCAATACACAATCACAATTATGGCACCAAGTAGTAAAGCATGATAGATACATAAATGATTAAGTTAGATGTCAGTAAACTAGGAATCCCCCAAAGAGATTCCATCCTTCCAACCACAAGAATCGGACGCGGATTATTCGGTGTGCCCTCTCTTTTGCTACTTTGTTGCAGAACTAACCTCGGATGCCTACCAACGGTTATATACCGCGTAGCGCCAACCGCAGGTCCTCAAAAGAGACGGTAAAAATAGGGCATTGCCCAAATCCCTCCTTACACCAAACCACCTAGGGTCCGAATACAACCGCTCCGTTCAAGGGTTTTGAAAATCACTTGCGCAAGACTTTAACTTCCAAATAGGGAACGGGTCCCAACAATCCATATATCACATTTTTTTTTCATCTTTTCATTACTCAAGTGTTCGAAAACCCAATACCCTCCCAATTAGGTTTCCCGTTGAATTAAGTGTTTTAAGACAAGGTTAGTTCAACTTATAAAACAATGATATCCATATAAGCATGTATTCTTAAGATGAGAAAGGTAAATAACATAACCACAACACATATATTATCAAGTCAAGATATGATTATAAGCTACAAACATTCTCATGAACTCAAGGTACAAAACATCCACACCTATCAAAGTTTCCAGATTTAGTATCATATAAAGATTAAAATGAAAGAGTTATTTTAGATCCTTTACCGGGCTTGGCCTTCCTATGGTTTGTAGAGGATTCAATCTAGTTTCTAGAACATTTTTCGGAATTGGGGTTGCTCTTCCAGATTCTAAGTTATTTAGAAAGTATTTCAGCACTGTCCAGAATCTGCCCAAATCCGTCGACTGTTACGAAAACTTGATTTTCTTGCAAACCGCTCAATTTTTTTGATGAAACCAATTTTAGTTGAAAGCTAACTCATAAAGGAAGGTTTTGACATAAAATAGAGGTTCAGAATATTTTTTTACATTTTTCTGGAATTTTTGAAAGTTGACTGCAAAAACAGGTTTTAAGGTAGGATGCCCAAAACAAGAAAATTTATAAAAAGAGGGTTCCACCATGGGAAAGTTTCATTTCTTTTGTGAAGAAAATATGCTAACTATCACATGTTTAACTCAGAAAATTTGTTTGAAAGAGTGCCCTTGAAAAGTTGAGAGATTTGTACAAAAAGAAGATGGTTTGTGCCAAAATGGGGAAAATACAAGAGGGATGAAATCAATACACAACCCTTAGCATTTTTTTTGACATAAGAACTTGATAATAACAGATCTGGAACATTATTCAGAAACTTTAGAACATGCATTAGAAAAGGAAATGAAGAGAAGGTTGTGTTGGTGGCTTACCTTCTAAGCTTTGCACAAGAAACTCTCTTCTTCCTCCGTCTTCTCCTCTAGACTTCTCTTCCTTGCTCTCCTCCCTCTCTCTAACCAAAATGTGTGTGTGAGTGAGTGTGTTGTGTGAGTTTGCAAGCTAGGGGGTGTGGTATATATAGGCAATTTGGTGTAAAAGGACATAAAAGCCCTTTAGTTGAAATGGATGGGAAAGTTAGGATTTTGCTTGGTGTCAAGTGGGATAGGAGTAACTAAGGTGCTAAATCATAGGTTTTGGAATCAAATAGTTGATCTTTAGTTGAAAGGTAACTAGTTTTGAGACTAGCAACATAGGTCTAGGCCACTAGGTTGTGTTTTTTCCTAGAACATCATGATGGTGGTTCTTGAAAATTGGCTCCTCTCCTGGGGAAGTGTGAGGGGGTTGTTATTTAAATCATTTTAGGTTTTAGGCACACTCCTCTAGGTGTATATGTATATATATATAACAAGATTGATGGCACTTCAAGGCACAAGGTATAAATACTAGTTTGGGCAAGTTTTGAATTTTTTTTTTTAAAAAAAGTGAGGGCTTGGAGTAAATACACGTAACTTATGTAGAATTAAATTAGGTTAGGGATCCTAATCCGATTAAGGAAATTCCTGTTTCGAAAAAAAAAAAGTAATGCTAACCAACAAGATTTGAATTAATTCAAGTAAACGAGGGGCTAAAAATAAATAAATATAATTCAACATTAGGGTCTTAAAAGTAAATACATATTTCAAGGGCTTTACAGCAAGAGAGAGAATTGTAGAGAGAGGATATTTTTTGAAATTATTTCCTCACTCCTAAAATGTTTCTAACCTTGAAATATGAAAGGGAGGTCCTCTATATATAGAAACCATGACCCTTAGGTCGAAAATATCTATAAAAGGACGGCTGGAGCTTTGTGGAAACAATTGGCAAAAATATCTAGGTTTTACACTAGTGGTTGTGGCCGGCCAGCTAAAAATGGTGACTTGTCATCCACAAATGAAGCCCCGGAAGTTCACTTTCCAATGGTGGTGGCCTCACAACTAAAGTCTAAGTGTACAAAGAGATATGCCTAATTTAGTGTAGGCTACTCAGTTCTCTCTCAATGGTTTCAAGCTCAAACATTTTCCCAACTAGTTTTATTTTCTCTCCTCCAATTTTCTTCAACTCTAAACCTATAAATAAGAGGTTTAAAAATATTTTTTAAAGAGTTCACCTCCCTTTCATTTATTTCCACTTTGTCGTTGCTCAGTTTACCGAAAAATGCAATTTTTAACGAAATGCGAGCCTTGGAACATCGTAGAAACATTTTCAAAAATATTTTGAAAGAGAGAATTTTAAGGTCTAAAATAGTTTTGGTCTAAAATGGAGTGTAAGGTTGGGATTTAAAAGCTCTTCTTGCTGAAGAAATCGAACATTTGCACAGCATAACTTTCATCATCGAGTGATCAATCAGTGGGGCCCAAGTCTTAAGGGCGGTCAAAAGTGGGGTGTCTACACAAAGCAAGCTCTAATGCTGAACTTCCTAATGCTCACTTACATACATTTATATAAACGGAGTGAGCTGGAAGCCTAATAAGTAATCTTAATGTAAAGGGGTTACATGAATGAGTTCCATATATATAAGAAAAACATTTTTAACACGAATAAAGCATTTTTCAGATATATGTTTAGAATACATAAAGTTCATCAAACCTTTCAGAGTTAATTACGTTACGTGGTATATCCCAATATTACTGAACAGAGCATTAACAAAATGACCACAATGGACCGAGGACATAGGCGTAACGACCACAACAGATCGACATATACATAACGATCACAATGGATTGACAAAGACATAACAATCATGATGGATCGACTTAGACATAACAACCACAACAGGTCAATGTATGCATAACGACCACTATGGATCAACTTAAACATAATAGAAGTTTCCGAAAATCAAAGCATATGTTCATGGGTGTCATATTTGATAATCAAAAAGGGAATCTCATTCATTCTTATCAAACATAATTTTTCAGAAAACTTGTCATATCATAAGCATTTCAAAATTCCATAGCATAACTTAACATTTCAAAAAATACTTATCGAATTGAACATTTTGTAAACACAACATAGATTTCACAATATAGCATTTTCAAAACCATTAATACAGAAATATCTTTACAAAGACATTAGTCACCTCAACTAGTTCGATATTCTTCCACAACGTTCAAACCTACACATTACACATAACCACACACATTGTAATTCGTGTTTGAATCAAATAACTCTTCTTATCTTTTCTAATACAATTACTTATGTTGGCTTGTTGTAGGGATGTAATAATTGCCCGGCCCAGCCCATCCGGGCCTGGGCTCGAGCAGGCCCAAGCAGGTTTTGCGGGCACCCGTCTTTTTAGCGGGCCAGGCCGGGCCATGGACCAAAAAGTGGGGCCCAGGCCCAGGCCCACTCATAATTGGGCCTAGGACCGGGCCTAGGGCTTGGGATCAGGCCTAAGGCCTAGGGCCTAGGCCGCAGGCCTTGTCGAGCTTCTTTTTTTTTTTTAAATATTAGGAATAAAAAATTAAAAATAATTATACTAGAGTATTTTCGTTAAGATTAATTAGATGTTTTGTTTGGTTATGTAATGTTTCATGGTGATATTTAAATTTAATTATGTATGATTTATGTTTTTTTAATTATGAACTTATAACTAAAAAAATATGCAATTATGTAATTTTTTTTCTTTCGAAATGAATAATTTTATTTATATGAAAATGAAACTTTCAATATTACAATATTAAATTATTTATATAACATTTATCGAATGAATAATTTTTATTTCAAAATGAAATAAAATATTACAAAAATTGATATTATTAAATAAATTAGGTGCAGATTACTGATGATGGTAGAGCAATTGCATCACTATAAGTCAAGTACATCCCAACTAGGTTGGCACCTACTAGCCTACCAATCATTTGCATTATACCCCACCTCAATAATCTAATACAAAAAAAAAGAAAGAAAAAAGAAAGAAACGAAATGAAATAGTAAAAAATAAATTGTTGATCAATTATCGGAGGAAACAGACATTTTAGTCGTGTTGCCCGAGGATATGTCATCCAAATCATTTTGAATTCTCTCATTTTCACTATAATTTTGTCTTTTTATAAGCGCATGCATATGATCTCTGGATGTCATCAATGCCTCAACCATTTCGGGTAAAAGCCTGCTTCGGTAATCGCTCAACACCTGTCCACCTACACTAAAAGATGTTTCCGAAGCAACTGTAGAAATATGAACGGTTAGTATATCATGGGCCATCTGTAAAACCACAGGCCACATAGTTTCATTTTGTTTCCACCATTCCAAAATTTCAAAATCATCGGAATCATCCACTAACAGGCTTTCCAAATAACGTTGTGGTTCAGAACTACTTACACTTGTATGTTGAGATATTCTTCTACTTTTTATTGCTTAAAACACACTTAATCTCTCGCCTCGAGATGAGACTGCTAGTCTAGTGTGTGTAGGTGTATTTACAGATGCAATTGCCCTGTATTCTTCAAATAATTTGTTGCATGTTTGCATAATAGGGGCAAATTGTGTTTGATCAACGAAAATACGTTCTAAAAATTCTTGTAAACCAATTTCTTTACACCCAGGATCAATTATTATGGCTAAACCTAATAGATGAGGCAAATGATCAAAATATTTATCAAATTTTTCTTTCATTGCAGTAATAATGGTTATATAATATTCATTACCCATATATTTTACTAAAACTTTAATTATTTCTGCTAGCATATGTAAAATAAATGGTGAAGTAGGAATACATATATATAATAAAACAATTTTGTTGAAGTATCAAAAACTTTTAAAAAATCTTTGTACAAGGCTACTTGGAGCCAATTAAGTTCAATGGGAGTTAGTACTCCTCCTATTGATATTGTTGCAAAAAATAAATCTATTGCTCTTCTTTGTTTACAAGCTATTTTTAACATATTATATGTTGAATTCCACCTAGTATCCATATCTAAAATTAATTTTCTAAATGGCATATTTTCTCGTTGACAAATTTTTCTATATTCCAAAATTCGATTACTAGAAGACATAATAGTAACAACTGCATTTTTCATTACAAGTACAGAAGTTTCGTATACATGCATAGCTTCTTTAATAATCAAATTGAAAATATGGACACAACAACGAACATGAAATAAATCACCATCAACAAATAATTGTAAAGTTGATTTTAAATGGGCTACAATTTGATTATAATATGATGCTTTATCTAAACTAATCATAAATATTTTATTTTGTAAAGTCCACTCGTATAATACATTTCTTATTTCTACACCAAGCGAATGACCAGTGTATGAAAGTTCAACTAATTTAAATGAAATAATTCTTTTATTTAATTTCTAATTATTATCAATAAAATGTGCAGAGATGCATTGATATTCAAAACCATTATTTAACCACAGATCTGATGTTAAACAAACTCTTCCATTCAAATTTTTAAAGATGTCAAATAATTAACTTTTAACATCCTCAAATTTATTTAAAATCTTATTTCTAGTAGTATTCCTTGAAAAATTTTGATATTGCGGTGCAAAACTTTCATGAATCATTTCGGTAAAATCGGAACATTCATTAGTAGTAAAAGGTTGTTCTTTTTGAATAATATAATCAACTAAATAATTTTGTGCACTTATAGGATCATATGAAAATGTTTGCAAATTACTAGTTGATGAAGCCCCTAATTGCATTTGACTTCGAAGATCAGGTTGTGGATTTTGTAAATGTTTGTTAGCATGCCTTTTTAGATGACTAGTACCCCTGCAGATGCAGCACTAAGTAAATGTGCACAATATTTATATTTTGCTTTAAATCTAATTGTACCATCATGATTATTTATAGATATTTTTTCAAAATGTTCCCAAACACTACTACTTCTGCTCCTAGATGATGATCCAACTGTTGGAAGAGGGATATTAGAAGTAGAATCAATAGATTCATGTTGTCTAGTATATGTATCAATATCGACATAAACATTAGGCATATTAGGATCCATAGTAATGTAAGTAAAACAATATATAAGAATTAACAATTAATTTAAATAATGTGTAAATACAATCAGTAAAAAATAATAATTAATATGTGCCCAACTAAGTAATGAAAAAAATGAGTAGCTAATAAATTTAATTAAACTAATTAATGTTATCGACTGGTGAATGTGATACAAAAATTTACTTCTTCTAATAAAAGTTTTTTGTTGCACAATTGCAATTGAAACTTAGGGATGACACTTCAAAATTAATTGAGAGTTGAGAGAGACTGAGAGTTTACGAGAGATTGAGAGAGTTTAAGAGAGAGAGAGAGAGAGAGAGAGAGAGAATTATTTGTTGTGAGATTTATTTTGGAAAATGAAAGATATTTATAGTAATTTGAATCATAGCCGTTTGAATTATGACCGTTTGAGTTGAGTGATTGATAAGGTGATGCAACAGACTAATTTCAACTAGGCTAGTAAGGGTGGTCGTTCTTTTTGACCAAAAGAATGGAGCTAGAGATATCAAACTATTGCCATGCCATGCTTTAGTCTTTTCAGGGATTCTCTCTTGTATATACAAAATATTTTATAACTTTGCCTCCACTCTCTCTTTTATGTTCTCTGTCAGTCTAATAGTCTATCCTAATGATAAATAAATATATTTTCAATAAATTAACTTTGCCTCCTCTCTCTCTCTCTCTCTCTATCTCTCTCTCTACCCCCTTCTCTTGTCTTGTTTCGACTGCTGGCAGCAACCAACCACAACATAGTGATAGTGTGCAGTGACAGTGGGTCACACAAGCTTTATCATTCTTGGGTCTATCAGGGTCTGTCAAATTTAACAATGTTAGTCTTTGAAAATAGCAATTAAGAATGACTATTGAATTTAATATTATAGTATTTGAAGTATAAATCACATGATTTTACTTCCAAATGAAAAAAGAAAAGGGAACAACTTGGTTATACTAAGCATGAATGCTTAGCTTTATAGCATGGTATAGTAACACACTCTCTCTCTCTCCTGGCTAAAGTAAAAAGCATTATTAGTTTGATTTTAATTTAATAAATTATTATTATTATTTTATTTTATTTTTAAATTATTAATATTATTTATTTAATTATATAAATTTTTATTTTTACAAGATTAATTTTAATTTTTTATTTTTATAAGATCAATCTTTTTATTTATTTTATTTTTAACTTTTTTAATTATTTAACCATTATAAGTTGTTTTTTATTTTTATTTTTTGAAATTTGACCATTAGTAGAGAAAGGCCGGATGGGTGGGCCGGGCTGAGCCGATCGCAGGGCTTGAAAATTTTTTGGGCGGGGCTGGGCCCCAAGTGGAAGGCCCAGGCCCAGGCCCAAGCTCAAGGTATTGGGCTAGGCTCGGGCCCGGGCTTAACCGGGCAGAAACGTGTCGGGCCCACCTCGGGCTTCGGGCGGGCTTTAAGTCGTCCATGGGCCTCGGGCCATTTTTACAACCCTAGTTTCTCGCTTATTACTCCTCAATGAATCATATTTCATGCCTAAGAATGCTTAGAGTGGACAGAAATACAAGCACAAAATATCTTTTCAAAACTTGCTGAAATAGGGTCATTTGATCGAGCCAACTATTGGTTGCTCGAGAGGTCACAAAGGTCTGCAAAAGTATTGGATGGGTCTGATGCGCACTCGAGCCAACTATTTGTCGCTCGAGTGGATGCAAAACATACACTCAGTTCACTCGAGCCAACCTTTGGTCGCTCGAGTGGTTTGCAAAGACTGCAAAGATACTGGAAGCTCGCGAAGTTCACTCGAGCCACCACTTGGTCACTCGAGCGGTTTGGCAAAATTCTGGGTTTCAAAACTGAAAGTTTGAACTTCCAAATACAAATTCAAAGCCCTGGGTTCTGCATGGCTTATTCCAAAACACAAAGTTGCTTTAGAAAACATGTATACATGACCCCTTAAAAACCATTTGCTCAAAATCATTTTAAATCCACCAAAATTGAACTCAAAAGTTCATGCACGCAAGATTTTTCAAACTCTTTTCTCAAAACTCATGTATTTACCAAAATTGAGGTCAAAAGCTCCATGCATGTACCTAACTTTTTTTTCCATGATTCTCAAAGCATGAATCTAAAAGCCAAAACATGCTGAATCAAAGATACATGTACAAATTAACTTACAATTTCCAAATGGATGATCAAAACCAAACTCAAAGTGGTAAAACTCAACATATTCATGCATGCATGTGAAGCTACAACACTTTCTTGACTTTCCCTAACAAAATACATGCAAATAATCATAATAACTCCATGACCTCAACTCTAAAATGAATTATCTTTAAGAATTGAGGGTTAAATTCTCATCTAGAGCCTCAATTACACTTGTGTGGCTAGATTTTCGTGCTCCTCGGAGGGGTTTAGTCTCTTCAGGTGTGATAGCCCTACAGTTTGGACTCCTGTGGTTTTGATCTGGTTTCACAAGTGCAATGTGAAATAGAAAAAAAAAAACAAATGAGAGTCCAAATCTGGCAAATCTTAGAAAATTCACTATTCGCAAGAAATGCCAAAAATGGGCCGCATTTCCAGATTTTAGAGTCGCCACCTAATATTTTTGAAAAATTTAGGAAAACCATAACTCGTGCCAAAGGCCACTTGTCTGTCATAACCAAAGTTTGTCTCGGCTCGGGAACTTAGATATGAGAGGGGAAGGTCATAAATTGAACACTCCACTCACTCGATCAAAGATCGGTCTCTACTAATCTTGATGTGATTTTTATGTACATTATATGTTCATGTTCTAATTATTATGCTAGCTTACTATGTGAGGCACACAAGTATAGACTACGTCACTCACTTTGGAATGCTTTTATTTCATGTTTGTTTGAAAAGAGTTTTGAATATGTGCTACTTGAATGAAAAGCGAGCTCATATGTACATTAATCAAAATCATCCCAACTTAAGTGAAATTGCCTCCATCCACCGGCATTCAAAGAGATATTTCAAATAAACATTTAGCCTCATAGTAGTATGCTTGATATGGCAACACAAACATACATGCAATATGCTAAAGCAAAAAATGTTCACCTAGTACTCCACCGAGGTAAGCCAAAGAGAAGAAAATAATTAGAAACATGCATGCTCTAATATGAAAGTGGCTAATGCAACACATACAAAATGCAATTACTAGGTTTGGTTTATTTAACATGTCATATGGGTCAACTCAAAGCATGCGACAACGCACATATTCAAGTTAGTAGGAAATGACAACAATGTTAGAATGATGAATTGAACTTAATGCATGCAAACATGGATACGAAGCATGGTAATGATATGAAACGAAAAATATGATGCTACCACGATAAGCACATAAATAAAAAGAAGGAAATGTGGCTTGTAAGACATACAAAATATTATAAGTGTTACAAATTTGCCATCACACAAGAAGGTTCGAATGAATGATCCTAAAATATCTGTGCAAATAGCTGGCACAACTGGCATAAAATATCTATAAAATATACTAGTGGCCGGCAAGCCGCATGTGACACCCCAAAAATCAAGAACATCAAATAATATATTAACAATTAAATACAAGGTTTATCTAATCCTAACAAATAATATATTAGATAAGATTTTATTAATCCTCATAATCGGAACTCAATCCAAACATTTGGCAAGCCGGGTAAAAAACCAACTTTTTGGCTTTTTAACTATTTTTAATCACATCATCTTTCTACTTTCTTACACACCAAAAAAAAAAAGAAGAAGATCCACATAGCCACAAAAAAAATCAAAAAACCAACTTTTTACCATCTTTCCAAAACACCACTCCTAAGACTAATCCTGAGAATACTAATTCAACCTAACCCAATCAGTCTAACCAAACTTGGCCCCAGTAGCTTGGGTAAATGTCCAGTTGAGCTGTTCCCCTGTGTCTCCATTCAAGACCTCTGATTTCTTAGGCAAAAATTAGGTATTTCTCCAAAAAAAAAATTCTGCAACATTTTTGTTTTCATGTTTTTTTGAGTGATTATAATCGTCGGAGGCTAGCAATTGCATCATTCATTAAAAAATATATAGGAGTCTTGTTACTGTGTGTCCGCCCTTAAGACACATATTAAACATGTTTAAAATCATTATGCATTATCTATGATATTCACTTTTCCTTCAATCTAAAAATATTATATGCGGTTAAAGGTGAAGTTGTTAGTTGATGTATATTTAAATTGTTCAGTAACAATTTCACAAACATTACCATTGCATTTTGTATAAACAAGCTTTTAAAAGCCTAATCGAGTAAATTAGTCAAACTTAAATGACAATTATATATGCATTTACAAATAACACTGCAACAGCAGAAGTAACCCCTAAATAGGGAATAAATATCTTCCATAGAAACAAGAACAGCCCTGGTCAACTTAGTCAAACTAAAATAATAAATAAATATATATATATATATATGCATTACACACCACTACGACACCAGAAGCAAATCTTAATCAGAGAATAATTATCTTTTCACAAAAACACGAACAGCCCTAGCCCTGCATTTCCTTATCTTCCTTATCATCAGGCCTTTCTGTCTTCCAGAGTACCTAGTGCAGCGACAGATGACGCAGCTAACAAAAGAAATGCTGGCACACCTCTAGTAAAAGGGCCCACATAATTCCCTCTCACTCGACCTTTGAGTCTGGAAAATTTTTCCAGCATCCAACTCTCAGCAGTCATTGCTCTATCTTTTAGGTGAAACAGCTTCTGGGGGTTCAAGGCACAGTCCTATAATAATGGAGTGAATATAGTGAACTAAATTGTGAATTAAAAGATCTACAAGACGAACAAAAGAACAATCCATTAACAAACAGCATAAGCACCAAGGAATCAAAAATTAGCTAGGAAGAAACCAATAAATAGATAAAGAAAGGTTAAAATTACACAAATAGTGTAAACAAAGGTCCTATCATAATCAGTGTCAACATCTTTAATTCAAACACTTGGGGAGAGTAAACAAAGTGCAGAGAATACTTGTAACCTATGAATCATGGCATGCCAATATGGTTGTCCTACTAGTATCTGACAAACCAACAGGCATAGAAATGTCATGTGTGTCCAATTTTTTTATTTTTTATTTCTTCGGTTTGGGACACGACTGGGACATATGCATCTCTTAAGCTGACTCACTGTAGACATGTGTGCCCAAACTTTTTATTATTGCCTCACACCACAAGCGTGACCAAACTTTTTATTATTTCTTTGGGTATGGGACATGAATGGGATACATAAATCACTTAAGGCAACTCAACATAACCATAAGAAGAAGCAAAATACCAAAAGTAGAATAAGTAGAGACGAAAAAACAAAGAAACAAACAGTGCTTCGTGGTGCATGATGTCTTCATGCAATTGCTTAACAAAATCTGTAACCATAGTTCTAAAAAACACAGCCAGTATGCTACGTACCGGCCGATACGCATCGAAAAAACACGGCGACGATACGGATACGAATCGATATTGCGGTGTCACCGTCGAACCGGCTGATTCCCGTTACATAACGGGTCGTAACCGTTTTTCAACCCATTACACAAGTCGCGACAAGCTGATACTCACCGAGGCGGCCGATACTCCTGTGAAAATGGTTAAGAAATTTCCTGGCCACGACACTCGATTCCCTATACATACCGGCCGATACTATCAATACCGATACTTCACAATCGATACCATTACGTTATCCGATACTGTGATTTAAAACTATGATTTGTACTAAATTGCCATTAATGTTTGTCTATAATTTGAATTTACATGGGTCCAATTCTTTTCCTGGGGTGCTTATGTTCGAACATATTAAATGGGGCTCTTAACATCAAGTCCGTTAAACTGTATGATGGGAAAACAAAATACAAAATTATTGACAGGATGGCCAAAACATTTATAGAAAAATAAATAAATAAAAAATAAACTTGAGCCTCCAAAAACATGGCCTCACAATTTACCCAACCTGCTGCCACATCATTAGTAGTGAATTTAGGGGTCATGAATTTGGCATCTCCAGCATCTCTTAAAAAAATGTGGCTTTGATTAGTCAAGTTTTAGAAATTGCTAAAATTTCAAAAACAAGGTGGAAAATAAAATAAAAAACACATTATTTTCACATGGTTTTCTTCTTTTCTTTGGGTGGGGGGGGGGGGGGGGGTATGAAAATAAATTTTATTAAATTTAAAAATATAAAATTTGTAGTGTTTATTTTTGTCAAATTAGTTTGAATTCTTTTGAAATTTTTTTAGTAACAGATTCTAAAAAAATAGCCAAACTAACTCGGATCTTTTTTGAACAATTAGCATATATATACCTTTTAAAATGCTTTTTTTTTTATATAAATAAAATTTATTACCAAAAGCATCAAGAAGATGCTAAAGAATATAAAACCAAAACCCCAAAGAAAAAGAGGCAACACCTGACCAATCAAGTCATCTACAACGTCCAAAAAATCAAACAAATCCAGATCTACCCTCCCTTTTTTGAACAATTAGCATATATATACCTTTTAAATGCTTTTTTTTTTTATATAAATTACCAAAAGCATCAAGAAGATGCTAAAGAATATAAAACCAAAACCCCAAAGAAAAAGGGGCAACACCTGACCAATCAAGTCATCTACAACGTCCAAAAAATCAAACAAATCCAGATCTACCCTCCCTATCACCCAACTATACAAAACACCAAAAAACCGACTATAAAGCCAAGATAATGTCTGAGGAAACCCCCCGAAAAGTTTGTCGATTCCGTTCCAACCAAAGCAACCACATCAAACACAAAGGAGCCAAAGCGCAAGCCTTTTCACGCGTCTTCCCAATTCGACCGCCTCATCAACTACAAAGAAATTAGCATGGTATACTTGTATCACATAGTGTCATTTTGGGGTGTTATAATCTTCCGTCCTATTAAAATTTCTTCCTCGGAATTTATTTGTTTGGATATGTTATTAACTTCACCTATGTACTATGATAAAATTATTATTTAGTATTTTTCTTGGTTTGAAACTTGATATTCATCTTGTATCTCAAAGTTTTCTTAATAATTCATGTTTCTTGGTCTGTGGTTGGATTTTCGCTTTCTATCTTAAATTGTTTTCAATAAATAATCCCCTCTCTTTTTATATTCTATAAAGAACCTATCTCAAATCATGTTCGTGGTGGTTAATATTTATATCATGTGAAACACGATTGAAGACCATACCTTGTAGTGATTTTTGTTTAATTTTTTATATAAGGATTGAAGCTCTAGTTATGGTTCTTCCTCTTCTTTTCCTTTCTCGTCTCTTCTTGCTTCTAATTTCCAGTAGAATTTCTCTCTCTTCAAACATAGATTTTCTATTTTATAACAAGGGAGAGACACTTGTCCTTCTTGGGTTGATAACTATCCCTTAAGTAGGAGGTGTTGCAAAACCTAAAGTGGTGTATGTGTGCTTCTAAGTATATGCTTCAACATGTCACCAAATCTTTAATCCTCCCTCAGCTTAATAAATCGAGGTTTGTGCTAATTAATCAAGGTTAGGTCTTAATCCCAATTAGCATAATTAATATTGATTAGGTCTAATTAATCTATCTTAATTATCACTGATCCTAATTAACATTTTCTACTTAGCATCAAATTGTGAAGTAAATTAGTCTAAGATCTTTAACTCCTTGATTAGAGAATAGTGTTAGAATAATATCTTGGGTTATTGTATTGATTATTCTATTGGTTGTAATTTCCTTATCCTGTTATTTTCATATTTGTGCCTCCAAGGCTTCCATTGTAAGCTACCTATTATCAATATAATAAAGGGGATGGTTGTCTAATCATTCCCTAAGTTTTGTTTTCTTTCAAACAAACATGGTGTCAGAGCTCTAGGGCTATTATCTCACCTTCCACCATCACCCATCTGCAGCTAATCATTACCCACCCTGTTTCGGCCCATCTCTCATCTTTCTAGTGATTACGACAGCTTCTGACCACAGTTGGAGACCACCCAAGGCCAGCCGACAGTCTCTCTGTTGTTCAGCACTGCCGACAACCTCTCTGTCAGTGTCGGCCCTTGTTGATGCTTCTCCAAGGGTCGCACACCATCTACCCTTCTGTGGACATCTTCATGAGCCCCTGCTGATCTTGTTTCTTCTTTTCTTGGGTCAGCATCTCCACCTAGTCGACCATCTGAAATTTGGGTCTCCCCTTAAAGCAGGGGATTTTTTTTTTCTTGAGATTAATTCAGCCACTGTATTGATTGGAGGACACTTTTTCTCTTTATTTCATTTATTTTTTGGGTCCTTATATGGACCCCGTACCTAGCTTTGATTGATTGGTATGCTCCTATCATGGCCTGTGATTGATATTGCTTAGTCCAGTTGATTTTATTCCCTCTTCCAATATTTGTGATTAGTGCAGGTTGTTATTCAGGTTGTAGAATCTAAATGGTTGACCTTACTAGTGAATCCACCACTTCTCAGCCACCTATAGGAGAGAGTCCCAGTATGACTACTACATCTGAAAACCTAAAACCTAGCCTAAAAATCACCACCTCTATTTAATGGTCCGAACTATCTTGTTTGATCACAATGTTAACACTTTTTTTTAAGAGTAGAGGGAAGATAGGTTGTATTGATGGGAGGATTAAGGCACTGGGCATCACTGATTCTGGTTATGACGAATGGGAGATTACCAATTTTTTAATTATGGGATGGCTCATTCATTCCATGGTACCGAATATTAGGGAAGGCTACTTGTCTACCGATACCACTCAGGATATTTGGGAGATGTGGCCACTACCTATTCTTGTAAGGAGAATTTCTCACAGACTTTTGAGTTGTGCCGTTCTATTGAGCGCTCAGTACAGGGGGAGACGACTGTCCTTCAGTACTTCACTTTTCTTAACAATGGCTAGAAATGTCCTGATCATCTATAGACTATAAGGCAGTTTGCACAATTGATTCAATTTGTTACAGAAGTTTATTGAACACAAAAGGGTCTTCAAATTTCTGGAAGGTCCCAACTTAGAATATGATCCTGTTAGGAGTCGGATCCTTGGTATGGATGTTCAACCCTCTCTCCAGGAGGCCTTTGCTTATGTACAAAATGAGGAGAGTCGTCATTCTGCTATGTTGCCACCTACCTCTACAAAGCGTTTAGCCTTACTTTCTGCTCCTCCTAGGGATGGTACTACTTTGCCTCGTACTTTATCTAGTCCTTCAGAGAATGATACACTATTCTGTGATTATTGCTATCAGTCGAGACATACCCGTGAGACTTGTTGGAAGCTTCATGGGGTTCCGTCTAGTGGTCGTGGTGACTAGTCTGGTAGTCGTAGGGGTCGCTTCGGACAGTCGCGAGGACGTGGGTTTAATCCACGTGCATATCATACTAGAGCAATGGATACTCCTGACACCTCTTCAGTTGCCCCTTCTAGTGGTGATATCTCTGGTATGTCTTTTTCTGAGTTAGAGGATGTTTTGCGCCACCTACTGGATCGCCGTTCTTCTTCAACTACTCCATCCGATACATCCTCCTCGTCATTTGCCCACTCAGGTAACCTAGCCGCTTCTCCGAGTCGGTCTCATAGGCCTTTACTTTGGATTGTTGATTCTGGTGCCTCAAATCATATGATTGGATCTTTTGATCTGTTCTCCAAATATAAGCCTTCTTCAGATCAAGACAAAATTAAGATTGCTGATGGCAATGTTTCTTCTGTTTCTGGGAAAGATCTAATCCATGCCACTCATTCTCAAACATTATCTTCTATTTTACAAGCCCCTAATTTTTCTATTAATCTTTTATCATTAAGTCGTCTTACTTATGACCTGAACTGTAGTGTGACTTTCTTTCCTAATCATTGTCTGTTTCAAGACCTTATCACGAAGAAGACGATTGGCGATGGTAGAGCAAAACATGGTCTCTATATCCTGGATAACATCATTCCATCAAGTTGCCAACCACCGAGGAAGACATGTGGCTGTGGCATCAACGTCTTGGGCACCCATCGTTTCTTCTACTTAAGCATTTATTTCGTTATGTTTTTACAAACAATGACGTCTCTGAGTTTCACTGTGAGTCTTGTCAACTTGAAAAATAACACAGCTTTTATCGATGATTTATTTTGTTGGAGGTAATTTGATTACTTGGAGGAGGAGCTCGCCCGATCTAGTGCAGAGACCGAGTTTAGAGCCATAGCACAAGGTGTATGTGAACTCGTGTATCAAGTTGCCGCTAAGTGATCTGGGGATTAGTCATACTGATTCCATGCAACTGTACTGTGACAATAAGGCTGCTATCAACATAGCTCACAATCCAATTCAGCATGACCAAATGAAACATATGGAGATTGATCGCCACTTCATTAAGGAGAAACTCACCAGTGGCACTATACGTACTCCTTTTGTGAAGTCGGGTGAACAACTAACAGACATTCTTTACAAGGGAATTAGAAGCAAACCATTCCATGATGCGCTTGGCAAGCTGGGCATGAAAGAGATCTTCGCACCAGCTCAAAGGAGAGTGTTAGAATAATATCTTGTTAGAATAATATCTTTGGTTATTGTAATGATTATTCTATTGGCTGTTATTTCTTTATTCTTTTATTTCCATATTTGTGCCACCAAGGCTTCCATTGTAAGTCACCTATTATCAATATAAAAGGGGAAGATTGTCTAATCATTCTGTAAGTTTTGTTTTCTCTCAAACAAATAGAACAACTCAAAACTTACTAAATTCAATCTAGAAATCATTCCCAAACTCTTAATACAAAAGGATTCCTACGTTCAAAGCCCTATACTAACATGCACTTCCAAACTCATCTTCAAGTAATTCATATCATAAGTGATTATGCAATGCAAGACAAGGAAACAAGGACAAGGAATGTTCATTTTTTTGAGTGTCACCTTCCCTAACTCTAAATACTTAACAAGGAAATTTATACGTGCTGCAAGGCATCACTTCTAAGTTTCACTTGGGCATTTTGTACAATGAGAGGGCTAAGGTTTTGGAATTTTCAATTCTCTACAAGTTATTCGATTAAGATTTTTAGTTTTTGATGAGATCCTTTTAATACTATAATTATCACAGTTCCATTTTTAGTCCACTAAACACCAAGAAGTCATTAAATAAGGTATGTAAAGAATTTTCCTCAATAAAGGTACTATCTGTGTTAAGAATCTAAGATCTAAATCAAAAATATTACCTAGAGAACTACATTATTTCTTCTTGTTTATAGCCTAAAATGAAGTGGGATTACTTCTTCCAAAAATCTTCCATTAGGACTAAGCATATTGAAAGCATATTACTTTTCTTTCCCTTTTGTTTCTTTGTTATCTTATTCTGTCTATTTACAATTGGTAGTTACTAAACAACGATAGAAATTTCATTTAATTGATCATAAAGTTAAGTTCTTGACTTTTTTAATTCACTATAGGTTAATCAATTGAGATTCTTAGATTCCAAAGAAGTTCTTTTAATATATTAACATTTGTAATTCTGAAAAAGTTCATTCATTGATTCAGACTAAATACTAAATCATTATGATAACACTAAAAGTGAGTTTCTTTACAATAAGTATGCTGTTTAGGCTAGAATTTGAATCTAAATTTTTTTCCAATGACAATTATTCATGTCATGCGGTTAAAACAAACAGAGGGAATTATTACTATATCTTCCTTTCCTATGAGGTCAATACATTTTGGGTTATAGACTAGAGTAAAATCTTCTCTTTTTGATGTCCCAAAAGTATTCTAATAATGATATAGTCAAAAGAAACTGGTTTGTTCTCAAACTAATAACGAGTAGGCTAGTTTTACTTGTTCTAAATTGTTCAATCTTTCAATTAGTTTAAGTCCTAGTAATATACGTTGTAAGAGTCTAAGAAATCTAGTTAACAAACAAGTGGATAGATTCTAAGTATATCAAAAATCGAGTAGGATGTGTGTACAAATAAAAAGACATGCACGGCATAACTGGTTCAATACTCTGTACATATGCCTAAAGTACTCCTAATGATCTCTTACTTTATAACTAGGTTGGACACATGAACAAGGAGATTTCCTTAGACCTTAAAACAATCCTTCACTTGATGCCCCCATTTTTCCACAATTAAAACATGTCCCAAATATTCGACAATATAGTCCCCAATGATTCTTATAACATGGTGAACGCACTAAAATATTATAATACTATTACCTTGCCTAAAATTACTTATCACTCCCTATATGAAATTGTTAGATACATCATTCTTTGTAGTTCCTTTACTCTTCCTATCCGTTCTGACAAAGATTCATTCCCTTCCACATTCTCACTCTTCAATACGGTTTTTGAATACTCAAAGAAAGGGTTAGCATGCAATACATAACATATACATTTAAACATAATCAAAGATAACACTAAATATATTCACATAAACACATTGGTAGGGTAACCTATACACTCCTAAGCAATTTACCCGAAACTTCCGATTTGAAGCTACGCTAGCCAAACGTGATTCCAATCAGATTTTCAAGGTCATTCAACAAGGGTATGAGACTCTAAAGTTCAACACTTCAAACTATAGGTCATCTGTCAAACGACATACGTTCTGTACAAGAAACAGTAAATCATACCTCAAAACTTATATAATTTCACACAAATAGTTGACAACACATCTATCACCTCCAAGCAACTAACCTATGTTAACCCCATCGTACGATACATGCACAACCGATACAACTCCACCAATTACTTGTGATCTATCGAAATCAAAACTCCTATGATGCTTTTAAACTCTTATCCTTCAATGTTAAAGCCAATTCTTATACATAACTATCATATATCTTTCACATAGATATATTACACCTTCATACAAACACACACTTCAAATCATGAATGCATTCCTAAAGTTGCTTTCTAAAGGAACCTATTAACCTGAAGGATAGTGTGTGTGAAATAAAGTTGTACTCTGATACCACTCTGTCATGACCCCATCCCGCCTCAAATAGGATAGTTCAACGACCGGCCAGTAGTCATGAACTACCAAAAGCCTAACTCAACTCAGGACATTAGGAAATTAACGTGGTATACTTGTATCACATAGTGTCATTTTGAGGTGTTACAGGATACAACTGTACATGTACCCTACTTTTTTAAAATTTTACCATATCAGCATATTTGTATTGTATCAGTACCCATACCCGTACATGTGCTTCATAGCCATCTAGGGATTGGTTAATGACTATCCAGATACAAGGTAACTTGAGCCCAATTGGGCTGGGCTGGGCTGGGTTGGACTAGGGCAGAAGATATCTTGGTTTATCAAAAAAGAAAAAAAGTTGCGAAATACAAGGCTTCTTTTATTTTAATTAGTTTCATTAACTTCAAATAAACTATGCATATATTTAACAAATAATATATTTATAAATAAATAAATAAATAAAAATTTCTAATGTATCCTAAGCATATCGTGTCCTACGTTTTTTGAAAATCATTGTTCCAGCAAGTCGTGTGTCTGTGTTTCTGCTACATAGAACCTTCTACCACAAAATCCTCACCACTAAATAGTTACTCCAATTTAATTTCCTACATATGAACCAATTCCCCTTCCATGTCCACAAAACACCTTTACAAATTCTACCTTTGTTTGGGTCATTTACAAATCTTAGGTTCCAACACATTTTTCCCCACAAGGATCCACATAAACAAATTTCCATCTCGTACTTGTTTTGAAGCTGAAAATTTGTAAGCTCCCTAGCTTTGCAAGAGCCTTGCACTAGCCCTAGCTCCCCTCACTTGCAATCTATCCAAGATCTCCACCTTTGCTAAATTTGCTAATGTACGACCAACCGCCAAGGAAAGAACAAGAATAACGAAAATAAGGAATAAGCCACACGAAACGAAATAAAATAAACCCTAAATATTCAAAATTAAGATTATCAATTTTCAATTCATTGAAAGCTAACAAACCCACCTGCATAAAAGCCTACTTATAGGAAACCAAAAAACCCTAATAACAGTTTCCACAAATAAAAAATCCTCACTAAATACAAAACACCTTGACATTAAATTAAGAAAATCATTCTCTAATCTTCATCCAACTCCTTTTCTATCTACATCATCTCAAAATACCTTCACCACTTCTCAAATCTTTCATAAGAAACTCCCAAATACCAGATTGGCCCTACAATCATTGTGAGAACACAAGATGAAATCTCCAATCATTCTCTAATCTTCATCCAACTCCTTTTATATCCACACTACACTGCCACTAGTTTATTTCCCCTTTCCAAACTAGGAATGCTATGGGTGAGTAGTCAACTGGAATCATCACACACTTTCCTCTAAAACATTAATTGTTTCAGTGAATCAATCCCAGTGGCTTTTCATATCAGATATACAACATAGGGAGAAGAAGAGGTATTGTATTATTCTTCCATGTCCGTTTACAATGCTTGTTGCTCCAAATTATAAAAGAAAATACCCTAAAAGATATGTAACACAATTTACCAAAAAAAAGAAACTGCCAAAATACACATCCCTTTCACACCCTCTCTCCCTTCAAAACACATGATGTGAGCCTGGTGAATATTGAGAGTGTCAAGTAAGATACAGAAGTGAGCAAACATACGAGTCTTGGTGGCAAAGCAATGGTATTGAGCTGAATGTGCTAACGAATAAAATAGCATTCAATCTTGACATGCATCATGTGCTCGTGAAACAAAGAATTGCGTGCAATCTGGATGTACTCTTGTTTGTCACAATATAGAAAAGTAGGAGAAGAAAAAATCCAACAAGCCGAACACTCTTAGCATCAGCCAAAGCATTACAATTAACCTCATTAGAAAACCAAGCAATAACAAACTGTTTCTTGCTTTCCCAGGAAATGAAATAGTCATCAAAACCCAAAAAGCAGAGGTGGACTTGTGATCAAACACATCAGGAGCCCTTGTTTTATTCCAGAAGAAGCAAGGATTCATGCATTGATTATCAGCCGTGCAACAAGATAACCTAACCATGCACTAGCCCAATCAATATCAACAAGCCGTAAGTGTCGAAGTGGAATAAAAAAAGAGCAATAACCGCTAGAAGATAGTACCACGGACATGTCGCAGTATTTGTAATGAGGTAACCCAATGAGTAAATCGAGATGTAAAGACAAGCTGACTAACCAACTGAATAGCTTATGCAATGTCAGGGAGAGTAACAGACCAAACAACCAATTAACTCAAGATACAAGGTAGGATCATCGAAGGGAACATTACCAGAATAGAAATTTTGCACGTAGCTCAATAGGAGTAATAATGACCATAACATCAATGAGTTAAGAAAGATGGATGATCATAGTAGCATACTTGAACTAAGACAAAAGAGATCCCTTGAGAGAGAAAGCAAATTCAATACCAAGAAAATAAGATAGAAGAGCCCCAAGTCTTTCATCTCAAACTATGTTACATAGACTCAGCAAAAGTATTTGAAACAGATACGTGTCGGATTCTCCATTTTCTCTGAATATTACTATCAAGAAAGCTATTCAGTTTTTCATGAACACTTATCCCAAGAGAACACAAAGATTGGAGTGAGCACTGAGCTTGGTACGCTCCCATTTAGAAAGATTTAACAAAATAAAGAGAACTAAAGACATGTAATAGAGAATAATTTGCAACTTGACCAAACAACCTTTCATATTGGGAAATACCCGAGAACAAAGGAAAAGCCATACAGCTAAAAAAATAGGCGGTTAAAGAACAGCCTCACCCCCAAAAACAGCACGAACTGAGGAAGAGGGGATAAGAGACCTGATGTTAAGGTTGTTTCTAGTTTCTATGCTTTTGCTTCTCTCTACCAATTTGTGTTGGAGTATTTGAACAAGAAGATTGATGGATAGTACTAGACGCAAAAGAAGTCTATAAATTAAGAAAATACTCACCACCCAAGTCGGAACAAAAAACATTTATGTTTGTAGAGAACTGAGTTTGAATCATGAAATAAAAAGATAAATGCAAAAAAATAAGAACACCATGCCCGTAACACTCCCCTTTCTCCCCCCTCAAGAGCTTGTAGCACATTCTCATGCTTCTCCTTCCACCAAGTGATTGCTATCAATGATGCATCTCTTTCTCCCCCTCCCAAGCTTGTCGCGGTTAACATGCTCCACCCGCCTCCCTGTTGCTCTTGAAATAGAATAGTTGGGCTAGTCTCCAAATCTGCAAATCTCCTGTGAATTGGCTGCTAGCAGGCTTTATTATCTGCGAGACGCTATCCAAGTAATACTTTGAATGGAAAATAGGACAAAAGAAGGCAACTATGCAGCCCCCAAGTGAACACCCTCACAATGAAAGGATTTTTTTAGAACCCATTTGGAGCAAACTTCATGTCAACCTTCCCGTTCTACTCTTGGTCCTTTTCAATCTTCATACAGATGTAACATTAAGTTCAAGTGTTTGTCAACATTTTGGACGTCAAGATAGAGATTTCCCTTATGGCAAGACTAAATGAGTTGCTATGTTTGAAAGTGAAGACAACATGGGGGTACAAGAATTTTAGAAAACAAAGCTTGATGAACAACTTGTTGAACTCCTTCATCCCGAATACGATGAGGATCTCCAACATGGGGTGATTCGAATGATTTGGCCATTGCTTGCTCTACTAGTAAGGAAGACAAGAAGCCCAAAAAGTGGCAACATTGACAATTTTCAAACTACTGGTGATTGATCTGGTGATTGATCCAGGAAGTTGCACAAATATTGTGGTTGAAGATACCGTGAAGAAATTGGTTTGACAGTTGAGATACATCCCAAGCCATATGTGGTATGGATCACCAATACCAAAACTTAAGGTCAACAGACAGTGCCTCTTGACGTTCAACACCGGCAAACTAAAAGAGATGGAATGTGACATGTTTTGCCTCTTAATCACCATCACATTTTTTGGGGACGTACATGGCTTTGGAATTGCGATGTTTCACATGCTGGACATGCCAACACCTACTCTTTCAATGATAGCTTTATAAGATATACCATTGCTAGTGCTAGCAACTCCAAAGTCTTTAAATTGAGCAAGAACTCTTTGTTGCTTACAAGAGTTCCTCCCTCCGAGGGAATGCTTGAACATGCTCTTGCCAAGCTAGAGTCGACTTCTTTTCAGCAGAGGATAATTGATGGCACAACCTTTGACTATTTGGCAGCCTGTTAATGGATTTGGAAGCCTAAAGTGATAAATGTAATTGGTGGAATATAATTATTAGTTTTTAGTTAGATTTAATTACATAATATTAGTATGTGATGTTAATACTATTTTATAAAAAAATTATGCTAGTTTCCTAATTAAATTAGGATTTTGGCCTATCTATATTAGGCATTTGACATTGTAATGGTCATCTGAGTTAATATAATTGACAGAATTTTTTTTTTTTTTTTTTTTTTGATAAATAATAAAACTTTATTGAAAAAGTATCACGATGATGCAAAGAATACAAGGAAACCAGAAAAAAGAAAACTAAACACGCCTAACCAATTACATCATCCAAAAAATCTAAGAAATCAAACAAATCCGGATCAACTCTACTCTCCAACCAACTATACATAGTAACTAAAAGCTGATTCACAAGCCACGACACAGAATGATAAATCTCTTGAAAATTTCGCCTATTCCGCTCCAACCAAACCAACCACATCAAATAAAATGGCACCAACGATCACACCCGTCACCGACGCCGCAACCAAAGCCCCCTCCGACTTCACAGCATATCCAAAACCCCCCTCGGCTGCACCCAAACACAATCCCAAAAAGAGAACAAATAAGCCCCCAAAGACACAAAGCTATGGAACAATAAAGAAATAAATGATCAACCGACTCCAAATCAACACAACACATACAACACCGATTCATTATCACATGCCCTCGACAAACCAAATTATCAATAGTAAGATTCCGACCTAAAGCAACCGTCCATAGGAAGAAAACCACCTTAGAAGGAACTCGAGGCACCCAAATACTCTTCCAAGTAAACGCACCAACCACCTCCCCCACCAAACTTCAATAAAAAGACCAAACAAAACTTATACTTGCTACCTTTACATGTTTTCTACTTGGAAATGGAAAATCATTCAATTCAACATTTCGAGTTCATTTAAAACCTAGGCTATAATTTTTGGGGACACTAAAAATAAAAATAAAAATAAAAACAAAAAACTTCTTGTAACAAAATAAAAAGTTTTAAGTTTTAAAAATTTAAACCCGAAATTTTTAATTTGTTTTCAATCCAAACCACAAGTGTATTTCCATTAAGTAAAACCGACTGAAAAAGAATATCTTAGTCATTAAACTCAATGTAGGTGTACATAAAATGTCTAAACTACCATTTTTCATTGAGTTTAATAACTAAAATACCTTTTTTTTCCATTGCTTTTACTTAACGGAAATAGGTTTCCAGTTAAATTGAAAACAAATCAAAAGTTTAGGGTTTAAATTGACAAAATTAAAAATTCAAGGTTTATTTTGTTACAAAGGTCAAACCCTAGGTTTTCCTTCTTTTTTTCTTTTTTTTTTTTGTTTGTAACTTTTTTTTTTTTTTAACAATTTTTGGATTAGAAGCTAAGATATAGATGGTAGAGGTCTACTATGCATATTTAAACAAGGGACAGCACAATAACCTTTGCAATGACTTCAGTACTTAAAGCTTTAGCCTGAGCAGCGCATTTATTCACGAGACTCTTGAATTCCAAGTAGTCAACGTAATTTTTCATCCTCACCTGCCAAGGCATCACCAAAAAAAATTATTATACAAACATATAGATTGGCATATTTAACAAAGGGTTTTGTTAACAAGTGCCCTTAGGATTAAATCCACTCAACAACCTCCACTACCATAGAAAATATAAAACACTATAAATACATCTTACTTATAGACTAACTACCCCTTTTTTCCAATTTCATATATTTTAACATTATATACTTTTCAAAATAGCGTTTTTTTTTTAAAAAAAAAAAATTATTATAAAGGTGTCCTTTATTTTTAAATCACATTTCGTAGTTTCTTTTTTTTATTCAACCTTAGAACCATAATATGCAATGGTGATATTGAATGACAATGCTGTAGCATTTATTTTTAAATAACTTCATATTCCTTTGTTGATAGATCTTATAAATTTCTTCTTATACTTGTTATAGTTTTTAAATTCATTTTTTAACCATATAATTTAATTATGATTGAAAATAAATATTATTTAATTTTTTTTTTTAAAAAAAACTCTGAAAAGTTTTTAACCATATAATTTACTTTTATGATTAAAAGAAAATGTTTTAAAATATATATATATATATATATATTTTTTGAGAAGTATAGAATGTTAAAATATATGAAATTGGAAAAAAAAGGGTAGTTTACTCTACAAGCAAAATGTATTTATAGTGTTCTATATTTTATATGGTAGTGGAGGTTGTTGAGTGGATTTAATGCATCAAAACCCTTTAACAAATTGTGTGGAAATTCTGTTAAGAGAATTACCTCCGCGATTCCCTTGGTTAAACGAGAAAGTTCTTCAGAATAATCCTTGGTGATTGCCTCCAATATGCTATCGCCCTGGCTCGAAATCAAAATTATTTGTAAAAAATTGTAGTAGTATTAATAGTATCGTATTGCACTAGCTCGAAATCAAAACTAGTAAGTAAAAAGTAGTAGACTACACATCCAAAACAGGTTTCTGTTTTGCTCCCACATGGTCTTGTGCAAACTTTTATTCCACCATGCAACTTCTAAAAAATTAAGGTAAAAAATCAACTGCCGGACTTGTATCATTTAAAAAAAAGGCTCTATAACCATTAGTAAAGAAATTAAGATACTAAATGAACCCATATATAATAACAACTTATCTTAACTTTAAAAATAAGATCAAATCTTTACGTCTTACCTCAGACATGTTGCCAACGCTAATATCCAAATTATCATTCAACTTATGAAGGAGGGAGAAATGTTCCTACAAAAATAATAATACCAATAATAAAATTCAGGTCGCATACCCATAAATGATGATGAAAAGCGAACCCACAATAAATATGCCTGAAAGGCTAAAATGGAGTGCCAAAATTGAAATTTAATCAAGATCTCTTTCTACCAAAAATGTCTGCAAGTAAATCTCTTTCTACCAAAAATGTCTGCAAGTGTAGAGACAAGGAAAGTTATTTCAGGCTTCTGCTTACCCATTCAACACCAAATGAGATAGCTAAATAGAAACCTCATTCTGACACTATCCATGGGATCACAGTTTGGAACCCATTCAACAACAGAAAATGAAAAGCAATCCCACAATTAACAAAATCTATCACTTCTCCAAATACGACTGATGACTATTCCCAATACTTGAACGCTATTAACATGAGAATATTGTTACTTCTAATGGACACCTAGTAAGGAACTACAAATTCCTTAATTTCCATTCATTCCAAATTTAAACCAAACATGGGACAGTCCATGAGTTAAATTGGAAATGAATAGTAACAGAAATCCATGACAATGGAGTAAAACAGAAAAATAAGTAAGTGAAATGAGAGTAGACTTACAATCAAAGCAGTCTTAAGACTGACATCAGAGAATTCAGACCATTTCTTCTCTGACTTAAGTCTTTGAAATATTTCATCAAAATCACTGTCCCACTGAAACATAAAAGAATAATTACAAACCAACATGCATACAACATAAAGCTTAAATCAAAGAGAGTTGTTTAAGAACATAATGCCAAAAGATTGACCACACCTCTATAAAATCACATTTGGCAAGGATTTTTCTGCATGCATAATTTTTGTGAACATAATGCAATTCCCTTAAGTATGAGGTATAACGCTGCAAAACCACATACATATTATTAAACCAAATTAGCACACATGGACACATCCTAACTAATTAAAAGTTCAGGTGATGGAGTTATTAAAAAAGTTGAAGGAAAATCTTAAAGATTGGTTTGATTTACAAACATTGACCACGTCGGACCACACATAATCTCGATTTGGACTCCATCTGAGTCCAATTTTATTATCCATACATATTATTAGAAAAAAAAACATCCATACACCATGTGCTTGTCAAACCAAATTACCATGTGATGATAACAAATTATAATTCCTACAACAGTCTTACTTTTTGACAATTATATTGTGAGAGAGAAAGAGTTTTAATTTCTTGAATATCCATTTTGACTTACACACATGCATGGACACACCCTATCTAGTTAAAACTTCATGCGATGAAGTTATTAAGAAACTCAAGGAAAATCTTAAAAACATTGAACACGTGGGACCGCACAAACTCTTGATACAGATTCCACTCGAGTCCTACATTATGTTCATTAATTCAGAAAATGTTGTTAAGTTTCTTTTAACTATTATTATGTTTCACACTTTAAAATTAAGTTGACAATTCTAAGTTTTGTAAACATTTTTTTTTTCTGTGTTGACTTCAATAGTTATACATACAAGCCAAGTGCAACTACAACCCACTAGACAACAAGGTAAAATGAGATGTGTCTGTCCTTCATAGCTTGCGATCAATTGGGTGTGTTCCAAAGAGATGTTCTAGGACTTTTGCGAGGAATGTGTGTAGATAGAGAAGGCAAGCATACACGAAAAGCTTGCCTTTTGGCTCCATTACATTTGTTGTCAATCACTTTAGGCAAAAGAAATAATAATTTCAAGGGATCTAGGAGCCTTTTGAATAGACAGAATAAAAGCTCCATTTTGGTTTTCTTGTATTTTTAACCTATGTTACCTGAAACGTGGATTGTTTTGGCTCATGGAACGGGAATGGGAATAGGAACCAGAATGTAGTACGTCATATGTTTTAAAATGTTGAATGATAGAGGTAGACTTCAATAGATTATACTTTTAGAATTTAAAGTAGTAGAGCAATTTTCTTTTAAATAAGCTAAAAAGAGCTAACTATTGGGAAACAAGGGAAGCAGTGATTTTGGCTTCTACTTTATGATTATTAGCCTTTAGTTTGCAAGAAGTAACACAAAAAAGACCTTCTATAGTTATTCCCCTATAAAAGTGGGCTTTTTTAGAGTTTCCTCCCAATTGATTGCTTCTATTTTGATGAGATTGGTTTAGTTGATTGATTGACTTATAATTTGAAGGATTGATTAAATTGATAAAAAATGAATTAATCACTTTGTAGTTTGAAATATTCACCCCTCCCTCTTGCATCAACCCTAACCGCCCTCACAATTTTAATTGGTATCAGAGCCTAAGTTACTCTTTGGAGATTTACCGCTTGAGTAGCTCCTTTTAATTGATCCTCTGTAGATGGCCTCCAAGAAAGAAGAGGTTTCCGTGACTTGACCCCAGTGGTTTGATGAGAATAATTACCCATATTGGAAGGCTAAAATGAAGTACTTCCTCAAGTCCCTTGATGAGCATGTTTGGCTCTCCATTGAATATAGATTTGAGCAACCGTATGTGAATGACTTCACCACAAATAAATGAATAAAAGTTACAAACTCACACACAATAGGATAAGACCCATATTGACAGCATGGGCTACAACTCCAAGGCATTGTATGCCATTTTCAGTGTCGTTACAATTAGAAGGTGTAGGCACATCCCGAACTGTGAGATTGCAAAAGATGCTTACGGCATTTTGAAGATTACTCATGAAGAAACCAAAACAATGAAAAAACTGAAACTGTTACAAATTCCATGCTAGACTGGGATTTATCAACAAAAAATAAATAAATAAATAAATAAATCCATGATAGACTGGGTAGCATAGTCAATGTTCCATGTAGTCTTGGGAGTCAATTAGTGAAGCAAAACTTGGTAAGAAAGCTGTTGCATCATTTCATGGATATAGATTAAGCTTTAGTGTGTTAGGTTTGGTGCTTGTGGGGTGTCTCTTTCTAAAAGATATAGGGCCAAGATCACCGCAATATAAGAAAGCAAGAATCTTAACAACATGAAGATAGACGAACTTATAGGATCTCTTCAAACCTATCAATTAACATATCTCCAAGGAAAGCTAGTGGTAGCTCAAGTAGAGCCACAGCTTGCAAGGCTAGAAAGGATGAGAGTGTTGGTTCTGAAGATGAGATGAAATAGGTGATAAATATCTAGCCCTCTTTGCTAAGAAGTTCAAGAAGCTATCTGTATTACCATTCTGGCGGCAAACAGAACTGTACATAAGCATTTCATGGACAGTTTCAAATATTTGATATTCGGATTTGCCATCAATATTCCAAGAGGAAATGCCATTACCATGATAAGATTTTTGATCATGAAGAAAGCCTTCTTCATATAAGATATCTTGTGGAGTCGAACGAGGATAATAATAACGATCTGGTCCTAATTTAGAATGAGCTTGTTTATCGTGGGTAAAATATGTTTTATTTATAGAATCCGAATGATCCTGAAATTTTTTCTAGATTTGAAAAACATGATCAATATCTGCTTCAGTAGAGGGAAGTTCGGCAGAGTCTAAGACATTTAGAGAGGAAGATCCTCCAATATGCAAATTTATCATTTTGCTAAATAGAGAATTAGCAAATTCTTCACTTTTAGCAAAGCTTGATAATTTAAAATTAGAAATGACTACTAGAGGTTTGAGATTTACATGTTGAATACGGGAAGAATGCATAGAATGTGAAACATGATCAATATCTACTTCAGTAGCAGGAAGTTCGGCAGAGTCTAAGACATTTAGAGAGGAAGATCCTCCAATATGCAAATTTTTCATTTTGCTAAGTCGAGAATTTATAGCGACCCCGGTCTTTTCCTTTTTTGTTGTTGTATCCTGACTCATGTTCCGTAGATCCCATTGTTATCAAATTGTTGTTATCGTCCTTTAATTTCTTATTTTTGAGTTATAGGATGTGTTGGGTAAGTTTGTTACAGGTTGGTTGGGTTTGGAAACCAAGTGTTGTTGTCCAAAATTTTGGACCTTCGCTCGAGCGAGGAGTTGGTCGCTCGAGCGAGCTTTTGTTTTTGGTTCTTCGCTCGATCGAGGGTTTGGTCGCTCGAGCAAGAGTAGAATTTTGTGTCTGGTAGCTCGAGCCAGGGTCTCTTCGCTCGAGCGAGAGATTGCGTCTAGTATAGACCTGAGAGCAGTGTTTCTTCGCTCAAGCGAGATTTTCTTCGCTTGAGCGAGCGAGGTGTATGTTTTCGAGTTCTTCGCTCGAGCGAGCGTTTCGTCGCTCGAGCGAGCTTCTGGGTTGCAGACCTGAAGCATCGAGTTTTTGCCTCGAGCGAGACTTTCTTCGCTCAAGCGAGGCTTTCTTGTGTCTGGTCGCTTAAGCGACCAATCCTTCGCTTGAGCGAGCCTGTCCAGTTTAAATACTCAGCAGCAGTTTTTAAAACGTTTTTTTTTTTTACATTCTTTTGATCCTAAAACCCTAGTTCCGAGTTCTCTCTCCTTCTACTCATCTTCTCTGTTAGGTTTGATCTACTTAGAGTGTATTTCTACCCTAGATCCTTTGTTAAAAAGATAGAGTGGGTCGAGGGCTACATTTTAATCTGAACAATCTTGGATTTGGAGCACATTGGGTTTTCGCCATCTTCTCCTTTTGAGTTCTTCACTTCGAGGTAGGGATTTCCTACTCCATATTATAGGTTTTGTTCTAAGTTGTAGTATTTCGATATGTTGGGGGTTGTTTGGTAATTTTGGGAAAAACCCTAGTTGATGTAATAAATTAATTTGTATAATTAATTTAGGGAAAATTGGAAAATTTAGTTAAATTCATGGAATTGAAGAATTTATTGATTAAATGGTGTAGTAGGTTAGTTTAAATTACTCGCCTATGAAAATGTTGAAATTATATTAGTTGATACATTTATTTCCTGTTTAGAAATAACTGTTTTGGGCTATCGGTGGAGGATAGTCGTGATTGTTGTAGACATTGCATGTGGATTAGGGAAAACTGAAACTAATCACATTGGTTAAGTCATTGATTTTGACTATTGAATTAATACAGAAAATACGTGTATTGATTGTGTGTTGTATATGACAAGTGTTTGAAACATTGCATATGCATTTTGTTTGGGAGGAGATAGGGGATGTACTCCACAGTTTAGGGAAAGATAGGGGATGTACCTCTAAACCGGATTTTGTTTGGGAGGAGATAGGGGATGGACTCCATTAGCATCACTATTATGTGTGCTTATTGATTTATGGAAATGTATTTTTATCTGTTATTGATACAGCACTAAAATGTGTATCAATCGGGAAGTATGGAAGTGTTTTGGTATGAGCCTTTGTCTCATTTATTTTGTGGATATTGGAAGAAATGTTAATGTGATATATAGTTCACTGTTATAGTTTGGCCAGGTTCTGAGCCATATTGGTATAAATGGATATTTGTATTGACCATCTGTTGAATGCTATTGCTTTATTCAATGCTTATATTTGGTTTAGTATATTTCTACTGGGCTGTGGCTCACCCTATACAGGAACATCATTTTCAGGTCCAGGTGATATGCCACCTCCAAGGATTTAGCTTGGAAGGATTTGGACTTGAAGACTTGTCTTTAATAATTTGTTTTTATTTGAGATTACATGTAAACATTCAAGCCAAGGGCTTAATTTATAATTGAGTTAGTACTCATTCTTTTGTGTCCAAGTGTTGGCTTGGAAAGATGTAAGCCTTTAGGGCCTTTACTTTTGATGTTATATGTGATGTCTTTCAATAAAAGTACTCTGATGGATAATTTAATAATTTGTTTTATTTTATTAATGCATGTGAATGTTATATATTATGGGTTTATTTTTGAGGGCGTGACAGAATTAGCAAATTCTTCACTTTTAGCAGAGCATGATAATTCAAAATTAGAAATGGCTACTAGAGGTTTGAGATTCACATGTTGAATACGGGAAGAATGCACAGAATGTGGTTGTGGAATATTATTTGTTTACCCATGATAAACAAGCTTATTCTAAATTAGGACCAGATCGTTTTTATTATCCTAGTCCTACTCCACAAGATATATTGTCCTTGTTTGGTTTGTTTTTGAGAAAAAAATTTTGGAGAAAAATTTTCAAAATTTTGTTTGGTTTAGTAATTTTGAAAAAAAAAAAATCCAAAAATCCAAAACAACAAATTTCAACTATATCTAATCAACAAAAGAATAAAGCAAGAATTGAAGAAGTACATGAAGACTACTAAAATCAGTACCTCATGTTATTAAACCAAATCACATACCAAAAATGGTATATCAAAATCACACTTGTTATTGATAATAGATTTGTCAGGAAAGATGCAATAGCTCTAGTTTATAGTTGAGCTGATATGAATTGCATTCAAGGTCTTATACCTTCTGAATATTTTGAAAAAACCACTCAGTCGCTAACCAGTGCAAGTGGAACTAGAATGATAATTAAGTATAAATTATTTGAAGTTCTTATATGTAATCAAGGTTTCGTAATATGTCTCAAACCTTGATTTTAGGAACACCATTTTTATGTCTTTTTATGCCTATTGAAAAAATTAACTCCAAAGGCATCCATACTACCATTAGTAATCAACCAATTGTTTTTGAATTTATTACTGAACCATATACCAAGGAATTGGATCAAATAAAAGACTTGGTAGTTTTTAAAGAAAAACAATTAAATTTCTTACAAAAAGAAATATCCATTCTCAGTATTGAACAAAAACTTCAACAACCTTCTTTACAGAATAAAATCAAAATTATTGCATCTGAATTTCAATCTGAAATTTGTAGTGATATTCCCAATACTTTTTGGGATAGGAAGAAACATAATGTTACTCTTCCCTATGAATCTGATTTTAATGAAAAATATATTCCAACTAAAGCAAAACCAGCTCAAATGAAAAAGGAATATATGGAATTATGTAAGACTGAAATTTCTAATCTTCTTCAGAAAAAATTGATCCGAAAAAGTTATTCTCCATGGAGTTGCACCGCTTTTTATGTTAACAAAAATGCTGAAAAAGAACGCGGAACTCCTAGACTTGTTATAAATTATAAACATCTTAATGATGCTCTTAAATGGATTAGATATCCTATTCCATATAAAAAAGATCTTTTAAACAGTCTTCAGGATGCTGTTATTTTTTCCAAATTTGATCTTACATCAAAATATAGGCAAATACAAATTGCTGAACAAGATAGGTATAAAACTGCTTTCACATATACCTTTTGGACATTATGAATGGAATGTTATGCCATTCGGTTTGAAGAAAGCTCCATCTGAATTTCAGAATATTATGAATGATATTTTTATCCCTTATTCTGAATTTTCTATATGGTATATAGATGATGTTCTCATTTATTCTTCATCTATTGAACAACACATTAAACATCTTAATATTTTTAAGAATGTTATTATTAAAAATGGACTTGCAGTCTCAGCTCCGAAGAAGAAAATTTTTCAAACAAAGGTAAGATTTCTTGGCCATAACATTCATAATGGCACAATCATTCCTATTGACTGTAGTATCGAGTTTGTATCTAAATTTCCGGATGAAATTAAGGATAAAACTCAACTACAACGCTTTCTTGATTGTTTAAATTATATTGCAGATTACTATCAAAATTTAGCCACAGGTGCTGCTATCCTTTATCCAAAATTAAAAAAGAATCCCGAAACTTGGTCATCTGAACATACCAAAGCTATACAAAAAATTAAGCTTAGAGTTAAATAATTACCCTGTTTAGCTATTCCTAACCCTAATTGGAAGAAAATTATTGAAACAGATGCTTCTGATAGAGGTTATGGAGGAATACTTAAACAGTATAATCCGAATACTTCAAAAGAAGAATTAATTTCCTTGATATATGGTTCAATAATAAATTCAAAAACAATTGGTTGATTACTAATAGTAGTATGGATTCCTTCGGAGTCAATTCTTGCTTTATTCTTTTGTTGATTAGATATAGCAGAAATTTGTTGTTTTCTTTGAATTAATTCCAAATTATGCTGATGTTGATGAGTTTTTAACTCTTTGATTTCTGTTTTAAGCAGGTTAACTTCTCTATAGATATCTTTGAAAGTTACCAGGCATTTCAGGTTTAGGAGTAATATGTTCAAGACGTAACTTAAAACTGTAATGACTGGGCTGCATATTGTCTTCAAAGGACTGCTCATGTGTCTTCTGGTAGCAAACTTTAAGCATTTTTAGCTTTAAATCGGGATCTTTAATTTGATCAATGAGACTGCTCATGTGTCTTCTGGTAGCAAACTTCAAGCATTTTTAGCTTTAAATCGGGATCTTTAATTTGATCAATGAGATCTAAAACAGATTTGTTCATCAGTGAGAACATTAATATTGGGGTCGATTGAAAGACCACTCATTTCTACAATAGCTATCCGATTATTAGATTCAGTGGTAAGATTGCAACATCTGTTGCTACAACCTTCCTGCCCTGGCTCTTCATAAGTAGATGTATCACTGTCAGAATATAATTATGCCAGATTCTCACTATCTTGATCGGAATCAGAATCAGAATCAGAAGAAGTCATTAAAATCTCATAAAGTTGAGCTTTTAATTCTTCATCAAGTTTAACGGCATTAATTTTTTGCTTTGTTCTGCATTTATTAGCATAGTGGCCGAATTTACCACACTTGCAACATTTTGCTAAGGATTTATTTTTCTTTCTGAAAGTTGTTTTTGCAGAATTAGTAACTTGTTTATCAGTGGTATTCTAACTAAAAGAAGGCTTTTTCTTAGAAAAATATTTTTTTTTCTTTTTATAAGTAGATTTATAACCTTTTAACTTTCTTGATTTTTTATTGGGCCAAGATCACCGCCATATAAGAAAGCAAGAATCTTAACAACATGAAGATAGACGAACTTATAGGATCTCTTCAAACCTATGAATTAACATATATCCAAGGAAAGCTAGTGGTAGCTCAAGTAGAGCCACAGGTTGCAAGGCTAGAAAGGATGAGAGTGTTGGTTCTAAAGATGAGATGAAATAGGTGATGAATATGTAGCCCTCTTTGCCAAGAAGTTCAAGAAGATTTTAAGTTCAAGAAAGGTCCTATTTTCACTAAAGGCAAGAAGTCTAGAGAATAAAGCAAACCAATTCAATTTAGGACAGTGTTTCAAAAAGGGTAACAATAACAAGAATTTCTAGAAGTGTTGAGAAATTTAGAAGTTAGATTTGGTAGTGTTTGGTAAGTTGTCATTCCATCAGTGAGAATTGCGGGGCCCGCACGAGGTTGGTTCCTCATAGTCCATTGATCTAGAAAACCATGAATATGACATTAGGGACTTGAGTGGTCGCTTAGAAGCTTAGGACCCAGGTTAAGTATTCCTTGATTGTCAAATAGTGTTGATTTTGTCCTTCAATTTTGGATTACTTAAACAATTTATTCTTACATATGTACTTTAAGTTAAATATAGATTCTGGTATCATTCTTGCTATGATTAATACAAAAATTAAAAATTAGATAATCACTCCTGCATGTAGTTTACATGTTTCAAAAGTTATAGATGATTATTAGTAAGTCGTTGTCTTTGCTCACTCCCTACATTTTTAGGTACATCTCCACCACTGGCATGGATTTTGGCAGCATTGTCACCTAGCTATAAAGCATAGACACGGACACGGATACGGATACGACACGAACAGTTGACACGGAAATATTCCAAAAAAGTAGGACTCAGACACGTTTCAGACACGCAACAAATATAGTGGTTGTTTGGGATGATCCAAATAAATATACTTTTTTACTTTTTACGAAAAGTTGTGCAATGTGGTAGAGAGGTGATGTGACCCTAATAAGATAAAAAGTTGTGCAACGCGTTTGTAATTTATGTTTTTCTAAAAATAAATAAAAACCAGTTTATAAAATTTTCATAAATATAAACAAAAAACGTAAACGTTACCAAACGCTACCTTAATATTTAGGAATAAATTTTATTTTTTTTTATTTTAGAGTTTAGGGTTTAATTCTTAAAATGTATTTATTTTTATTTTAGTAAAATAAAAAAAATAAATTTTATCCCTAAACACTAAGGTAGCGCAAATTTTTAGAAATTTATTTTTATTTTTAGAAATTTATTTTATTTTTTATGAAATAAATTTATTGGACCAACTGTTGATGAGCGTTGACTTACTTGATGTATCAGTTGGTTCAATAGCACGCCAAGCAGCAATATCATTTGTGTATTGAAAGCGTGGTTCACAACCACGCTTTCAGAAGAAAAAAAAAAAATGATAAAAAACGTGGTTCACAACCACGCTTTCAGAAGAAAAAAAAATATAACTAAAAGCGCGGTTTGTAACCACGATTTTAAGACTTCCCAAACTTCACGCGAGACAGGCGCATAGACGTTGAAATCGTGGTTGTGAACCACGTTTTAGCCTATTTTGGGAATTCTTTCAAAACTAGGCTTAGTTTGGGAATTGAATTAGTATTTTGGCTTATTTAGGGAAATGCCCCTAAAAAGATGATCTAAAGTAGATCACCCCAAACAACCCCCTATTATATTATATAGTTATATACGCAAACAAATTTAGTAATTACTTTTTACTAAGTAAATCATGTATCTAATTCATTTACATGAATTTTTAAACTACAGCAAACATATAATTGTGATATTTGGCTTAACATCCTTAGCCATCTACTAATAAATATACATATCGTTTTCATTATTCATTTAATTTTTTGGGAAACTTCTATAGAATCAGCTATATCTATATCTATATCTATATCTATTATATATGTCAAGGCTTTTAATGGTGTTGACGTCTCATATTTTTGGTTTTCCAAAAATGCCCCTATAGTTGGTGTCTCATGTAAAAATTATAATAAGAGGATAGGACTTGAAACAGGGATCATGGCACTTGAACAACACATACTATGTGTGAATTTTTCCATCATTATTCTTATAATATTATTTTTTTAGAATTGCACATATCGCGTGTGTGGTCCAGTTCTTAATAATTATACATTTTTTTTAAGAATATAAGATGTCAATGTCAAATTCTCAAACTTTGAAAATCATATGCTAGCAAATATCGAAGAGTGTCGGTCTCACATTTATTTTTTTGACGATAGACATGACCAAGAAATGACGGACATCACAAAATGAGTGTCGAACACGTGCCCAAAAATAAGATTTTTATTTTTAATTAAGAACATGGAACAAAGAGCATTGAATACGTGTCCAAGGAGTGTCGTTGTCCGAGTGTTCGACACGGACACGTACCATTTTTAGAAGTGTCAGTGTTTCTTGGCCACCTAGTTATATTTTTCTATGGATTGATACTGATTTATACAATTCATATGTATGCCGCTTTTGAGTTTTGTATGTATTTGAGGCTTGACATGTAATCTATCTAATATTCTTTTTGGACTTGTAGTGTTAGTAAGCAAATATTTAAGTTTGGGAATTGTGGGCTTACTCGTAGCTTTTGAAGCCTACATGTGGAAGTATAATTTTGTAACCGGACTTGAACTATCCTTGATATTTTAGCATTTTATCCCAAGTAATTGATATGCAATTCAACACAACACTTAACTTTTATTCAAATCTGCCTATTATTTATTGTTGCCAATTATTAAACGTTTTCAGCGTTGTTTATCCCCCAATAACCACAATTTTTTCAAAATGTCCAAGTCTTAAGTGGAGTCCCTTACATTCTAGAGTTGATCAGGAACAACTCCACGACAATTAATTTACGGCCACTTTTCAATAATAAAGAAAACCAGACATATTTATATTAATTCGGATTTGTTGTGCTTAGTTCATGCATTACAATTCAAATAACTGGTTTAAGTGACCTTGATTGTTACACTTAGCGATAATCCACTGAGATTAGAAACGGGGGCGTGGCACATTGTCTCTTCTTTCAACAATCCTACATCTATACCATCAGTCTGTCATTCACCACTTCTAGTGCTAACAGCTAGAAACATCTAAGGGTGCCTGCTTTAATTTCATTCAGTCATACATATCCTTCCAAAAAATTACAACATAAAGAAAGAAAAGCTTACTAGTAGGTGATCCAAACGAGTTCCTTCTGGCAGAGATAAACCTTCAAAGCCACCACTTATCATGTCAACAAGTCTGGTATCATGCTGCAACAAATGATCATCTAAGATTAAAAGCAAACAAATGGTTTGCAATATAACCAACCGATATACGAAAAATGGATAAATTACAACTACACCACCTGAGGATTCTTTAAAATACGGATTGCCCATGTGATTCTAGAAATTACACCTTGCTACTATGAAGTATGGACACTCCAAAATCGGTGCCGTGGCGGTGTCCGACACGCGGACACGCCGGGGACACACTGGGGACACATACAGGACACGTCATTTGGCGTGTCCCTTTAATTTAATGATTTTTTTTGTCTAGGACACAGCGGGGGCACACGTGTCCATGTCGGGACACGGCATGGGACACGTACAGGACACGTCATTTGGCGTGTCCCCTCTCTCTCTCTCTCTCTCTCTCTCTCTCTCTCTCTCTCTCTCTCTCTCTCTCTCTCTCTCTCTCTCGTTTTTATCTTTCTCGATTCATATGTATATATACAAGAGGTGTGATCTGAGTTAGAGTTTAACTATTATATAACAACTATTATATAATATATAATAATAGTTATTATATAACATATAATATACTCATAAGATAATATATAATACATATTATAAGATAATACATACTTATACATATTAATAAAAATAAATAAACACGCGCATTTATTTAAAATAAAATCAAAAAATTAATTGGAACACATTATTTAAAAAATATAATAAATAAATAAAATAATTAATGTGTATTAAAATAAAAATATTTATAAAAAAAATTAAAAAATTTGCCGTGTCCCCTGCCGTGTTTGTATCCCCATTTTTTAGAAATTGCCATGTCTCGTGTCCATGCGAAAAATAAAAATGCTAATTACCTCTTGTACAACAATAAAATTACCAAATTTGTTAATTGAAATATATGTCTGACATCATTAAAAATTGTTGGTTGACATAATGATTTATTAATAAAAGGGGTTATTTGTTATGCAATTAGAAAATCTGAAGGAGCAGGATGTAATTTCCAAAACTACAAGTGTCAATCGTATTTTAGCAAACCTCAAGGAATGTATTTGTAATTACCAATTAAAAATTTAAGGTAATTTAGATAACAAAGAAAACTAAGGCCTATTTTGGGAATGTGGTAAAAATCAGCTTTTTTGCTTTTAACCAAGATTTTTGGATTTTTCATAAAGTGATTTGGGAAGTTAGTAAAAATCAGCTTTTTTGATTTTGTAGATAATATTTTTTTAAGTTGTCATGTCATGGTGTAAAAGTGTAGAATTACCAAAATGACCTCTCCTAATGTAATAGATTTCCATGCATGAGGGCAATATCGTAATTTCAGGTCTTTGATTATAATCAGAATGCCAAATCAGTTTTTGGCCAAAAACTGCTGGCGTCTGGCGTCTGGGTTGAGGACGCAGACGCAGCGTAATAATCTGTTCCCAAAATAGCACTAAATCATTGGTATTATATTCTTGATACAGAGCTCAAGTCAAAAGCATATATACCCTAGACTATTGCACAGATAACATTTGACAAAAAATCAAAAAACACACTCAAATTATGTGGACTGCAAAATGTTATAAAGAAATACAGATGAATAAATCACTGCAAAGAAAAAACTTAATAAGTTGTTCATCAAAATCATTGAAATCTGTCCAAAAAAATGCATATTCATCAACACCACCCATCAAATAAGTACGGGTCAAATTAAAAAATCTCACACCAGTATCACACATTTTGGGTGTACATGCTAATGGATGGCAAGAAAGTTCGTAGCTAGATGGTGTGTGATCCACCGCATATGGTGCTTCAACTGAGCTATCATTCGGTGCAGTGGGTGTTGGGAGTGACTCCCCTCGAGAGTCCATCCTCTCCATACCCCTCAAGATTCCACTTTATGGGGGTCCACTGGGGTCCACAACGGTGACCGAACTGTTCAACTTGTAGTCCTCAAAGAGAATAACATATATGCAAAAAAATTAGCTTGATCAAACATTGATAGACACACTAACTAATTGTATTTTGCTTTATAAAATGAATGGTTTTAGTTAACATTGATTTCATAAAACAAAACACGATTAGTTCATGTGACTAAAGATGTTCGATCAAACTAATCTTCTACATATACATTCTTCTGTTCGAGGCCTACCAAAAGAATGGTTCGGATTGCCATTATGGGTCCCGCAGAACGCACGAAGTGGAGTCAGGTGGAGAATGAAAATGACAGAGTCCTGAGGGGAGCTGGTCCCGTGGTGTTTGGTACAAATAAAAGACTGTTATCATTTAACGGTGGAAGAGCAACAAGTCGTGATGCCTGGCTGAGATTATCTGATAATAGAATGGACGTGAACTGATAGCTCCAGTGTGAAGTTTCAGTAATATTTCAAAATTCCAGAACCATTATCGAAAAAGAAAATTAAAATGGTCAAACATAAGTTCAAAGTCAAGTCAACAACATTTTTGAAATCCATATAAATAGAATACAAAAGATGAACAACTCACTGAAGAAGTAAACTGAGACCGTTGACATTCTCAAATCAATATTCAAAAGATTCTAAAGTCTAAAAAAATAAAAAATAAAAATATTCTAAGGTTCAATTAACTATAAAATGAGTGCCTTTCAACTAGAATTTATGCATACCTGCATAGGACCAGAAGACAGCACAAAAGCATTGAAGTAATATCTCTTAAAATAGTTTAAATCTTCACCACATATCCACCCAAAAGAAACCTGTACAAATGAATGGAATATCAAACTCTACTTGTCAAATACATACATATATGTATATATAACATATCATACTCTTAAATATTTGACTCCCAAAATTAGAAACAAATTTCTACTTTTATGAGATAGGATTGTCAAACAAGCCTGAAAACAAAGGACAACAGGAAAAAGAGTCTCCTAAAGATTTGCTTCTTATGAAGGAAACTCAAAAAAAAAAAAAAAAAAAATTGCTTATCAAAAAACACTAAAGCCATCTTGGCAATGGCATCAAACAAAAGACTCCTATGCCAGACACTTGTGGCATATACAGACATTAACGATCAGGTGCTTCTGTGAATATTGAATGAATAAAGGGAATGAGAACTATAAAATAATTTCTATGAAAATTGGGGAACAAAGAATTTTCTTTCGTATAGCTTCTCTTGCAATTTTTATTATGCCTTTTTTAAATGATACAAAGAAAAGATAGATTTGAACAGTTGATTCTATTTTACATATAGAATAAATTTAGCACAATGTTCCATGCTATGTTACATAGACTTTTCAAAACAAATCAAATACCCATGTCGGACACCTAACACACTTGGACAAAGGTATGGGATATGTGTCCGATACTTTCCCGCAAACACTTACATGTTTGTATTTAACACGAACATTATATGTATATATTGTTGTAATAAAATAATTGATATTTAAAGTATTTCTGATACTATATGTTACAAATAACACCATTTCATCTAACATAATATATTAAAACTACAAAAATATTTCCCACACCCCCAGTCTCCTATCCTCCCCCTCTTAAGCATGGAAGACATTTATAAGCTCCACAAGCTCAGTGACCTACCAATTGTTCAACTAGCTTCGAGATGAAATGTCCTCAAAGACTTGTTGACACTCCAGTTTCACATAGTCCACAGCCATTGCTTGACCTTTTAATGATTGGAATATGAGGGACAGAAACGCCACCTCCATCTTCTCCTCACCACACCAAAGATGACTCCAAACTCACACCACGCATCCTTTCCCAATCGCAAAACGAGCATTGTTCATGAAATATGCCAACTCTCATGTATACCTTACAACAAGACTACACCATGCAACACGAATACCTCCAAAGAGGACCAATCCCTCATGTAACCATATTTCACATGCACCAATCTAACCCACTATTGGTCCCTTTTACAACTTACAAGCGTATCTCCACAATCGCTACCAACAGAGGGCTTGGTCAAAGATAAACGGAGGGTGAATAAGCCCTATTGTCGCCCTGTCAGATAGGAGACCAAAGAATGTCCTAATTCATCAAGAGACACTTGAACTCCTCGCCACAAGAAATCCCTTTACACCTTTTCCAGCCTTTTCACAACTGAAATTAGGATAGTAAACACAGGCATAAATTGAAGTGGGCATGCTTGGAAGAGTGCCCTTCATCAACATAGAGTATGGTACCTACTTTTCTAAAAACTTTCAACAATGGAATCCCAAACATGCCTCGCTACAAAAGATGCCCCTAACTGTTTGGATTATGTCCTCTAGGACCAAGGAATGTGAATAGCCATTATTCTCTAGTGCTAGCCAACATATTGATTGAATGGCATTGTCATTAATGAAGAGGTTCTTAGCCACCTTGTGCCATTTACTATAATGCATTGAAAAATGGTTTTGTCCAACTTGTTTGGGTAGCATATAGTACAAGGGAGCTGCCTAATGATCTTTCATTGCATTTGTAGAAGCATTTTGTATACTTAGGTATTTCTCAAGTCTACGAACATTGGAACCTAGAACCTAGCATAAAAACAATGTCCGATTAGTATACATTAATGTGTGTATGGAAGGGGAAAGATCGAGTAGACACCTAACCTTTGACATAATGCACAAAGTGGTGGTCCCAAGACTTGAAACCGTAACCTCAAGGTTATTAGGCCAAATCTCAACTATTGAACCAATGGCCACCCCTAACCTAAAACCTAGCATCAAGTCCTTAAAAAATGTAAAGCTCATGCTTCAGTTTAAGGGCCATAGCTTGGGGAAGAATGGAAGAGGGCATAACATGCTTAATAGAATTCACGTGGCTTCTACATTAAAAGCCAGCCTAGGGAAGTGCCTCAACTAGCTATATATGTGTGTGCCCTGATAAGTGATGGGTTAAATCCAAAAAAAATGGCAAAAGAAAACATCAATACAATACTGCTAAATCTGTAAACAGTGGTCTGTGAGATCGGAAGCAATAATAGTGAAACGAGTGGGAAAACATCATGGAGAGTATTGTCTCACCATTTGAAATTTCTATTGTTTGCAGATTGTTCTCTTTTGCTCACACACAAGCATTTTTGTAGAAGAACCATATAAATTGTGTTCCTCTGTTTTCTCTGTCTATTTTTATTTTTCACTACTTCAATCGAGTGGGCGGGTTTATTCCCAATACTAACGACAGACCCAACATCCCAGTAGAAACTATATCACCCAATCAATGACATACCCAACTAGCATTTAGTCAAAACTTTCCAAGATTCAAACACATGCCAAGAACAACATCGAAGTAAAGAGCATATACACCGATGGTAACCTCCTTGATGCACATCAACTCCATAAAAAATAAAATTATCATCAGCATACAATAAATGGGACACAAATCTGGCGCATCAGCGCTATGATAACCTACCTTGTTAATCATGTTATGTAGTTTTAGAGAAGAGAAAGAGTTAGGAAATGAGTTAGACTTCATCTCCTTTTATATTGATAATAATGAGTAATTACAAGAGTGCCATAAGGCATAATTTATGGGCCAACCCATTACACCAATCAAGAGAAATAAAATGAGAATAAAATACAACCAATATTATTTCCTATTCTAACACTCCCCCTCAAGTTGGTGCGAAGATATCTCTCATGCCCAGCTTGTTGAGAATGCCATGAAATGGTTTGCTCCCTAGTCCCTTGGTGAGAACATCGGCTAGTTGGTTCTCAGTCTTCACAAATGGAATACATATGGTGCCACTAGTGAGTTTTTCCTTGATGAAGTGCCTATCAATCTCCACATGCTTAGTTCTATCATGTTGAACTGAATTATGAGTTATGTTGATTGCAGCCTTGTTGTCACAATATAGTCTCATGGAGTCGGTCTAATGGATCCCCAATTCTCCCAACAATAGTTTAATCCATAGCAACTCACACACCCTGAGCCATAGCCCTGAATTCTACCTCAGCACTAGATCTAGCAACCACATTATATTTCTTACTTCGCCATGTGACTAGATTACCACCAACAAATGTGCGGTATCCGGAAGTTGATCCAGTCCAATCTGCATCAATAAATGCCTCCACACCGAGATATCCATGTTTTGAGAAATAGAGAACCTTTCTAGGAGAAGACTTCAAGTATCTCAGGGTTCTCATAACTGCCTCTAAGTGGGAAGTTCTAGGAGCATGCATAAACTGGCTAACCATGTTCACTGCAATGGCAATGTCTGGACGTGAGTGGGATAAGTATATGAGCTTGCCCACTAGTCTCTGGTATCTCCCCCTGTCCACTGGCTCTCCCTCTTGATCCTCACTTAGTTTCTGGCATGGTTCTAGAAGTGTATCACATGGTCTACCTCCAAAAATTCTAGTTTCCTTTAGCAAGTCAAGTACATACTTTCTCTGACTTATGGAAAATGCCATCCTTGATCCTAACTACTTCAATGCCCAAGAAATACTTCAAACTACCCAAGTCTTTAATTTCAAACTCCTTGGCTAAGTATTCCTTCAACTGAGGAATCTCCTCAACGTCATCCCCTGTCATAACAATATCATCAACATAAACAATAAGAGCTGTGGTCTTATCATGTGAAGAGTGTTTCACAAAGAAGGTGTGATCAGCTTGACTTTGCTTGAACCCATATTTCAACATAGCTGGAGCAAACCTTTCAAACCAAGCCCTAGGAGACTGCTTTAGCCCATAAAACGACTTTCGGAGCCTGCATAATTTACCTTTGGATTTAGCATCTGCCAAACCATGGGGAATATCCATATAAACCTCTTCTGCTAGGTCTCCATGAAATAAGGCACTCTTCACATCAAACTGATGAAGTGGCCAATCCAAATTTGCAACAAGAGAGTAAGATTCTCACAGAGTTCATCTTAGCAACCGGTGCAAATGTCTCCTAGTAATCTACCTCATAAATCTAAGCGACGCCCTTAGCAACCAATCTTGCTTTGTACCGTTCTATGGAACCATCTACTTTGTGTTTTACCGTGTACACCTACTTACACCCAACTAGATTTTTGCCTCTAGGTAAATCTACGAACTCCCAACTGCCACTCTTGCTGAGAGCTCTCATATCTTTCATCATGGCATGTTTCCATTCAGGAATAGAGAGAGCATTCTGAAAATTGGTAGATAGACTCACAGAAGGCACTTTAGACAGAAAGGCATTATATGAGGAAGACAGATTAGAATAAGAGACGTGTACACCCACTTACACCCAATTGGATTTTTGCCTCTAGGTAACTCTACTAACTCCCAAGTACCACTCTTGCTGAGAGCTCTCATCTCTTCCATCATGGCATGTTTCCAGACCCGAACAAAACTTGAAGAGGTGTTTGTTTTTTAAGGACTTGGGTAGGAAGACGATTAATCAAATAAGCGGCAGTGAGAACCGCTTCCCCCAGTAGGATTGAGGAACCCGCATCTCAAAAGATAGACAACGGGCAACATCAAGGAGATGGCGATTTTTGTGTTCTGCAACACCATTTTGTTGAGGGGTATTAGTGCATGAAGTTTGGTGAATAATACCATGAGTGGCGAAGTGGCAAGACCAGAGTCAATATATCCCCCCCTCTCCAATTATCAGAACATAGAATTTTGACAACTGTCCCAAACTGAGTACAAACCATTTTATGGAAGTTTTGAAACACAGAAAACACATCACTTTTATCTTTCATCAAATATACCCAAGTGGCCCTGAAACAATCATCTATGAAGGTAAAAACCATTTTTGCCAGGTTAAAGACACAAAATGAGAGGGACCCCATACATCAAAATGAATGAAAGAAAATGGAACTAAACTTTTGTTAATAGAAGGAGCAAAAGAGGCTTTGTGCTATTTTCCAAGTTGACAAGACTCACATTGAAAATCTGACACATTATTTTTCTCAAAAACAGAAGGAAAAAAATGCTTAAGTAATAAAAAGGAGAAGTATCCTAAGCGACGGTGCCACAGCCAAATGTCTTGGGTGGATGATAACTGAATAAATGAATGAGCCAGCTTGTTTGTCTGATCCAGAATGTAGAGACCATGTTCCTCTCTACCACTGCCAATCTTCTTCCTCGTAATAAGGTCCTGAAAAAGACAATGACCAGGAAAAAAAAATGTCTTGCTATAATTTAAATCCTAAGTAATACGACTCAAAGATAAAAGATTAACACTAAAATTAGGAACATGGAGGACAGAGGACAAAGAAATGGAAGAAGTGACATGAATTAAATCTTTCCCTGACACAGACGAAATAGTACCATCAGCAATACACACTTTTTCTAGACCTGAGGAGGGGTTATACTCTGAAAATAAATTAGAAGAGCCAAACATGTGGTCAGAAGCACCAGAATCAATAATCCATGGTACAGTCGTATGAGATAGCAATGCACTGGGAAGGAAGCCAAGTTACCTGAATTGGCAAAGGAAGAAAAAGGTGCACTTGTAGCAGAAATAGAGGCTCGACGGTTTAACAAGTGGCGAAGAGCAATCTCAAAATCCAAGGCAGATAACTTCGAAACATCAGCCGCAGAGGAGACAACTGGAGATGAAGATGGTGGCTCAACAATGTCTGAAAAATGTGCCTGTGCATTGGCCCCTCGGCCTCTAGACTGACCAAACAGAAACCCTCGAGTACCAGGACGATCTCCTTTGCCACAAGAGGGAGTTCCATGCGGCTTCCAACAAGTCTCTAGTGTGTGGCAACGTCTACGACAGTAGTCACATTAACGAGTATCCTTCTCAGAAGAAGGACGAGAACCACGAGTCACACGGTCTCCATCTCGAGGGGGTACAGAAACCAAGGCCGAGCGATCAATAGTAGCAAAAGGAAGTATTGCAGAGCGGCGACTCTCCTCATTCTACACAAAAGCAAAGGCTTTCTGAAGAGAAGAAAGCACATCCATGCCAATTACTCTGCTCGAACGGATCATACTCTACGTTTAGGCCTTCCAAGAACTTGAAGACCCATTCTTGCACCACAAACTTCGGTAACCAATGAGAATCGATTGGGACAGACAGGCTTATAATCCTTAAGGTGATCAAGTCATTTCCACCCATTGCTAAGGAAGGTAAAATACTGAAGGATAGTCATCTCACCTTGGACCAACCTTTCAATGGAGCGACGTAACTCAAAAGCTTGGGAGAAGTTCCCTTTCCTAGAGTAAGTAGTAGCTACAGCCTCCCAAATGTCCTGGGCAGTGTCCATAGATAAGTAGCGCTCTTCAATCTCAAGTACCATAGAGTGAATCAACCAACCTATGATGAGAGTTGGTGATTTCTCACTGATCATAACTAGGGTCCATGATACTCGGTGCCTGTATTTGACCATCAACATACCCCATCTTCCCTCTGCTCTTCAAAAAAATAGTCAAACTCTGCGACCACGCTAGATAGTTTTGACCATTGAATAGAGAAGTGGTGATTTTAAAGCCAAGGTTGAGATTATCAATCATAGTAGAAGGTAGAAGGAGACTCTCTCTCCTAGGTGGCTGAAAAGTCATTGATTCACTAGTGAAATCTGTCATGAATATTCTACTAAGTAATCCTCAAACCCAGTGCCAATCACAAATCCGGAAGATGGTAGAGAAATAGTAAACACTATGACCACAAGAATATCATATGAAAAAAAAATTTAAAAAAAATTTCTTTTAGATCATTTTTTTGTGTGTTTTATAAACAAAATCTAAGGTGAAACCATTACAGGAGACCGTCGCGAGGAGAGCAACAATGATAACAAGAAACCGACAGCAGCCTAGGGGCCAAGAGAGAAGCCGACAAAGGCCAAGAGGGCCAATGGAGCTACCGACAAGCCCCTAGGGGGCCAAAGGGGCTGTCGCCATTTTTTTTTTTTTTTTTGTGTTTTAAACAAAATCTAAGGTGAAACCATTACAGGAAACAGTTGCGAGGATAGCAACAACAATACCAAGAAACCGACAGCAGCCTAGGAGGCAAGAGAGAAGCCGACAGAGGCCAAGAGGGCCAATGGAGCTACCGACAAGCCCCTATGGGGCCAGAGGGGCTGCCGCCTAAGCCAAATAGGCTATCGGGGAGCCCAGGCTAACTGCCAAAGGCCTGGGCAAAGCTGTTGGAGGATGGTTTAGGCTGGGTGAGGTTCGACGGTGACTGTCGAAGACTGGGTGAAGGTCAATGGTGGCTGTCGGAGGGTCTATAGTTGCTGTCCGAACTCCTGGTCTCAAGACAAGACTGTCGACAAAGGAGGAGAAGGGTAAGGAGGGATGGGCTAGGGCTTTAGCTCTGATACCATGTAGTTTTAGAGAAGAGAAGGAGTTAGGAAATAAGTTAAACCTCATCCCCTTTTATATTGATAATGAGTAATTACAGGAGTGCCATAAAGCATAATTTATGGGCTAGCCCATTACACCAATTAAGGGAAATAAAATAAGAATAAAATACAACCAAAATTATTTCCTATTTTAACATATTTGATTTTGATGATGTCTAAAATACATTAGATTTATCATATTTTTAGTACAAATATTTTACATTCTTTGACACTATTGTCTATTAAAACATATGTTGCATGATGTATCCATTAAAACATACATTAGATTTAACATCCCTGATGCACATCAACTCCATAAGAAATAAAATTATCACCAGCGTACAATAAATGGGACACAAATCCAACGCATCAACCTTCAATGCAAGAGAAACTCCGAATTGATTTTATCAAAGGCCTTCTCAACATTACTCGTGAGTTAAAGACGTTAGCATTCTTATCCCTTGTTATCAACCATAATTGATGAGTTTTTTTACCTCCGTCTTAGCAACATAACCATATTCTTCCAACTTGAGGTGAGGTGCTATAGAAAAGGCGCATATGAAGCACACACCTTAGGCTCAAGCTTGAGGCACACGCCTCATGCACTTCATTTAAATTTTTGCTCCATCCTTATTCTTTGCGTGTAGCCACAGGGAATCACAGTGCCTTTAATATAAAATGTAAACACATGTTTTAACCTCAATTTTCATATCAAAAAAAAAGAGCTAGGCATTGAGCAAAAGCTCTAGGATTGCAAGATATGGCTTTGGGATTCCTTTCAATGTAGAGCATTATGACCATTTCAGTCCAATGATTGAACCTATCAGGCAACTTGGAATATTGAATTTTGTTCTATGTTTTTTGAAATTCTAGAAATAATCTCCTTACGATGAAAATTTTGCTTATCTTCTACAACGTGTGCCTCACCTTGGTGAGGCATGCGCCAAAAGCTTTTTAAAACACTGTTGGCACTTATGATGCATGGATACTTCTAGAAGGAAGTGGTATTCGTAACGGATACAAATACTGCTTGAATACACGCAGATACATATCCGATACTTCCTAAACGTATCCGATACTTTATATTAATTTTCTTTAATTTTGAGAAGTATCGAATACATCTTAGATACTCTAGATCACGTATCTGAATTATTATGAAAGTGAGATTGCAATAATTTTTTCATAGTAATAAAGTATAATTGTGAGGATAAGTACAAGAATAACATCTCAACACTTTGCTTACAACTTGCAAAAGAAAAGTAGTGAGATATATATCCATTTTAGTGAAGAGATGCGATGCAGTGATGGTGGATGGAAATGTTAGGAGATGGGATAGACCTAGATTGGCATTGGGTAGCGTAGTAAATCGAGATATGAATCTATTAAATTTGAATAACGGAATGGCCTTCGATAGAGTTGATTGGAGAAGAAAGATTCATGTAGCTGACCCCATTTGATGGGACTTAAGGCTTGGCTTAGTTTGGTTTGGTTTGGTTTGGTTTGGTTATATATATTCATACCCATACTAAAACGAAGTAATACAAACAATAATAAATAATGATACACTAAAATTGGATTTCAATAGTTGAATAAGTAAACTTGCATACAACACTTTAGCATATAACACATTTAAGAATGAATGGGGAAGTGTACAATGGCAATAAAAAAGTGTACTTGACGTTGAATCAAATTTTCATAGGATCTACTATAAAAAGAAAAAGCAGTTGGTTATAAAATAATACTAAAAATTATTATTAAAAAAAATATTTACGAACATATCCTCGCCGTACCTATATCCTATTATTTAAGATTTTGTCGTATAGCCGTATCCGTATCGTATCCTTTATCCATGATTCATACATTGGCAGTCACCCCCTACATTGCAAGTCCAAACAGGAGGCTGCACTAGTAAGGACCCAGAGTAGACATTGTTGACAGGTTCTTAACCCAACTCATTTTGGCCAAGGGCCCTTTCTGTGAATGTAATTGTTGTTCTTAATTGGGCCTATAATATTTGTATGCATTTCCATTCGTATGAGTTGTGAGAATTACGCAGATGCAAGTCTTTCCCAGCATGAGAGAACCGGCACAATAGTTGATAACTCAAACCAAATTATTTTGGGCACACTTCAAGTATTTTCGATAGCTAGAAAAATGGTTTTTCGACCGAAGAACAAACATTTTAAATAATAATGAATCTGCCCAGATAAATAAAGTGCAGTATTTCTAGGTCATAAAGACCCCTTTAACTTGATTAGAAACCCATTTTTGGCAAACCAGCACCCCATATAATGTTATAAAGGGTTGTGTGAAGCCCAGAGGCCATTCCTAAGTCGTCTTGCACCTCTTCTATTTAATTTTATCAAATGAGACAGATTAGAATACATTTCTCGACAAATATGGTTTTGTCAAGTTTTCTAACAAAAATAAACAAATAAAAGGTTGGCAAAGAAGCTAAATGATTAACGAGGTAAAACAATAATTTTTTGATAATAAATCATACGTAGGTTAATTAGATATTGCGCCTAATTAATCTTTAAAAATAGGGTGTGACACCAATGGTCCAAGTAGACCTCCCTACCATCCAAAACCCACCCCATTGACTGTGATATCCTCTTAGGTTCCACTTTGTAGGGAGAACCCAAGAGCTCAAATATTCACTCTCCACCATTTCCCTACATTTCAGCTCAGAAGTATCATGCATGGCAATCCCCAAGGAACCAACCAAGCATTGAGGCACAACACTGGTTCCTCACACAAAGACTGCAAGAACTCCAAATCGCAGTCTTGGGGACTCCGGCCCAAATGGTACCTTATACCTTGCGTATGTCAACTTGCCTCCAAATAGCTATACGCATGCAACAAAAAGGATGTGCAGACTCGGCTAAAAAATGTAAAAAAATTAGATACGAGTATGTGGCTACTACAAAAGGTATCAAACAATTACAAGTCTCTTCCTATTATAACTTTTTCTTCTTTTTCCTTTTTGTTGGTTTTTTTTTTTTCCCCCTTTTTGTATCTAATGTTTTTTTGTTTTTCCTTGCAGCAGGATTTTGGTTTGTGCAGAATAAAAAAATGTACATTAGTTTGGTAACATGAAGAATGGGCTAGCCAAAACGAACATGAGTTACAGAGTAAGGCCACTAACTATGTTCATTATCACTCTACTTTGGCTCAAACATATGGATAAAATTTGATATTTACTACATATAAATAAATGCGAAACCGCCCAAACATAACAGGACCCAAAAAACACATTGGCCTTTATTTTTAAAAAAACTCGTCGATCATAACTAGTAGATATATTTAATGATGGAAAAATTCAAGAAAAATAAAAAATAAGGGCTAAATCTGGACAGCAACTTATACAATACAGCATAGCAAAAGAGATAAGGTCCTTAAATGACCTGAAAAACTCATCTACTGTGCCTCTATTGATCTCTAGCTCTAGTGTCTTCAACAATAACAGACGAACGTACAGCATGACGAGACTGTTTTAGCATTTCTTTCTCCACAATCTACTCCGAACTGTGTTTCTTCTTCATTGATTTACTTAGAAAGTCATATCCTTGTGAAAAGGATCATGTCAAAGTCATATTCAGCACCCATGTCAATATTTGCCATAATTGTCAAATCGGGATTCGAATCGTGAATCGAAATGATATTGTACCGAATCGCAAATCGAATCATGAATCGTAAAGATTCGGTCACCTTTTTTAAATTACATAGAAAAACATATGTAGATATTAAATATCTAATAAATATGAAACTTTTATACTTAAATCAATGAAAATATTGTTTTAAATGATGATCATATGGTCTGGGTTAGAAGTTAACACGGTTTTCCATGTTTATTACTTCACCTTTTCCTTTTTAGATACCATTTCTTATCAACCATTCTCAATAAAGAAAGCAAACAAAGACAAATTTTCAATTTCTATGCAACAATAACTCAAAAACTATGTTTTTAACTTTTTACAAGGTTTAAAAAAACCAAAATATTCAAATTTTTTCAAAAATCTTTTTTGATGCCTTAAAAAATTCATTTAGTAAATGCAAGTATTTAGATAAAATTGAATATGTAAGCCTAGAATACTGTAGAGAGAGAAAGTTCATTTTTTTGGGCTAAGGTTTGAGTATTTGAGAGTAAATAAGGACGGAGAAAGTCAAAAGATGGCATATAGTAATCCTAAAGACCATAAAAAAGTTTTGTGACCCCTTTTCCAACAATAAAAAACCAAAAAAGAAAGTCAAACATCGATTTTACCAAATCGAATCGATTCACGATTCACGATTCACGATTCACCGATTCGGTTCACCAATTCACTTACGATTCATAGCTATTTGCGATTCACACAACCTGTTCGTATCGATTATCCACCGAATCGAATCGAATCGAATCGTACGATTTGAATCGCGAATCATACGATACTAATGACAGAGATATTTTCCATAAAACGCCAAGTTTTTATAACACAATTCTTCATCAAACACAAGAAAAAAAAACTCCTCTATCGTCCTAGTTACCCAATACTATAGTATACACCATACAACAAAAATGCCAGTTGCAGCCCCAAATGGGCCCCACCCATCTGCCACCCCAATATCCTCACTTCCTCAAAACCTTCTGCACACAATCTAAGGAATTAGTTGAAAGCCTTAATTCTTTGCAATACCCCACTCAGACACATCCTCCTCCCCAGCACTTCCATCTTACACACTGATCCAATAACAAACAGTATCTTAGGCCGGGGGGGCAACAACATTGCAACCGGAGAGCAAACCATGGGTTCCAAAAACTCAAGCCCTATACCCTCACAAAAGTAAGCGTCCAAAACCATAAAATAAGTCAAACATATCCCAGCATAAGACGTCCCCTACTCCTTTTCATACCATCCAAGCTGCATTCAAAACTTCAAATAGCCCAAACTGATCAAAGCCCAACATTTCATGTGTCAATGCCAGACTTCAAATCTCTCATCAATATGTCAAATCAGTGGCTCCTAAGTTGAAAAGCATGCGCAAAATGTTGCAAAGTAGATGTTTTGGACAGAGTAAGTCTCCTGAAATTTTCCTTGTCCTCAAAGATGTACTGGTTACAGTTTCATGTGGTTTGATATTTTCGCAGCCAGAAGAAACAGCATAATTCAGGCAACATATATGCATATAAAAAATAAAATAAATAAAAACTCAGTGTAATTAAACAAAATAACCTCATTTTCACTGGCAACAGACACGACCAGAGATGAGTAGATGTCCATTACTGAGGAACAAAATTTGGCATAATCGACAAGAGATTCTTCAGTTTTGAGGAATATATTAGCAAATTGACGCCAGTTAGCTGGGGGATATCGATGACAAAATGATGCTATTCCAGAAGGAAGCTGTAGAGTCAACTTATCCATCTGTCTCAATTTCAATTCTGAAACCAAAATGATGTAAACACACATTATGAGCAGACAGACGCAAACGAAATCAAACTAGTTAGACGAGACAACTAGACCTCTAAACTGCCCTGAAGCGTTCCAAGAGCCGTGAGGAGGAGACAACTTAGACCGCTCTGCTCTCTCTCTCTCTTCAAGCGCCACCGAAACCCGCTCAGCTCTGGCTCTACGCAACCCTAGTTCTTTTTTCTAATCGAACAATTTTAAAAACCAAGGTAAGGTTGCGATTGAGGGGTGGTTTGGTAAATAAGTGTAGTTTTCGATTTTTTATAAAAAAAAGTTGGGGAGCTTATATTTACACATCCACCTTCTCCTCATTACACACACTTCATAAAAATTATTTTTATTATAAAATTTTTTTCTAGTGAAATTACTATTATAGACATCAAATAAACACATTCGGAAGTCTACTTCTGAATCAATTGCTTATTTTCGGAAGTCTACTTCCGAACCAATTGTTTATTTTCGAAAAGCTACTTCTGAACCAATTGTTTATTTTCGAAAATCTATTTCCGAACCAATTATTTATTGAAAAAGATGTGTAAAGAGGGGAATGGGTGTGTGTAAATAGAAGCTCCCAAAAAGTTGGTAGAAGAGTTGATAAAGTGATTAAAAAAATAGTGAGAATATATTGATAGATGTTAATTGATGTAACTTCAACAAATGTATATATCTAAAAAAAATATTTTTTTTTAATACATGTCAAACACCTATTGATTTTGTTTTGCGTTTGCTTTTGTTTTGATTTCAATTTTTTTTTTAATTTATAATTGAACACGTAATTTTAAATTCAATTAAAAAATTCTTTTCAAAATTATAATCAATTCACAATTCAAAAATCAATTCCCACCACCGGCTGAGGAATATTGCCACCGGCAGTAGGACTTGGTCATCAGCTGTTGATGAAGCTATCGGCCACCAATTGATTGCCGGTCGGCACTCTGTGAAGTCGATCGGCAAAGAGTTCCTGCAGAACCTGTTTGACAGCAGCAGAGAACAGAGCCTTGCATGGTGTAGACACCCCATTTTTGACCGTCCACAAGACTTGGACGTCACCGTTGGAACACTCGGTGATTATCCATGTTTGTGTTCGTTTGGAGTTCGAGTTCTTGCCACGCGCTTCACGGGACCTCCGAACTTGACTGCTTGTGTTTGGTTTTGCACCAAACACTTGTGTTTTGCTTGGAAGGCGAGGAATGCTTTGTGAGGCATCCCACACACCACCATTGGGGCTAGAGGCCACCGTGGTCAGAGTTGTCACCAAGACTATATTGTGCCGGTCGGCACTATTTTGGCGAAATGACCAATTTGCCCAAATGACCACTTGCACTTGCTACGAGATATTTTCGCAGACTTTTGAGCATTGCTTCCTCCATACGTGTATGGAGGGATGAGTCTTGCTTGCTTAGCTTGTAAGTCATTACAAGTTCTATAAGAGAAAGCTCTCCTCTTGACTTAGGGTTAGCATTTTTGAGCATTAGACATTGTTAGAGAAATTTGGAGCTCGGTTTTTAGGGTTAAGTTAGATACATATATCATATCTCTCTTTTCTCTTAGTACACTAGGTGTTTAGTTCACACTATTGTACTAAAACACCTAGTGTTTCACCCTCTCCTTGCAACCGAGGTTCCAGAGGTTGTTCTTGGAGGTTCTTGGTGGATTTGAGCTCAAGGAAGCATCACCAACAACTCTTGTGAAGGTAGTCATCAAGGGTGAGAAACTTGCACTTTTTTTCCCCATTTTGCAACTCATTTCTACCTAATTTAGAACTGTTTTTGAGCTTAGTGTTTGGCACATAAAAGTTCTGAATTTTGACCCTCTTTATTGTATATTAAGAGTGTTTTGTGGTTTGAGGAACTTTGACCACCTTTAGGCCTTGAAACGGCCACCTTTTGTGCCATTTTGGGAGAGATCCGTGACTTTGGTCTGAGGGTCTCTTCACCATCAAATCTTGAGGATTTCAGTGGTGAAAGAGCATGCCTTGAAGTCTCAAGAAGGAGGGGCCACCCTCTCCTTGGTGTCCTTAAAAAGGACAAATTTTGCTTCCTTAAGGAGCTTCATGTTTGAGTGTGTGTTGAGCATGTTTGGCTTGTTTTCCATGTTTATTATGCCATGATATAACATGTTTTCAAGTCGGTTTTGGTCTCCTATACATGCTTAGTATAGGTGCCTTGTAATCCTTTTATGCCTTAACATGTCTAGGTTGTTTGCCCTATTTTCTAGCATGTTTTAAGCTTAGATTGGTGAAGCTTGTGCTTATTTTGCCATGATTTAGCTCTGTCCATAGCTATTTTGGCCAATCTTAGCATGAATTTGGTAGCCTCCTTGTATTTGGCTTGTTGGCCTCAAAAGCATGAATATGTGGTATGCTATTCTAGCTTTGTTTTTGATGATTGGAACCATCTAACATGCCATTTCAGTCCTTCATACATGCTTGTTGGATTGCCTTAGTGGCCTAGTTAATGCTTTAAGAGTATGTCTTGTATGCTCCATGTTTTGGCTTCAATGCATGCCTTTAGCTTAATGACTCTTAGATACCATCTAAGTAGCTCTTTGGCCTTGCTTTAACATGCTAAGAACCTGTTTTTGGTTGTTAAGTGCATGCCATATGTGTTTGTGCCAAGTGTGGTTTAAATGCCCTATTGACTTGTCTTAAGCCTAGGCCATTTGCATGCTTTGTTTGGCATGCTTCATTGCATGATTTGGCATCATGTTTGACATGAATTTCAGAGTTATTGATGCATGCTATCAGTCTATGTTTGGCCTCTTAAGTGTGCATGAGAATTGCTTTTGAATGCCTAAGCCTTGAGCCTTAACACTTGCGTGTGTGTGTGTGTATTTGGTCTCATTTTCTAGGCATGTTGGCCACTGTTTTGAGCCTTATTAGAGCTGTCCAATTCATGTTTAAGCCCAATTTACAATCGGTTTGCATGCTTGGTTCATGTGCTTGCTTGTATGCTTGCATAAATGCCATGCCATTGTCCATGTGTGCATGATAGATAACATGCTTAGGGTTGCATCACATTCGCATGTATGTTAAGCCTCTTGAAGTGAAGTATGATAGAGGTTTGGCACCCTTGTTTGATTGTTTGCATTGCATGCATTTGAAATCAAATTTGCACCCTTGGTTCTTAGGATCATCACGCATGGAAATGCGCGATTGATGGTCCGGGAATCGAGGCACATGCCCTCTTGAGTCCATAGCATGATGAGGATGTGCTTGGTGCATACATGCTTTGATTTGCATTGCCTTGCCTTTGGTTTCCTCTGCTCTTTGTCGATTCAGTGTTCTGCGAGGATAAAGACGATCGGCACTCTTTAGTGCCGACCGTTTGCCTCTTGGCACCGATAATGAAATCGAGCCGGTGGCTCCTCCCTTAGCCGGTGGCTCCTTCCTCACTGTTGATGCTCCCTGCTCTGAGAGGCACTCAAGTTTTGGAATTTTAGAGAAGGAGAGCAGAGAAACAGAGCACACTTGCATGGCAAGGCGATTAGAAGCGAGTCCCGTATGCTTAGCCCTCATCCCGAGGCATTTAATGCTTAATTAGATTAATTATTTAATTTAATTAATTTAGTTGATTTGTAATATTTAATTAGCTAGTTCGATTAATTATTTATTGATGCAGATATTATTATTTGGTCCCTCCGAGCGAGGGCGAATTTGTAATAAGTGTGCGTGAGTGGGTGTATGTCTTCCAACCCCCACTTCTTTCTATCCCTTTTATTTACCTGCTTATGGTAGATTAGGGCATGTCTATTTTAGCATACCTTATGCAATGCATACGTGCATTCATGCATTTGTTTACATGCACCGGGCTCGGTACATCATACAAACTGCATCGTAATTTTCAATTCCAAAATTGAATACATGCTATTTGATCGCATTCCACATGCCATGTTTAGGGTTAGCCGAGCCTACTCTAGATTGCATTTATCAGTGTTGCATTAGCCACTTACCATGAACTAGGTCATGCACGTTTGCTAACCAGTTCCTTGTTTTGGCGCGGAGTACGATGTAAGTGTTTATGGCTTTAGCATATCGCACGTGTGTGATTGTTGCCATGACAATAGGATTGCCATGCGGCTAAATGCTTATGTGTTATAAACTATTTGAATGCCTGTGGGTGGAGGTTAGATTGCCTGAGTTGGAACAACTCATTGAAATCCGTATTTTAGCCTACTTGTGAGTAGCAAAATCCAACACGTTTTTCGAGACAAAACGGATATGCAATGTTTATTTCCAAGTTAGGCGATCTAGTCTATACTTTTGTGTTGTGCGCATCACATAGTAATTCTAGGTTAATAACCGGAATAAGAACGCATAATGTTTTCAAAAACGGATATCACGGTTAGTAGAGTAGGTCTTGGACCGGCGAGAGGGTGCTCATAATGACCTTCCCGATCGTACCCAAGCCCCGAGCCAAGTCAACTTTGGTTATGACCGTGGCCTTCTAAGACCGAGTCGTGGTTTCCTAAATTTCTCATTTTAAAATATTTAGGTGGCGACTCATGTCGCAAAGCGATCCATGTTTGGCACTACTTTTCAAAAAAATCTGTTTTCTCAAACGATTTGCCAGAGTTGGACTCTTTGGTTCAGATTTAGAACCGTGACACAAATCGAGTCCGAACTGTAGAGTGAAGCCCACGGGCGCGTCTACACATGGCAATGCAATTCAAGCAATGTATGCACCAACCAAGCCCCTTTTCATGTGTATGACTCAAAGGGACATGGTCTTTGGTTCTCGGAGCACCAATCGCGCATTTCCATGCATGATGGCCCAAGAGACCAAGTTGTGCATTTCCATTTCAAATGTAATGCAAACCAACAAATAAAGGCCCAATCCCTATCACTAGATCAAGGGGCAAGGCATGCATGCTTATGTAATACAATCCTAAGCATGTTAGCTAGTATGCAACATGGCATAAAAAGGGAGCATACAATGCATTCATGCAAGCATTCAAGCAAACATGCAAGGTAAGCATGCAAACAAGCAAATGATGGACTTAAACATGATTTAGGCAGCCCCATCTAGGCCTAAAACAGTGGCCAAAATGTCCAAAAATGTGGGACTAAAAGACACACAATCATGCATGCAAATGGTATCCAACACTTCAAGCATTTAAAAGCAGTTCTCAAGCACACTCAAGAGGATGCAAACATGACAAATGGCATGCACTAAGCTCTGAAAATCATTCTATAAGAGGTGCCAAACCAACTTAAACAAGACAAACATTAGCATGCAAATGGTCCAAGTATTTGAAGCAAGTCAAGGGGACTTAAACCATAGCTAAGCCAACCAAGCCTCACAAGGCTAAGAAGGCTTAAAACAGGTCCAAGGCAGACCTAGACCATGCAAAGGGAACCCCTAGATGGCATCTAAGTGGCTCAAATTTAAAGGCATGCACAATGGCCAAAACATGGAGCATGCGACACAAGCTTTCAAAGCATTAAAGAGGTGTCCAAGGCAAGCATACAAGCATATCAAAGGGACTGAAATAACATGGAAAGTGATCCCAACCCACTAAATCAAAGCAAGTAATGCATGCAACACACTCATACACTTAAGGCCAACAAACCAAAAATGCAAAGGGGCTATAGAAAGCATGCCATGGTCGACCAAAATGGCTAAGGACAGACCTTAAACATGGCAAAATAAACATGAAAGCTTCACAAAGCCAAGCCTAAAACATGCTAAAACAATGGTTTACAACTTAAGGCATGTTAAGGCAACAAAGTGGCATTACAAGGCATGTATGCTAAGCAAGCATGGTTTACCAAAACCAACATACAAAAATGTTATTTCATGGCAAAATAAACATAAATGACAGCCAAGGCATGGTCAACAAGAGCCTAAGCTAGGTGCTCCCTCAAGAGCCTAAAAGTGCCCTTTTCAAGGACAACAAGGAGAGGGGGTGGCCCTCTCCTTCTTGGGACTTCAAAGCACCATCCTCACCACTGAAATCCTCCAAGATTTCCCAAACACCAAAGTCCCGGAGCTCACTCAAAATAGCACAAAAAAGGGGCCTCTCAAGGCCTAAGAGGGGTCAAACACCTCCAAACCACAAAACACTCTAAAGCAAGTATTTAGAGGGCCTAAAAACAGAACTTTTTTATGTTATATGCTAAACACAAAAAAAGTTATAAGGTAGGCAAAAATAGTATGCAAGAAAGGGGTAAAAAGGAGCAAAAGTCTCACCCTTGTAGACCCTCTTCACAAATGATGATCTTGTTGCTTCCTTGAGCTCAAATCCAGTCAAGAACACCAAGAACAACCCTCTGGTCCCTCAACAACCAAGAGAAGGTGTAACACTATGTGTTTGTGCCCAAAAGTAAGACACAACTACACTTATACACACACAAAGGCAAAATGAGAGAGAGATATAGAGATAGGTGATACACAAACCCTAACCCTAGTCCAGAGCTCTCTCTGAATTTTTTGTAACCCTAATGCCAAGAGAGGAGGCCTCTTCCTATAGGGAACTCCCTCTTGTAAGGCTTCCAAGACAAGCCATTCAAGAGGGAAATCCCTCCATACACGTATATGGAGGGGAAAAGAGTGGGTGCCAGCTATCACAGCTGGCACAAAATATCTACCAAAAGTAGATGAACAGTGATTGGCCATTCAAAATTGTCATTTTGACAAAATAAATGGCCGACCGGCAACAAAGAGTGCCGACCGGCAATATACATTGCCGATGGCCACAAAACCCTGGCCGGTGGCCTCTAGCCACGGCCGGTGATGTGTGGGGATGCCTCACAAGGCATTCCCTGCCCCTCTAAGGCAAAATACAAGTGTTTGGTGCAAAACCAGACACAAAACGGTCGAGTCGAGAGATCCTGAGGTAAGGCGCGCAACCGAGACCTCCGGGAACTCAAGACGAACACAAATAAGGATGATCACCGAGTGTTCAATCAGTGACGTCCAAGTCTTGAGGACGGTCAAAAATGGGGTGTCTACAGCTGGCCTCTGATGTTTGGCCTTCACTTGCTAACAAGTAAGGCACTTTGATACAAACACTGCCACATCCTTCTTCATACCCCTCCACCAAAATTGGTGACTCAGATCGTGATACATCTTTGTGCCTCCCGGATGCACCACAAGGCGGGAATGATGAAACTCTCGGAGCACTTCCTCTCGGCAAGACTCCAACACAAATAAGCGGTCACGGTATCTCACACTCAGGTTGGGATACACAGTCAAACCCTTCTCTACCTTCTCACTGGAGATCTTCTCCTGGAGGGATTCCACCTCGAAGTCACCCTTCTGTGCTTCTAACACTCGGTTCACAAGTGTAGGTTGGGCAACCACAGAGAACAAGGCTGCAGACTCAACAGACTCACCCAGATGCAAGTCAAATTCGCCAAGGGCACCCAACATCTCCCATTCCCAGATAACTATACAAGCTACACTACTGATGGATTTCCTACTTAGGGCATCGGCCACAACATTGGCCTTGCTCGGATGGTAATGCAACTCGAAGTCAAAATCTTCTATGAACTCCATCTACCTTCTCTGCCTCAAGTTCAAGTCTTTCTATGTAAACAGATATTTCAGACTCTTATGATCCGAAAACACCTCAAACCTCTCACCATACAGATAGTGCCTCCAAATCTTCAGGGTAAAAATCACCGTTGCTAACTCTAAATCGTGTGTAGGATAGTTCCCTTCGTGTTTTTTCAATTGTCGTGAGCCATAGGCTACTACTTTCCCCTCTTGCATTAGCACACAACCCAAACCCTCTCGTGAAGCATTACAATACACTGAATAGCAAAACTCCTCTCTGGAATAATCAAGACTGGAGTGGTGGTAAGTCTAACCTTAAGCTCTTGGAACGACTTTTCACAATTCTCACTCCACACAAATTTGACCCATTTCCTCATCAATCTAGTCAAAGGTGAAGCTAATCTAGAGAAATCCTTCACAAACTGACGGTAATACCCGGCCAACCCAAGAAACTACGGATCTTGAAAGCATTCTTAGGTCATGCCCAATCCTGCCCTACCTTTATCTTGGATGAATCTACAGTCACCCCTTCCTCGGATACCACATGGCCTAAAAACTTAGCCTCTTTTAGCTAGAACTCACACTTTCTGAACTTACCATAGAGTTTATAGGCTCTAAGCAACTCAAGCACCACTCGCAAGTGTTCCTCATAATCCCTCTCAGAGGGTGAGTAAATCAAGATGTCATCCACAAAGACAACCACAAAATGATCTAAGAACTCTCGGAAGATTCGGTTCATCAAGTCCATAAACACAGCTGGGGCATTGGTTAGCCCAAAAGGCATCACAAGAAACTCATAGTGGCCATATCAGCATTTTAATGCCGTCTTCGGGATATCCTCCTCCCTGACCCTCAACTGATGGTAGCCCGATCTCAAGTCTATCTTAGAGAAACAGCGAGACCCTTTTAACTGATCAAACAGGTCATCTATACGAGGCATAGGATACGTGTTCTTAACCGTAATCTGGTTCAACTTTCGGTAATTGATACAAGGTCTCAAGGCCCCATCTTTTTTTTAGCAAAGAGGGTCGATGCTTTCCAAGGCGAAGTACTAGGGTGAATGAAGCCCTTATCTAATAATTCCTGGAGATGAACCTTCAGCTCACTCAACTCAACTGGTGTAAAACGACATGGTGCCATGGAAATCGGTGTCATGCCAGGCACTAAATCAATAGAGAACTCAATCTCTCGGTGAGGTGGTAAACTAATAAGATCCTCGGGAAAGACATTCGAGTACTCACAAACCACTCTTGGCAACTCCACCTGGGCCTCATCACACTCACTACTCATAAAGCTAGCAAGAAGCCAACTAAACTCACTCCGGCCGCGCTGATCATACACCGGTGATAAGACTCTACCAACCCGATCTCCCAAGAAATGAAAACAATCACCACTCAAAGTACATATAGTAACCCTCTGAAGGTAGCAATCTATAACAGCCCGATATGACGATAACTAGTCCATACCCAAAATAATATCAAAACCAATCTTATATCAACACAAAAGAAAAAAGAAGTCGACGATCGGCAACCTCTATATCACATCCCCAACACCCCTATTTCAAAATCATCTCACCCCCAACAAGTGATACAACACAAATAGGAGATACTAACTGCGCCAACTCCAACCCCAAAACAAATGTGAATGCAGACGAAATAAATGAATGGGATGCACCCATATCAATCAACACATTAGCAACCGAGTTGCAAAACAAAAAAATACCTCTCACAACAGATGGAGCTGGTACAAGATCTGGTGCTGTAATAGCATACACGCACCACGTAGGTCTCTGATCTACCTGCTCACCCCTCGGAGCATAAGACTGTTGCACTGATTGAGCCAAAGAGGCTCCCAGATTGGCCCTCGAGGCCTTTAATCGATCAAGGCTACTGGTGACTCGTGCCTCGAACCAGACGCACCCAGTGTGCCACCCAACTGCAGGCAAAACCTTTTCAAGTGCCCTACCTGCCCACACTGATAACAAGTGAGCGACTGGCCTCTCCCCTAACTTTGGCCCTGAGAACGAGCCGAGGATGAAGCTGCTCGATGCCCTCCTCCCCTCTGCGAGCAAGCTGGAGACTTGTCGCCAAACTGACCATATTTGTAACAAGTGATATCTCCCTAATGGCCTCTCCCAGAACCCGAACTCAGCACTAGAGAGGTGGATCTCGAATGCGCTCTCTGGGACTGCTGAGGGTTAGAACCCCTATGTCTCTTACCGTCCCCCTGACCATCCTGGCTCCGTCTGGAGCCCCTCATCCTCTCCTCCTCCGCATGCATAATAGTTTTAAGATGGGCTACAGGCTCCACAAGGCGCCTATAATCCCTAATCATGGATCCGGCAACTCTAAACATGAGCCTGGTCCCCAGTCTCTTTTGAACTCCAGATAATGGCGTTCCTCAGTCGCCACTAACTCTGGTGCAAACCTCGATAAGCTAGTAAAAGTGGCTTCAAACTCAGCCACTGGTGTATTCAACTGCACCAACTTGGAGAACTGATCCCTCAACTTCTCCGTCACTGTAGCAGGTAAGTTCTTATCCTGGAAGGCTTCAACAAAGGCTTCCCAAGTTCCACCAATGCACCCCCGCGCATATTTCCACCACTGACCCGCGTCTCCCTTCAGCTGGAAGGATGCCAAGGTCACCCTCAAACCTCTGTCTTCGATGCCGAGCATCTCAAACGTCTTCGTCATCTGTTCAAGCCACTCATCAGCCTTCAGTGGCTCCTTAGGGTCACCTAAAAACTTGTCCTTATTTGACTGAAAGAGCTCCCTCTTCAAAAATGATGGCCCTGTTTCAGTTACTTGGGCCTGGACTTGATTCTCAGCACTGAGAACGTCCATAGATTCGCTCAATGCTCCTGCCATCTCACGAGCTAAGGTGCCCATGGCCTGCTGACCGACCGGTTTAGCCACATTGGCCCGACCAACTCCTTCCTCCTACGCCGGAATTTCGTCTGGTATAGACATCTCATGCCTCCTAGGCCTACCACGCCTACCACTACGACCTCGTCCTGACATCCTAATGAAGGTAACAAAGAGATTAGCACATTTACAAATGTGCCGAAACTATCTTACTCGCGTTCTAATATGATGGACAACCATAATTCACCCCACATAAGCACATAATCACATAAACACATACGAATTTCATTTCTGGATAATGAACGTCCTGTGGCGTTGCTAGAGGGCCAATTAGAAACAGCGGTGATAAAGTGCCATTCCAACCAGATTCTGTAAACACATGGATCCGATCAACATCCCGTAAATTAAATCCCATACCCATATAGTCACATAAACATGTTATTAGATAAGCACATAACATCATACTTAAGTCTCTAACAAGTAAGACAAACCCACTGTGGTACTAACCACTTCCCACGCACTCCAAAGTATTCAAACCCAGACGCCTGATACCAACTTGTAACGCACTCAAAATACGGCATAAATCAACCTAAGAGATTCACAAGCACAACATGAAATATATTACTTTCATTCTTTAGAGTTTATATTACAAAATAAATTACATTCATTACACTTTCATAAATGTTCATTTTGAAACTATAGCATGTAATTCTATTTAATATCAACAAAATAAATGCCATACGGCCTTACATCTTTCCAAGAGATAACTTGGACACGACAAAAGTGAAAGTCATAAGCTCTTTACAATTAAAGCCCTCGGCTCAAAAGAAAACATATAACACAAAGAAAAATAACAAAATTAGAGCCTCCAGCCCCTAAGCCTCCAAAGCTATGCCCTTGGAGGTGGCATGTCACCTGTACCTGCAAGTGGTTTTCCAAGTAGGGTGAGCCAAAGCCTAGTAGAGATATGCTAAACAATATATGAGAACTAACTAAGATATAAGCATCAGATAAAAGTGCAATATTCTTAACCAACACATATTCTTTCCAAAACCATTCAATATAGATAACCAATACCTCTATTCAATTCCATTCATCCATTTCGGGTAAATCTATTAACCAAATTCATTATTATCAAAACAGCCAACATGGGACTACAACTCAATGGTTCACAATTCAATACATTTGTCAATCCCACACTTCTATTTCTTGCCATTTTACAGAATCACATCCGAGGGAACCGGCACCTATATATATATATATAAGGTTTCGGGACTTTCACCCTGGACACTCCGGCCAACTTAATTTTCAATGGAGTCCATTCCCTATCTCCTCTGAAACAATGGAGTACATCCCCTATCTCTTTCCAATCAATGATAGATATACAATGTATTTAAACACGTTGTCATACACAATGACTAATCAAATCACATATTCAATGGTTTAATCAAACTGTCATATTCAATGACATAATTCAGTTGATTAGTTTCAATCTTTCTAATCCTCATGTAGTTTCTACAATAATCGTAGCTATCCTCCACCGATAGCCCAAAACAAATATTTCTAAACAGATAAATAAATTTTTCTAACAGATAATTTATCAAATTTGCATAGGTGAGTGATTTATTAAACCCAACTACACCATTCATTTACATATCCTCCCAATTCCATATTTCCCATACCAATTCATTATTTATACAAAATAGTTATTTATCATAAATTAGGGCAATTTCCCCCTTTCTTGCCAAATATTAATCACAAGTCTAAATTTTATCATTTCAACCCACATAATCTCCTCTTCAAAACCCTATATACTTTCTCATGACCCAAAATAGAAAATCCCTCTTTCAAATCTCAAGCCCAAAACCCTAGCTTCACCCATAACCCCCAAACTCCACCATTTATACAAAATGACAAATATCTAGGTTAAAACCCATATCAAAGAGTAGAATAGCCCTACCTCAAGTCGAGAAGCTCAAAGGAGAGAAGGAGAAACCTTGAAGATGCCCAAAACTTTAATTTTTCTTGGATCAAATGGAAGCTCACAAGTTGCTCTACCTTTTTCTCAAAGGGAGTAGAGTAGAAACTCTTAGATTCTAAGGGGTTTGTAGAGAGAAGTTGGACCTTTAGAGAGAGAGGCAACTAATCTAGGGTTTTTAGCAAAAAGAGATACAAAAAGTGATGTAAAACTCCTCTGTTGCGAACTGATATACGCAGTCCCTGCTCAAGCGCAAGAAGTGTCACTCGAGCATAGAATGCAAAGCTTTAGGTCTGCCACAGACGCAGACGTAGACGCACGCTCGAGCGCAAGAGGCCTCGATTGAGCGAAGAAACAAGCAACACAATGCTCGCTCGAGCGCAAGAAACCTCGGTCGAGCGAAGAACTTCACCTTCTCCAGAAAAGCTGTGTCTGGAAGAAAACCTAAGGACTGTCAATCCTCGCTCGAGCGCAAGAAGCCTCGCTCAAGTGAAAGAACAAATACAACAAGGCTTGCTTGAGCGCAATAAGCCTCGCTCGAGCGAAGAAGCAGAAATCTAGGCCACAACATTCTTGACCAAACAACAACCAACCTGTTCTAAACAAGCCCAACGTGTTCCAAAACTCAAATACAAAAAGTCAAATGAGTAAAACAAGATATGGATACCATACTAAGCCACGAAACCTGAGTCCAAAATACAATGGAGGTCGAATAATGACCCGAATCGCTATACAAAGCATATACAATACTTATGTTGAATACCTGTTTCCAAAATACCTATAACATATACAATGTTTTTCATAAGTTAAAACATACACAATGTCTATATTTCATTAACACAATTAAAACCTTAATACATATTCAGCACCAACAAACAAGTCCTGATACTTCTCTCGCCTTCCAATTCTCATTCCCAAGTCGCTTCTTCGACCTCGTGACGCTTCCATAATACCTTTACTAAGGAATTGTCTTGCTTCACAAAACTTGATCCTCGTCTATCCAAGACTCTCACCGTCTCTCCTCATACGAGGCATCATCATCTACGCCCAAGTCGGGCTAGTCTAACACGCATGCGATGGATCTAGTTTGTACTTCTGAAGCATGCTAATATGAAATACATCATGCACTCTGAAAAGTTGTGGTGGCAATGCCAACCGATAAGCAACCTCTCCAACTCGCTCAAGGATCTCAAAAGGCCGAATGAACCGAGGGGACAACTTCCCACTCTTTCCAAATCTCATCGAACCCTGCCTAGGTGATATTTTCAAAAACATATGATCTCCCACCTCAAAGGACAAGGGTCTCCTCCTGCGGTTGGCATAACTTTTCTAACAACTCTGAGCCGTAACCAACCTCTTACGAATAAGTGCCACCTTCTCTGTCGTTTCCCGAACCAACTCTGGGCCCAACAAAGATGCATCTCCCACCTCGGCCCAACACACCGGGGATATACAAGGTCGGCCATACAAGGCATCAAATGGTGCCATGCCAATACTCGATTGGAAACTGTTATTATAGAAAAACTCCACTAAGGGCAAGTGCCTCTCCCACGACCCCTTAAAGTCAAGGAGACAAACTCAAAGCATATGCTCAGGGATCTGAATAGTACGCTTGGACTGCCCGTCAGTCTGAGGATGGCACGTATAGACGTGCTCCCGGGAACTCTCCGAGCTCCACGCTGCGAGGACGCGAAATTCTGGTTTGTTCTCTGAGCTACTACGCCGACTCAATGTCACGGCTCAATCTAATCTCACAATGTGCGATGTGAGACCGATAAATCACCAAAGAGTCCAAATCCAACAAATCATTTTGGAAAACTGATTTTAATAAAGAAGTACCAAACATGGACTGCTTTGCCAGATACAGAGTCACCACCTAAATATTTTATTTTGGGAGAATTTAGGAAACCCTGACTCATACCTAAGGCCACGTGTCCGTCATCACCAAAGTTGCCTCGGCTCGAGAACTTGGGTACGAGAGGGAAAGGTCATGCAATGAGCACCCCCGCTCGCCCGATCAAAGATTGGCATGTACTAAGCATGATATCTTGTTTTTTAAAACACATGTGTTCTTATTCCGATTATTAAACCTAGAATTACTATGTGATGCGCACAACATACAAGTATAGAATAGATCGCCTAAGTTGGAAAAAAAACATTGCATATTCGTTTTGAGAAAATGGTTTGAAGTTTGCTACTCGCAAGTAGGCTAAATCACGGATTTCAATGAATTGTTCCAATTCAAGTAGCCCAACCTTCACCCACAGGCATTCAAGTAGTTATAACAAATAAACAGTTAGCCTCATGGTAAGCATGCTTTAATGGCAAACATGCTTTCACGGCAATCAATAACATACATGCAGTATGCTAAAGCGTAAACACTCACAGTGTATGTAACGCCCTCTAAATAAACACATAAATCATACATTCTTGACATGATTAGACATAAGAGAATAAAGCATTATTTCATTCATTAGAGTGTTCATTACAAAAGTATTACATGTTGACATCAAAAGTAAATGCCCTACGGGCTTACAACTTTCCAAGCCAACACTTGGTTACAAAAAGAAGAGTACTAACTCTAAACACAAAATAAGCCCTTGGCTTGATTTACATGTAATACGCAATTAATCACAAAATGGAAGCCTTCAGCTCCCACAACCTCCCAAGCTACATCCTTGGAGGCAGCATATCACCTGTACATGAAAATGATGTCCCATATAGGGTGAGCCAATGCCCAGTAGAGATATGCTAAACATGGTATGAGCAATAACTAAAACATTAGCATTAGATCAATGTTTAACTCATATAAACCAACTCATAATACATTTCAGATCCATGACAACGATGTCCATGTTTCATTCCATTTTTCCTTCACTTATCAAATTTACAGTTTATGAACATGGCTCAGAACCTGGCCAGACAATTCCCATGAGACTATAGCTCATGTTAAAACCTTTCCCATATCAACAATTTACATGAGATTATAACTCACAATAAAATACTTCCATACTTCACAATTCACATGAGATATCAACTCATATTCAAACACTTCCATACTTCACTAAGTACACAAATTTGTTGTACTAATGGAGTCCATCCCCTATCTCCTCCCAAACAGGTTTGAGAGTCCATCCCCTATCTCCTCTCAAACCATTGAGTACATCCCATATCTCCTCCCACACAATATATATAAACAACTATCATATACATGATCAATCAATACACATATTTGATGTATTATTCCAACCGTTATATTCCATGACATATTCAATTGATTAGTTTTAATTTGCCTAATCATCATGCATTGTCTACAACAATCAAGACTATCCTCCACCGATAGCCCAAAACAATTATTTCTAAACAGATAATAATTACATCCAACAGATAAATTATCAACATTATCAATGGTGAGTGATTAATCAATCCAACTCCACCATTCAATTTCATTATAAGCCAACTTCATTATTTCCAACTCAATTCCACATTTCCATAACTTCCCAAATTAATTACATAAATTAATTTATAACAAAATTAGGGCTTTCCTCTCTCTTTTCTCAACATTGACCCAAGGTCCAAATATTAACAACTAACATCATTAATCTCATCTCAAGACCCAAAATACACATGTATTGGTCAAATTAACAAACCTCTCTTTATTCATTTTGAAACCCTAACACCCAGAATTACCCAACTCCGACATTAAATCAAAATGACTAAAAGTTTAAGTCAAAGACCATAAAAATGAGTAGTTATCCCTACCTCAAATTCGGAGCTCAAAGGAGAAAATGAAGAATTTCGAAGTGCTCCAAACCCCAAGATTTTCAGATCAAAATGTAGCCCACACCAAGCTCAACACTTTTTACAAAGGCCCAAAGGTGGGAGATCACTAGGGCTAGATGATTTCTTCGAGAGAAGTTGAAGTTTAGAGTGAAGAGCTCTCCAATGGAGGTTTTTGAAAAGTTAGAGAGAGAGAGTCAAAGAAAAGTGATCCAAAAAGTCACTTTTCAGACTGATATAAAAGTCGCCCCGCTCGAACGTGGAACTCCCCGCTCGAGCGTCAGACACAGACTCACGCTCAAGTGTGAAAAGCGCCGCTCGAGCGTCGATTGCACACTTCCAGAACTTTTGCAGACCATGGTCCCCGCCGAAGGCCGTAATCCTCGCCGAGCGGAGGAACAAAATCAGGCCCGCCGAAGGCCAAAAGCCCCGCCGGCGTCCGATGACCAGAAGAAACAATATCGAAGAGAGAAACCACGATCGAAGGCCAAAACTCCCGCTCGAGTCGAGAAGCAAAAACAAAAGGCCCGCTTGAGCGTCAAAAGCCCCGCTCGAGCGTCAAGGCCAAAATCTGGGCATCAACCTTGGGTTTTTAAACACAACCAACCTGTTTCAAACCTGCCCAACATAACCCAAGACTCAAATACAAAGAGTAAAGGATAGAAATGAGAATAAGACAACAACCCTCCACTAACCGAGTCCTAATACAGTTAAACAACAAGGGAAAATCGGGATCGCTATAGTGTACTCCGAGCCAAAACAAAGAACTAGTTAGAAATCATGCATGATCCTAGTTCATGTTAAAATGGTTAATGCAACACATGTGAAAATGCAACTAAAATAGGCTCGGCTATTCTAAGATGACATGTGAAATGCAACTTGATACATGTATTCAATTAGGTATTGAAATACAATGCAGTGAGTATGATGCGCCGAGCCCGGTGCATGGAAGACAGATGAATGACACAAATATGCGAGCATAAGGATGCTAAATGAAAACATGCCCTAAAACTAACCATCGTAAGCGGTTAGGTAAAAGGGAGAAAGAAATAGGGATTGAAAGACATGCATCACACACACGCACCCTTATTACAACAATTGGCCCTCTTGAGGGAGAGTCCGAATAAGAAGCTAACTAGCTAATCTAAACTAATTAAACTAGTTATTACAACACAATTAACTAACTAATCCTAGTTAACTAATTATTACAAAACAAATTGAAATAGCTAAACGCATTAACTATTAAAGTACAAACCAAAGCATAAACTAGCTAAGCAAATTAGCTAAGTAAAGCAATAAAAAAAAGGGAGCCTCAGAGGGAGAAGAATGCATGCATGCCTGGTTGCCTCGTTCAGAAATCCGTCGCGATGCCCCAATTTGCCTCTATTTGCAATTGTTCTCAGAACCTTGCACCAAGCTCCAAAAAGCTTCCAACTCACCTTGGAGACCTGTGGAAGGGCTGCCGACCAGTTGTTGGCATTAGAGACCACCACGACCACTCTCAGCCGAAAACCGTAAAAAGTGGTCGGCCAGCTAGTATTATTGTTCGGCCAACCAATTGTTGCTGCCAAACTGCACTTTGCTGCAACAGAGAGCAAGAAAGGGCATAGCAATGTATTTGCAAGGTATGTGTGCATAACCACCCTCCCTATCATTTCATAAGCTCAAGGGAGTGTGGTTCTCGACCCTCGGGCCACCAATCGCGCATTTCAATGCATGATGGCCGAGAAGCCAAATTGCACAATTCAATATGAAATGAATGCACACATAAACACATAAAGCCTAAAACTCTATCATTTATGATCAAGAGCGTCGGCGACAGAGAATTGAGGCACGTTTCATCACTTCAAGTATGAAACGTCCCTCGTTTCTCGTGTTTGGACTAACACATATTCCAAACAACAATGCAACAAATAACATGGCATGTTAAGCACAATGCAACTCAAGTATGCAACATGTAATGTAATATAAGTATGCAATCATGCAAGGGACAAGCATGCAAACAACATGCAAGGGACAAATATGCTAATCACAATGCAATGCAACACAAGCATGTACAATGTAAAGAACAAGGCATACTCAATGCAATGAACAACATAAGATTCTAAACACAATGTAATGCATGCATGTGCAATGTAATGCAACAAGGGCAACTTATCAATGCTAGGGACATGCACAATGCAAAGAACTACTTGGCATACACAATGCAAAGAACTATATGGCATACACAATGCAATGTACAATAAGCATGTAAGCAACATGCAAATAAACCTGTTAAATGGACTTAAACCAAAAGGGGTAGACCTCAGTCATGCCCATATCAGCGGCCATACATGATGAAACTAAGGCATGAAGATCAAGACGAAACATACACAATGCATTGGCCCATCAACTAGGCCTAAGAGCACAACTCTCAAGAGTGCTCAAGGAGTGACAAATGTGGAAGTGTAACAACACTAAGTGCACTAAAATAAGGTAAGAAATAGTGCCAAACCATTCAAACAATACAAGCAAAGCATGCAAGTGCCCTTAAGGCATAAGAGCTAGTAAAGAGGTCTACAAAGGAGGCATGCAATACATGGCACAGATATATGAACTAAGCATGGACAGAGCTCAAGTAGGTCTTAACAAAGGCCAAAACATGATGAGATAGGGGCATAAGGACCTAGGCAAGATGGCATACATGCTAGGCCACAAACTAGGCAACCATGCTCAACACTCAAGGGCACTTAAAGAGTGAATGAAGTGGGAATATGACAACGCTAAATGCTCTGAAATAACATGAGAAATGATGCCAAATCAAACACATGATGCAAATGAAACATGCTATGATGCTCAAAGCTTCAAGCAAGTAAGAGCACTTGTACTATAGCTATACAAAACAAGAAGCATATGTGTAGCACGCCCGCGAGGGACCCTGCGCTATAGTTCGGACTCTATTTGTGTCACGGTTCTTAATCTAAACCAAAGAGTCCAAATCCGGCAAATCGTTTTGAGAAAACAGATTTTTGAAAGAAGTGCCAAACATGGACAGCTTTGCCAGATACAGAATCGCCACCTAAATATTTTATTTTGGGGGAATTTAGGAAACCCTGACTAGTGCCAAAGGCCACGTGTCCGTCATCACCAAAGTTGCATCGGCTTAGGAACTTGGGTACGATTGGGGAAGGTCAACTATGAGCACTTCTCGCCGATCCAAGATCTACTTACTAACCATGATATTCTCTTTTGAAAACATTATATGCTATTATTCCAGTTATTAGCCTAGATTTACTATGTTATGCGCACAACAAATAAGTATAGACCGAATCGTCTGAATTGGAACAAAACATTACATGTTTGTTTTGAAAATGGTTTGCTATTCGCGAGTAGGCTAAAATGCAGGTTTTGCCACCCTCAAGTGGGCTTTAGAACAGATGGTTTTGCCACTATCTAGTGGGCTTTAAAACTCACAGTTTTAATGCATTATTCCAATTTAGATAATTCAACCTCCATCCACAGGCACTCAAGCAGTTATATCACATAAGCAGCTAGCCTCATGGTAATCATGTTGTCATGGCAACACTCACACGCATGCGATATGCTAAAGCATAAAAACTTACCTAGTACTCCAAGCCAAAACAGAAACTAGTTAGTAATCATATGTATGATCCTAGTTGATGTTAAAAATGGCTAATGTAACACATGCAAGGATGCAATCTAGACAGGCTCGGCTATCCTAAACATGGCATGTGAAATGCGACAGATAACACGTATTCAATTTTGGAATTGAAATACAATGCAGTTAGCATGATGTACCGAGCCTGGTGCATGTAAGACAAATGTATGGATGCACGCATGCATAGCATAAGGTATGATAATTTAAATATGCCCTAGTCTACCATCATAAGCGGGTAAATAAAATGGAAGAAAGACGTGGGGTTGAAAGACATACACATACTCACGCACACTTATTACATAATTACCCTCACTCGGAGGGTCCGAAAGAATAATACAGTCCGAATAACAAATTAACTATCCTAGCTAATTAATTATTACGCACTTAATTAATTGACAAAATAAATGCAGAAGAAGGTGGCGCACTGCGTTTCTAATGCGCGAATGATGCATGTTTGACTCGTCTTGCCCGGAAACTCGCTGCCATAGCACTATCGCCTCGCTTACACCGCTTCTCAAAATCGCCAAAGTCCTAGGATGTTCTCGCACACTTTAGAACACCATCGTCAAGGAATGCCCATCGCCATGTAACATATCCATCGGCTGGGGTTTCATGTTATCGGCCACCAATCCATGGCCGGTCGGCACTCTATACTGCCGGTCGGCCAAAACTCCCTGCAGGAACTGGTTTTCTATAGCAACAAGGACAGACAGTGTATGGCATGGAATTTCAAGAAAATGTATGCATGGGCACACTCCCTATCATGCAAGGGACTCAAGGGAGTGTGGCCCCTGACCCTCGGGCTAACAATCAAGATTTTGACGCATGATGGACTAAGAGGCCAAGTTTGCAATTCAATGTAAATGCATGCAAATGAAACTCATGAATACCATCACCCTATCATGTTGAGGTCAAGGGGATTGGCGACCGAGAGTCGAGACGTGTTACATCACTTGGAGTATGAACACTTCTCAATTCTCATGTTTGGTTTGACACCCCAAACCAAACAATGCAATGTATGTATGCAAATAGGGCTCAACTATGCAAACATGAGGCTAAGTTACAAGGCATACCAAATGCAAGGTAACCTAAACATGCAAAGGTGATGTATTACATGAGATGCAATGCAATACAACCTAAAATGTGATGCAAACATGGCCCAATGCAAGCATGCAACCAAGGACAAACAAGTCAAACATGCAACAATATACAAGAGTGGACTTAGGCTGAAATGGGAGGCCTCAGCCACACCCCAAAACAAAGGGCCAAAAGTGTCCTAAATGATAGGCAAAATACACAATAAACATGCAAATCAAAGGGGCCTAAAGCCAAGGCATGGAGGGCATTCTTCAAGGACAGTCAAAGGTGATAAACATGGACCTTGAACACTCATGTTAAACTCTAAAATGCATGTCAAAGATAGCACCAAATAATGCTAGGAAATAGATGCAAAAGAGGAAGCATTCAAGGCCACTAAAGAGGGGATCCTACTACAACCACCCCAACCACTCATGGCATGCACTTTTCAATACAAATCAGAGTTTCAATATGCAAAAGTGAGCCTCAAAACCCACTGGTTTGGCAGCCCCAAAGCCTCAAACACATGGCCATGCACAATGACCTATTCCTAGGCATGAAAGACCAACTTTTCAAGGCATGAAAGAGAGGGTAAATGTAGGCATACAAGCATGGATTAGGGGCTGAAATATCATGAGAAATGATTCCAAATCATTGAAATAGCCTAGCCAATGCATGCTAATGACTCACGCACCCGATGCCAATATGCTAGAATGAAAAGGGGCCATACAAAACACATCAAGCATGACCAAACCAACACTCAACGGACCTCAAACATAGTAAAACATGGCCAAGCACTTCACAAAGTTAGGTCAAAATATGCGAATATGCTAGGCTAAACACATGGCACACTTCTAGGCAAAATGGAGAGTTACAAAGCAAGTGCAATATGCATGCAAGGGGGCCACAAATCCGACCAAAAAGTAGAGGTATATTATGGCCCAAAAATACACAAAAACCTCTGAAATGGTACCAAATACAACTACTCATACATGCTACCATTGTAAGCCAAAAACATGCACAAATGAGAGACCAAGGGAGAGGGGTGTCTCTCCCCTATACAAGACTTCAAATCATCTTCTTCACCATTGAAAATCCACTGGATTTCAATGGTGAGAAGGATAATACAACAAAGTAAACAAGGCTTAAAGAAAAGGCACCAAAATAGGCCAAAAGAGGCCTAAGAGGGGGAGTTCGACCCCCAATGCCAAAACAACCTTAATGAAAGTTCTTAAGCATGAAAATATAAGACTTTTTTTATGTTATACACAAAGCTTAAATCAGCATGCAAGGCAGGTCAAAAACTAACGCAAGATTGGGGAAAATAAAGCAAAAGTCTCACCCTTGAAGAACACTTCAAGAACAACTGGTCCAGCCACCCTCCTCTGACCAAAATCAGTCCAAAACCTCAAGAATCAAACCTCAATGCCTCTCAAACTCGAAGCAAGGTGTAATGGTGTGTGTATTAGTGCAAAAGTAAGGTCAAAATACACTTTTAAGCCTAGAAACACACACAAAAGAGGAGAGAGAGGGAAATGTTGAGAGAGGGGATGTATCTAACAGATATATATGTGTATATAGCTCTGGTTTTCTTTCAAAACCACCAACCCTTGATAATAGAAGAAGAAAGGTCCTTATATAGGCAAAGAAAGAGGTCCCAAGCTTCTCAAAGAAGCTAAACTAAAAGGGGCAAAGGGTGCAAAGGAGTCAAGGCTTCTTAAGGAAGCCAAGACAGCTGGCCAAGCTTCCCCAAGAAGCTTGGCCAAAGGTTCAACCTTCTAGAAGAAAAAGGGGTTCAAAGGCTCAAAACAACCACAACTTGCACGGGGAGGAGTAATGGTGCATCCCAGCTGGCACAGTTGGCATGTACCATGCCGGAAGGGTGCAAAGGGGTCACACCAGCCAGCAAAAGAGGTCACCGGCCAAAAAGAGTGCCGGTTGACCAAATATAATGCCGACCAGCCATTGGTATTAAGGAAGCACGGTCGGTGGCACCAATACACGGCCGGTGATGTAAGGGGAAGGCCGGTGGGGTGTGGGGATGGCCAACAAGCCATTCCCTGCCTTTCAAGGCAAAAACACAAGTGTTTGGCGCAAAACCGCATAATCTAACACCAAGTCAAGAGATCCCGAGGTATGCTGCAGCCGAGGCCTTCGGGAACTCCAAACGAGCACAAACAAGGATGATCATCGAGTGCTCGAACAGTGACGTCCAAATCTTGAGGACAGTCAAAAATGGGGTGTCTACAATTGCCCCTCTTTGACAGAACTCGGAAGTCATAACAATGACGGGAGTGATTGTCAAAGCCTAGAGATGACCCATTTTTGACAAGGCCGAAGACTTAGACAAACATGCAAGCTACAGATAAGATATGCACCCGAAGGTCGGGGCAAAATGCAAGACAAATGCAAGAAGCCAAACATAACTCATGATCATGCAAAGAAAGCTGTAACGAAGCACATACAATGCAATAGTTTTAAGCTAGCATACACCAAACTACACTACAATGCAGAAAGGATGTAAGAGAATTATGCGATTCTCGATACGTCTCACTCGGAGGATACAATACCTGTCCGGTTCGTCTGGTTGCACCAAATTTTAAATGAACCGTATATACAATATCGCGGCTCGAAAAGAAAGCAAGCTTGACAAATACAATATTGTTAGCAATATGCATGACAATGTAATCGAAAATGCGGACAACGCTAAGTCGTAAGTGATGCATAAAATGCGCTTTAGAGTAATCATAACCATGCTATGAAAGCACAAACACATGTAAGTAAAGGACATGCAACAACGCGTACAATGTGTGTGATGGGAAGATTGAATCACATGCAAGTGAAGCATAACGTGACAATGCATGCAATGTGCATAGAATGATCTTGGGATTGAGCACATGTAAGTAAAGCAATGCACGTATGCAAGCAATGTGTACAGAAAAGATTTAAATTTGGACACATGTAAGTAAAGCATGTGGTCTACGCAAGCAATGTGTATAGAAACTTGAAATTGAACACATGTAAGTAAAGCATGCAGTCACGCAAGCAATGTGTAACAAGAAGCTGGAACATACACATGTAAGTAAAGCATGCAGTCACGCAGGCAATGTGTAACAAGAAATTGAAATGTACACATGTAAGTAAAGCATGCAGTCACGCAAGCAATGTGTAACAAGACTGGAACGTACACATGTAAGTAAAGCATACAGTCACGCAAGCAATGTGTAACAAGAAATTGGAATGTACACATGTAAGTAAAGCATGCAGTCACGCAGGCAATGTGTAACAAGAAATTGGAATGTAATGGAAACATATTATTCATGATGCTGGAATGCAACATACTGCAACACAGTACAATTGAAACAACTTGTGGAATTCACAAGATATGAAAAGGATACGGGAAGGGACGTTCTTCGCACGCACCAAGCATCGCTCATAGAAGTTGTGGCCTGAGGTCAACTTGAAGGTTCACGTTTCAAAAGTACGCTTTCCCGCATTGTCTCGAGTGATGAAGGTGCCAAACCATGTAGTTGACCCGAACAAAGGTGCGGAAGGTGCGTTGACCGCAAGGAGAGTTTTACTGGTATCAATTTCGACACTTTGCTACCCTGCCATTCTATGCTTTACTTTCCCTTTTACTGGTAGTTTAAGCACATTGTACTGCCTTGGGTAGGTTTTATTCTTTCTCAAAATTACATATTTTGCAAAACACGTGATGGGAATAAAACAGGCATTTTGTTTAAAACACGTGATGTATCGCATCGCAAGGTATCACACCGCAATGTGAACGAAACTGAACCTGGTTTGAACATTGAGTACTTGCATCGTAATAATAAGGTAGTGAACCGACTTACAACTCGATAAGCAAAACAAAGAAACTCGATAAGTTAGCTAAGTGCGAGTACAACTTGATAAGCAACACAAAGACTTAAAGAGAGCGAAATACAACTCGATAAACAAATGTACAACAACTCGATAAGAAAACAGGTGTGACTCCGCAAGAATCGATCACCGGGGGGGGATTGGAGGTGGTGGAGTTCCCCAATCCCTAGCATAAACAGCTCAGGGAACAAGGCGGAAGACCACCGGCCAAGGGTAGAGGCCATCGGCCACGAGAAATGACCATCGGCCAGAAATTTGTTCGATCGGCAAAAAGTGATGGCCGGTCGGCACAATATTTGGCCGGCCGGCCGTGAATGAAGGAATCACCAGAATGTTGACACCTGTCCTCCACCCAACCTTATCTCCTACAAAAGACCTCAGCTTCGTACTTTTTCTCAATTCCACACTGATTTGCTCTAATGGAAGAGTTTCTTGCTCAAAATCTCACAGCTTGGATTGCTAGCTTGGACGGCTCAGAAAAGTTGAATTTTCAGGGCTTCGGCATAAACGCACTATTCACTCGAGTCGCACTCACCGCACCTTCCGTTTCTCTATGCCGTGGCGAGGTTTTGGAATCCGGTGAGACACGTCTTTAGCTTCAGCGGGCAAGAGGTATGTCCCACCTTTGAAGACTTCCAAACTTTAATGGAATCCGAGCGCGACGAAGAGATCCTGCCCCAACTTCGTTTTGGCCATGCCCAGGCCTTAGGACAAATGTGTGGGCTTTCAATACCCGACGCTCGATCTTTGATTTGCAACGGAATGCTGGATATTCCAAGTTTGATTTGCCCTTTTTCTGACGACGGTGACCGCGGTGACCATCATTGGCAAGGTTTTAGGCAATACGCACTTTGTTTGTGCATGCTATCTCATTTCTTACTTGTCTCGAGCTCTAGAGGGTCTAGCGTTCGGTTGATCGAGGTTGCCCGAGGTTTGAAGGAGGTAAGAGTTGCATTGCCATGACTCTGGCTGAGACATTGATAGGCTTGGATGCCTTCTATTACCGTGAAACAACCAAATTTGCGGGGAGTCCACTATTGTTGCAGGTAATATTTCCCACCCAATCTCACATATGTATTGCTCACACCACTCGGCCCTCTAGCTCGGTTTTTCTCACAGAACCCTTTTCTCACTTTTCTTTCATCGTACGCCTCTCTATTCTTTATTCTCTCATTTTTTTTATCCCTTCCCAGGTATGGTTGATGGACAAATTGCAGGTTGTGGACTCTTGCCCAGCATATTCAGCTCACGGCTATTTCTTTCGGCAACGCCTAGTCAATGCCCTTGATGAGGGATGGTGGTTCGATTGGATGTGCAACTTGTCCGCAGACCGTATTGCTTGGCGGTGCCCTTGGCTCAATCTACTGGCAATGAGTTACAGCATGACCCATCAACCTGGGATTCAACTGATTGGCATGACCCATTGTGTCTTCTATTTTTCGTTCCGATTCCAGCGCCAGTTTGGCCATGATTAGACTTGTCCAGCCGAGGGGATAGAGTACCCGGCTACATTCCCGATTCGAGGCGCACAACTTGCCTGGTATGCCACATCATGGAGGACTAGAGAGCTCCTGGCCCCCACACCCACTTTCAGTTGTACTTTGTTTGATGAGTGCATAGATTGGCTCAATGAAGAGGCACAGATTGGGCCCATCTTGGCATCAGAGGCTTTGACCAGCTCTGGGAGGGGGCGTAGGAACACCTGACTTGACTATGCCCCGGATTAATTGCTTTATTAGTACTTTCAAGTTTTCTTTATGAATGTAATAAAAAGCAACTTCGATTGTATGCAAGAGCAGGAGAACTCTATTTTGAAATCAATGAAATTGAAGGTTGTGGCACTGAAAATTTTCCGCTTTGGTCCAAAAATGGTCTTAGTTGTAAAAAGATTAATTTGAACGAAGCCAACTTTTATTAAAACTTTTCAAAATCATTTTCGATATGGATCAGAACTGGACACACCTGAGATCTGTCACTGAGATGCACAACCCCGGATCTCTGCAACTAGAAAGTTGCCCCTAGTCTGAATAGTGTCGCGTCACTTCATAGCAACGGAAAGTTGCCCCTAGTCTGCAAAGCACTGTACCGGAGACCTTAATCAAAGTTCTTGAATGCTGATAGACAAAGATGACCGAGATGATCAAAAGGACAGAGTTGATCGGGGAAAAGGTTATGGCTGAACTCCAGGATGAAGTTGCTCACGATCCCAAAGATGGGAATCAAGCCTCACGAGTTCAGCTTAGGTTCCTCGAGTATTTTCACTCTCTTTTACGCCTAACTTTTGCCAAGGCCGCCTTTTATGGGTTTTCAACCTTGCGAGCTCAGTTTTTATATTTTCCAAATTTTTCATGCTCTAACTTTTGTCTAGGTCGCCCTTTTGGGTTTTCAGCCTAGCGAGCCTCTCAGGGGTAATATTTCTTCAACTTGTCCATGTTGATCGGTTGGGAGAACTCGAGGCCATCTAGATCCATCAGAACCACAGCCCATTCGCCGACGGCTTTGATGATGTAGGGACCAAATCAATTGGGTCCGAACTTGCCCTTGGGTCGTGAATGGGAGCTCGATTGTCCTGAGCACCAAATCTCCTTCCTTTAGATTCTTGGACTTAACTTTCTTGTTGAAAGCCGCAATTCTACGATAACCTTGAACATGGTATAGTGCTTTCAAATTTCTCTCATCAAAGAGCATGAGTTCTTCAAACCTGTTTCACGCTAACTGCTTTAATTATTTGACACTCACCAATACTGCAATGACGGAACCTCAATCTCGATAGGTAGAACGGCCTCCATCCCATAAACTAAAGAATAATGAGTCACCCCAGAGAAATTCGATTGAAGTCCGTAGCCCCATAGAGTAAACGGCAATTATCCGCTAGTCCCAGAGGTTTCCACCATCTTCGCAAAGATATGTTTGATGTTCTTGTTGGCGGCCTCAACTGCTCCATTGGTTTGCAGCCAGTATGTGAATGACTTATGAAAAGCCACGTTGTATTTCTCCAACAAATCAATCACTTCCTTCTTGAAGTGGGAACCGTTATCTGAAATTATCTCGTTCGGGACCCCATAACGACAGATGATGTTGTTTCTGATGAACTTTGCGACGTGCGACGCCTTTAATACCGCATAAGATTGGGCCTCGATCCACTTTGTGAAGTAATCTATCACGACAAGGATGAACTCATGCCCATTTGACCCCTTTGGTGTGACAGCCCCGATCACATCAATTCCCCAAACTGAAAATGGCCATGGTGAAGTCATGTTGTACAGCTTCGATGGCGGGATGTTCATGCGGTTTGCATGGATCTGACACTTGTGACATCGCCGAACAAAACCGATACAATCCTCCTCCATGGTGGACCAATAGTAACCCTGTCTAAGGATCTTCCGTGCTAGCATCACCCCATTCATATGTGCACCACACTCTCCTCCATGGATGGCCTCCATCAAGCACTTCGATTCTTCAGCTGCAAGACACAGCTTATGCATTCCCAGATGACCTCTCTTATACAGCTTACCCCCACAGATGATGAACTGAACGGCCATTCTTCTAATTGCCCTTTTATCCTTGGCATTTGCCCCTGGTGGATACGCCTCTTTCTCCAAGAAGTTCCAAATGTTGTAATACCAGGGGTTTTCATCCTGAACCTCATCTATGGCGGCGATAGATTCATATCTCTAAGACAAACTTCGATTAATGATAACCTGACACATCCGGACTCTAGAAGGATGTCTATCATGGAAGATAGAGTTGTTAGCTTAATCTGAACTCCGTTGTTCTCTCTTACTAGATGAGTGAAAGTTAGCTTCTCGAACCGAGGAATTAACAAGTCCAAGGTCTGGTTGTAAATTATCATTTTTTCTTCTTTAACTTTCCAGTCTCCTTTTGCCTAAGACACAACAAGGTTCGAGTCCCCGATAACGTCTAACCGTCTTGCCCCTAGTTCCAGGGCTGCTTCTAATCCGGCAATACATGCCTCATATTCTGCTTCGTTGTTCGAGACTTTGAACCGGAGTTTGAAGGCTAGAGGGATACGGGAATTATCAGATGCTATTAGCAACACTCCTATTCCATACCCGTATTGGTTTGACGCTCCGTCAAAGTACATCGTCCAAAATCCATCTTCGATGTGCAAAATGGCTTCATCTGGAAATAAGTATTCAACTGCTTCATCTCTTTCTATTGGATGATCGGCTAAGAACTCTGCTACTGCTCTTCCTTTTACTGACTTGCGCGTCACATACTTCAGATCGAACTTGGAGAGCAATAGCAACCAATGAGCTAGCCTACCCGTAAGTGCTGGTTTCTCAAAAAGATATTTGATGGGATCCAGTCGTGAAACCAACATTATGGAGTGAGCTAACAGGTAGTGCCGCAGCTTCCTGGTAGCCCATACCAAGGCTAAGCAAGCCTTCTCCAACGGTGTGTAGCGAGTCTCATACTCTAGTATCTTCTTGCTCAGATAGTAGATGGCTTTCTCCACTTTGTCCTCTGACTCCTGCGCGAGCATACAGCCCATTGTGGTCTCAGTTACTGATAGGTACAATATCAATGGCTTCTCTGGTTCTAGCGGTGACAACACGGGTGGGTTCTGTAAATATTCTTTGATCTGTTCAAATGCAGCTTGGCATCGGCCGTCCCACTGGAACTTCGTTCCTTTCTACAGGAGACCAAGAAGTGGTTCACAAGTCAAGGTTAATTTTGAGATGAACCGTCTTATGAATTGCACTTTACCCAGAAAGCCTCGCACCTCCTTTTCAGTCCTTGGTGGTGGCATTTCTAAGATGGCCTTGATTTTGGAAGGGTCGACTTCGATGCCTCTTTGTGTAATCAGAAACCCCAGCATTTTTCCCGCCAGAATACCAACGACACTTCGAGGATTCAACAAGAACCGAAATTCTCTGATCCTTTGGAAGAACTTTTGCAAGGCGATGTAGTGGCCCTCTCTTTCTTTGGACTTGACAATCATGTCATCCACGTACACCTCAACCTCTTTATGGATCATATCATGCAATATTGTGGTTGCACTCGCTGATATGTAGCTCCAAAGGTTCTTCAACCCAAATGGCATCACTTATAGCAGAAGTTCTACGGGTGGTGAAAGGCCTTCCCTGCCTTCAGTGCCATCACTATCTGATTGTAACTTGAGAAACCGTCCATAAATGAAAGCAAAGCATGCCCCACTGTAAAATCCACTAACTCATCAATATGCGGCAGGTGAAAGTCGTCCTTCGGACTAGCTCATGAAATCCTCGAAATCCACGATACCGAATCTTGCCATCCTTTTTCTAAGATCGAACAATGTTGGCCAACCAAGCTCGTATTCGGATACTAACAGAAGCTCACGATTTGCTTGGTGACCTCTTCTTTAATCTTGAGAGCCCATCCGGCAGATCCTCCCGAAGTTTCGCTTGATAGGTCGAGCCTCGGGTCAAGAGGGATCCGGTTGTACAATCAGATCGATTCTAGGCATGTCTTCGTGAGGACCACGCGAAAACATCTTTGAAATCTTTTAATAAAGCGACTAAGCGCCACGTCTCCGAAGACAACGTGGACCCGATCCGACCACCAAGGGTCCTTCTCAGTACCAACATTCACAGTAGTGATTTCATCCATTAAGGGTTTAACAAATCTTTCTTGCTCTTGATCAATTAATCGTTGCAAAATCGGAGGAATTTCTTCCTCGTCGTTTTCATCAAAATTTTGAAAATCCTGATTCAAGCAATAAATCAAAGGCACAAAAAAGTACTCAAAAACCACATCAACATCATTCTCATTAAATACTTCCAAGCCGTCCGATTCTTCTATTACAACAGACTCAAAAGAGAAAGAAAATGACGACCTAGACAGGACTGTGGTATCCAGGTTATCACCCCCAAGAATACCGGACTCAGACTCAGTCGAGCTGGAACCTGATTCCGACTCACAAGATTCGGTGGAATCAGATTCCGGCTCACTACCTGACCCGGTGCTGCTTGATAAAAATCCCTCTTCGTACTGCCAAACGAGAGAAGGTGCGATGGATGCATCCAAAATAGTTGATGGTAGGCCCGCAGCCGTTTCATTCCCAATCATGGATACCGAGGAGTTATCCCCCAAGCACTTTTGGTCGATCGGAGGATCTAAAAGTAGACATGCCAGTGCTACCCCCATTTCAATTTCAGCACCTTCGGAATCCACTTCCTTACACTGCTCAACCTCAGCTGATGGGTCTGTCCACCCTTTGGCAACGTCATCCTCGGATATTTGCAGGTCGAAGAAGATCTCGAAACCTAGCACGCGCTTTTTCTCCGCGTTCAGCCACGGCTCTGGAAAGCCGCAAAACGGAAAATCCTCCCTCTCCCGGACGAAGCGTCCGTTTAGGGTACCCTGAATGGGCCTATGCATCAACTCAAAAGGCTTCCCAGCCTGCTTTGCTCTGGCTCTTCTAGCCATTTCCTTTCCCTTCCTTATCCAGTCCTCTTTGGTGGGTAGATAACCCAATCCAAAGGTATGAGGGTGGTGTGGCACTTCGGCTAATGCTGCGACGCCTTTCCGGCCGCTCCTTCCCAATCCCATCCCGGGGATGTGTTGGAGCTTGTTCATGAGATACACTGCTTGAGCACTGACATATACCCCCTCATTAGCTGCCATGATGTTCTGCACAACCCGAGCCTCAGCCAAGGTAAAACCTGATATGAACACATCCTCCGTGCCGTGCTCAATTTCTAGAACAGGCGTAGATACCTCCGACAGCGGATGAATCGATGAATTTCCAAAAACAATGGCTACTCCCTTCCCATAGGGGTATTTCACCACCTGATGCAGCCACGACCGCCTTTACCTGATGCAGCCACGACCGCCCCAAAAGCAGGTTGAAAGTTGCAGGAACCTCTAAGACGTGGAAATCTATCTCATGCTGCCCCGGCCCAACCTTTGTTTGAATCTTAACTGTTCCCATCACTTCCCGGCTTGTGTTGTCATATGCCCGAATCACCTGGGCTGTTGGCACAAAGTCCGCGATTTTTAAACCGATCACATATGCTGTCTTTGCTGGGCAGACGTTGATAGCGGACCCTGTATCAACAAGGACCACTGGTATCCATTTATTCCTACACTCCACAGAGATGTAGAGTGGCTTGTTATGGTCTTCCCCCTCAGGTGGTAATTCCTTGTCAGAAAATATCAACATCGGGGTAGCTCCTCCCTGAAAGACTAATCCTACCAGCTGGTCTGGCGTGGTTTCTATCGACAGCTTAGCCTTGTCCATGGCCGATAAGATAGCCTGTCTATGTACTCGAGAAGCCATAAGTAGTCCCTAGATGGAGATGTCTGCTTGTATCTTTTTCAGCTGTCTCAATACGGCCCCATCCTCGAGTTGCTTTTCTTTTTGCTTCTCTGCCTCCCTATCTTTTCCAGACGCCTCTGGTTGATCTAGGTGTGGAGGCTTGAAATACCGTCCACTCCTAGTTATGTGATCGACTTCGCCGATATACCAAGTATCATCTGGTTGGTTACTTCCCCAATCTTCATCTATGTGGGCAAGACATAGATCATCGTCCTCTCACCACATCCCATCTACCGACAGCACCTATCCGCTCGCATGACCGTTTCATACTCACAAGACTTTTATCCCTATGCTCGCAAAGATTCTCTATTTCGCGGCTCATAGCGCCGGTCCCCACATGGCCTTTGCCTTCTCGATTCTCTAATCTTCAAATCTTTCCTGCTCGATCAGGTCAATACAAATGTCGCCGATAACCCCTCAGAGTCAAGATGCTCCAATCCTAAGCGAAATTCTTTATACCGCCTTCGCAATGTATTCGACTTTCGACCTTCCTACTAATCGACACGTGTTCTCGCCAGTTCCCCATTCTCGTTGAGCTCATCCACTATATCTCGTTGATCGTCTACCATCCAAAGGCCTTCGCCGATTCCTCATAATCGAACCAGTTGACTGCCGAGTCTCCTAGATCTTGGTTACTATAAAACTGGAGATTGGCAAGGTCCTTTTCCACAACTGTCAAATTATCTGTCCCCTGCTCAAATCTATCCCCCCGGATCATACATAGTTCTGCTCTTTCTGGCAATTCTATACTTGGTTCATGCTGACCTGCTGACAGGATGTAATCACTCGGATCATAGGCTTCACCAGCGAACTTCCCAGATTGATCAAACCCCGACTCAACGGTTCCATCCTCCTTCGCAAACTCCCCTGTATCCTCTTCAACGGCCACCATCACTGGCTCAGGTTGGGTTGTAGAGGTGTCTATCATGCACAAAAGGTCAGTGCAGTCGGGAAGGAGCACCTCCGGCTTAGGTAGATGGGAAGGAGTAATATAGGTGCTAGGATCGTAAGACACGACCCCAGTCTGAATACAATTAATTCTTTTGGGAGGTGGAGCTTGGTTGTGTGTAGGGAGTGGGTTGGTTGTAACATTAGGTTTCTCGGGAGGCATAATCACCCTGTTATCGATGAGATCCTGAATCTCATGACGTAATCAGTAACACAGGTCGGTATCATGACTGTGATTTTGGTGAAACGCGCAATACTTGGCTGGATTGTGGGTAGGGGGATGTTTTTCTGGTAATGGCCGCGGCTCCAGGGGCTTCAAGTGCCCTTTTCTGATTAAAATCCCCAGAGCTTTGGACAGTGGCATATATAGCGGAGCAAAGGTTCTTGTATTTTTAGGTGGGTATTTGGCTGTTTGTGGATGACTTCCGAACGCACCGGAAAATGGCGTGGATGCCATAGTTCTTGGAGGAGGGTTGGTGGTGACCATACTCACTTCGGAGGTCCCGTAGTTGTAGCGCCACTCGGCCCGCATTAGTGTTACGATTGAAAGTTCTGCGGATTGCTCCCATTATCAATTAAGCCTTGCTTCGCATCCTCAATCAGACTCCCCATTTCATGTAAATCGAAAAGGCAGAAAGGGAGTACGATCATCTTCTCGATTAACTTCAATAAGATTGCGCACAATCATTCAATTTGATCTTTGTCCATGGGCCTTAAGGTCATCATCGCCTTAGCCCACCATCCGTCACGAATCGAGAAGCTCTCTTTGGGTTCTGTTTGTTGTCTCGAGATCCCGAGTCGTAATCTCGATTTGTGTATTGTATGAGTATCATGAGATGAAGGCCTCACCATTTCGCCCCGCTTTCGACGCCGCCCTCCAATTTGGTGATACCATACCGCCATAACGATAGGGTCCGCCCAATAGAGACAAATCAGAATCGGGTGAGGCCCATTGGCCTTAGGATATCCGAAACAACCTCAGTGCACCATGGGGTCCTGGACCCATCAAATCGATCAATGTGGGGCATTTGAATCAGTGCAACATCACAAATTGTTGGTTTATCCATCTTCGATGTCAGGGATGGTCTTGACTCCCTGGGACTTCTTAAACGTCTTTTCCAACTTGCTTAATTTTAAAGCTGTGGGGTCTACTTCGAACTCGAAAGGAGAGTCTGGTATATTGACAGGCGTGGGCGCCTTGGATAGTTGTGGTGGAATCGGGGGCGGAGTTGGCCCCGCCGGAAGGTCTGTATCCTCTTGGACATTCTGGACATTCGGCGTTTCTTCGGGTATCGAAACCCTTAGTGAGGGACTTGTCAGGAAGCAGATGTTCGCTTTGTTGTAACCTCACGATTAACTCGCTTTGTTCATTCATAACCGCGGGCTCATTGCTTAGCTTAACTCGCTTCGGACAAAGATCTCGCCGCATCACTTTCATGCTTTCTTGGAGTTGGCGCACCATCTCCTCTAAACCGCCATACTGCTCGTTTCGATCAATTATCAGATATGTTCCTCTCTATGGGTGAAATAGAACCTCGATCCCCATCAGACTGTGGGGTAGATAAGGCCCTCGAATCGATCACGAATCGATGCCCTACTTAATTGCCTCCGCTTAGTAACCGGGGTAAAGAATGATACACTGGTTGTCCGTCTACCAGATCCTCAGATCGATGGAGTCGACGACCTCTAGTCTAGAGTGCTTGGGAAATATCTACCGGGTTGGAAGCAATCGTGCTAAACTACCTAGCAAAAGGATAAATAAAACAATAAATAACCGTATAACGGACAAAGATAACGGCGTAAAATAAGCACACAACGCACACGGTATTTATAACACACGCTTGGTAAGCAACACACTGCTTTCGACATCGATTATTGTCCTCAAATCATCGCTCCCAAAATCAACCTCGATACCGCAGATAATCGATTTCTCAACAACATCGACATCGTGCCTTGCCTAATACTCAAACTTGCAAACCGATATGTACGCTCTCAGAGAGATACACTCTAAAGCACATAGTGTAAGTGAGAGCCAAAACACCCCTATGTTGGTAGGGTTTCGCCCTATTTTGTCAGGAGCTATGGTTTCACTATGCACACAGTGGTTTCAAACAACCTATATCGGGTAAGCAATCTGTCCTAGTTTGGAATGGTCACTACGGATTCCGAATATGCGCTAGGTCGAATGGTCAAAAAGGGTGCCCTGGTAAAACCAGGGTTTGTGTTCCCGTACTGGCAGAGCCCGCAACCGATCAGCTTTATGGTCATGCCTTGACAAGACAAGCCTCTAGCAAACCGCTCAAGAATAGCAGATGGCCAACACGGTGTCCTAAGCGCACCAATGCACATGCAATGCAAAGAAACACATAAGTGTAATCAAAACAGAATATCACGAGTTCGAGTCAAGCTCTCTAAACTCCCCAGCAGAGTCGCCAGAAACTGTAACACGCCCGTGAGGGACCCCACACTACAGTTCGGACTTGATTTGTGTCACGGTTCTTAATCTGAACCAAAGAGTCCAAATCCGGCAAATCGTTTTGAGAAAATAGATTTTTGAAAGAAATGCCAAACATGGACTGCTTTGCCAGATACAGAGTCGCCACCTAAATATTTTATTTTGGGGGAATTTAGGAAACCCTGACTCGGTGCCAAAGGCCACGTGTCCGTCATCACCAAAGTTGCCTCAGCTCGGGAACTTGGGTACGATTGGGGAAGGTCAACTATGAGCACCCCCTCTCGCCCGATCCGAAGATCGGCCTCTACTAACCATGATATCCTCTTTTGAAAACATTATATGCTCTTATTCCGATTATTAGCCTAGATTTACTATGTTATGCGCACAGCAAACAAGTATAGACCGAATCGTCTGAATTGGAACAAAACATTACATGTTTGTTTTGAAAATGGTTTGTTACTCGCGAGTACGCTAAAATGCAGGTTTTGCCACCCTCAAGTGGGCTTTAGAACAGATGGTTTTGCCACTATCTAGTGGGCTTTAAAACTCACAGTTTTAATGCATTATTCCAATTTAGGTAATTCAACCTCCATCCACAGGCACTCAAGCAGTTATATCACATAAGCAGCTAGCCTCATGGTAATCATGCTGTCATGGCAACACTCACACGCATGCGATATGCTAAAGCATAAAAGCTTACCTAGTACTCCGAGCCAAAACAGAAACTAGTTAATAATCATATGTATGATCTTAGTTGATGTTAAAAATGGTTAATGTAACACATGCAAGGATGCAATCTAGACAGGCTCGGTTATCCTAAACATGGCATGTGAAATGCGACAGATAACACGTATTCAATATTGGAATTAAAATACAATGCAGTTAGCATGATGTACCGAGCCTGGTGCATGTAAGACAAATGTATGGATGCACGCATGCATAGCATAAGGTATGCTAATTTAAATATGCCCTAGTCTACCATCATAAGCAGGTAAATAAAATGGAAGAAAGACGTGGGGTTGGAAGACATACACACACTCACGCACACTTATTACAAAATTGCCCTCACTCGGAGGGTCCGAAAAAATTATACAGTCCGAATAACAAATCAACTATCCTAGCTAATTAATTATTATAGACCCTTAATTAATTGACAAAATAAATGCAGAAAGAAGGTGGCCGCAGCCGTGCCTCGGAATGCGCGAATGATGCATGTTTGACTCGTCTTGCCCGGAAACTCGCTGCCATAGCACTCATCTGCTTACATCGCCTACTTCTAAAACTACTAAAGTCCTCGGGACAGTTCCTCGCGACACTTTAGAACACCATCGGTCAAGGAATGCTCACCGCCATGTAACATATCCATTGGTGGGTTTCATGTTATCGCCACCAATCCATGGTCGGTAAGCACTTATATCGCCGGTCGCCAAAACTCCTCGCAGAACCGGTTTTTGACAAAGAACAAGGATGCAAGTATGGCATGGAATTTCAAGCAAATGTACCCGCACACTCCTATCATGCAAGGGACTCAGGAGTGTGGCCCTCGACCCTGGCTATCAATTGCGCATTTTGACGCATGATGGCCTAAGAGGCCAAGTTTGCAATTCAATGTAAATGCATGCAAATGAAACTCATGAATACCATCACCCTATCATGTTGAGGTCAAGGGGATTGGCGACCGAGAGTCGAGACGTGTTACATCACTTGGAGTATGAACACTTCTCAATTCTCATGTTTGGTTTGACACCCCAAACCAAACAATGCAAATGTGGCTCAACTATGCAAACATGAGGCTAAGTTACAAGGCATGCCAAATGCAAGGTAACCTAAACATGCAAAGGTGATGTATTACATGCGAGATGCAATGCAATACAACCTAAAATGTGATGCAAACATGGCCCAATGCAAGTATGCAACCAAGGGCGAACAAGTCAAGCATGCAACCATATACAAGAGTGGACTTAGGCTGAAATGGGAGGCCTCAGCCACACCCCAAAACAGTGGCCAAAAGTGTCCTAAATGATAGGCAAAATACACAATAAACATGCAAATCAAAGGGGCCTAAAGCCAAGGCATGGAGGGCATTCTTCAAGGACAGTCAAAGGTGATAAACATGGACCTTGAACACTCATGTTAGACTCTAAAATGCATGTCAAAGATAGCACCAAAACATGCTAGGAAATGGATGCAAAAGAGGAAGCATTCAAGGCCACTAAAGAGGGGATCCTACTACAACCACCCCAACCACTCATGGCATGCACTTTTCAATATAAATCAGAGTTTCAATATGCAAAAGTGAGCCTCAAAACCCACTGGTTTGGCAGCCCTAAAGCCTCAAACACATGGCCATGCACAATGACCTATTCCTAGGCATGAAAGACCAACTTTTCAAGGCATGAAAGAGAGGGTAAATGTAGGCATACAAGCATGGATTAGGGGCTGAAATATCATGAGAAATGATTCCAAATCATTGAAAAACCCTAGCCAATGCATGCTAATGACTCATGCACCCGATGCCAACATGCTAGAATGAAAAGGGGCCATACAAAACACATCAAGTATGACCAAACCAACACTCAACAGACCTCAAACATAGTAAAACATGGCCAAGCACTTCACAAAGTTAGGTCAAAATATGCGAATATGCTAGGCTAAACACATGGCACACTTCTAGGCAAAAGAGAGAGTTACAAAGCAAGTGCAATATGCATGCAAGGGGCCACAACCACCAAAAAGCAGGTATATTATGGCCCAAAAACACACAAAAATCTCTGAAATGGTACGAAATACAACTACTCAGACATGCTACCATTGTAAGCCAAAAACATGCACAAATGAGAGACCAAGGGAGAGGGGTGTCTCTCCCCTATACAAGACTTCAAATCATCTTCTTCACCATTGAAAATCCACGGATTTCAGCAGAGAAGGCTAATACAACAAAGTAAACAAGGCTTAAAGAAAAGGCACCAAAATAGGCCAAAGAGGCCTAAGAGGGGGAGTTCGACCCCAATGCCAAAACAACCTTAATGAAAGTTCTAAGCATGAAAATATAAGACTTTTTATGTTATACACAAAGCTTAAATCAAAGATGCAAGGCAGTCAAAACTAACGCAAGATTGGGGAAAATAAAGCAAAAGTCTCACCCTTGAAGAACACTTAAGAACAATGTCCAAACCACCCTCCTCGACCAAAATCACCAAAACCTCAAGAATCAAACCTCAATGCCTCTCAAACTTGAAGATAGGTAATGGTGTGTGTATTAGTGCAAAAGTAAGGTCAAAATACACTTTAAGCCTAGAAACACACACAAAAGAGGAGAGAGAGGAAATGTTGAGAGAGGGGATGTATCTAACAGATATATATGTGTATATAGCTCTGGTTTTCTTTCAAAACCACCAACCCTTGATAATGGAAGAAGAAAGGTCCTTATATAGGCAAATAAAGAGGTCCCAAGCTTCTCAAAGAAGCTAAACTAAAAGGGGCAAAGGGTGTAAAGGAGTCAAGGCTTCTTAAGGAAGCCAAGACAGCTGGCCAAGCTCCCTCAAGAAGCTTGCCCAAAGGTTCAACCTTCTAGAAGAAAAAGGGGTTCAAAGGCTCAAAACAACCACAACTTGCACGGGGAGGAGTGATGGTGCATCCCACCGGCACCGGTGCACTGCACTATGCCGAAGGGTGCAAAGGGGTCACACCGCCAAAGAAAAAGAGGTCACCGCCAAAAAGAGTGCTTACGACCAAATATAATGCCGACCGCCAATGGTATTAAGGAACCACGGTGGCACCAATAAACGCGGTGATGCGAGGGAAGGTCAGGATGGGGATGGCCAATACCATTCCTCGCTTTTCAAGGCAAAAACACAAGTGTTTGGTGCAAAATCAGACATCGAAGCCGAGTCAAGAGATCCCGAGGCATGCGCGATCCGAGGCCTCCCGAACTCCAAACGAGCACAAACAAGGATGATCACCGAAAGTGCTCGAACAAAGGACGCCCAAATCTTGAGGACGGTCAAAAATGGGGTGTCTACAATATGGCTAAGGCAACCCAAAATAGTCCTAGAACATGTTAAAATGAGTCAAAACATGCATGGAAAGAAGCCAAAACATGCTAGCATGAAGGGTCAAAACAACAAGCATTCAAGGCAAATAAGGTGGATTACACTAAACCTACTAAGACTAAGCATGGGATGGTTTCCAACAAAAAATCGAGTTATATTATAGCAAAATAACCCTAAAACACAATCAAATGATAGTGATAAGCTTAGGCATGAAGGCATACACAATGACTCATGTTAAGGCATAAAGGGCAAGCCCTCCAACGCATTGAATAAGTGACAAATGTAAGTGTATGACCATGAAACATGGATCGAAATCACATTTCATGATGCCAAATCATGAAAATAGTTCATAATACATGCTAATGGACTCAATGCACAAAGCTAACAAGCTAGATTGAACCATAGCTATACAAGGCAAGTCATGCATGACCAAAACAACACAAATAGAGCTAGAGCATGCTAAAACATGGACAAAAGCTTTAGAGTTAAGCTAAAAGCATGCTAAATGACATGTTAAAGCATGAGACACATTAGGCTAATTCATGGAAATGCACTACAAGTGCATGGAGCATGCAAAGGCCAACCAAACCAAACCTTAATGTATATGACATGGCAAAACATCACCAAAGACATGCTGAAATGGTCTCTAAATAAGCTAGAATGACATGCTACTTCATGGAACATACAAGGCTAGTTTATGAGATTTACACTACAAGAGTATTATGTATGCAAGGGATGATAAAACCAAGTAAAAACAGTGGTATGCCACAAAAAAATAACCCCAACTACAAGCTAATATATGGCCAACATAAGCTTAACAAACATGCTCAAACATGAGGCATATGAAGCAAGTATTCAAAATACAAGGAGAGGGGATGACCCTCTCCTATTTAGAATCCCAAAACCACCTTTCCACCACTGAAAATCCTCTGGATTTCAATGGTAGAAAGGTCATGCAAAGGCTAGAACAAGAGCCAAAAGGGATGGCTCAAAACAAGGCCTAAGAGGAAGTAGATCACCCCCAATCAAAACGTGACCTTAAACAAACATCACAAGGACTGAAAAACAAAAACTTTTGTAGTTTAAAGTTAAACTTAAAACAGCATGCAAGTAGGGCTAAAAGCTTAAGCAAAAATGGGGGTTTAAAAGGTTAAATGCTCACCCTTGAAGACCTCTTTAAAGTCAAGAACTCCAAAGAACTTTTCTCGAAGTTCAAACCACCAAGAACTCCAAAAACAACTTCAAGGGACCTCAGCTCCAAGAGTATGGTGTTTGAGTGTGTGTTTGTGTACAAAAGTGAGACAAAATTACACTTTAAGGCACAAAACAAGAGCAAAATGAAGAAGTATAGATATAGATGATATGTATCACTCAAGCACACTTTTTCTGAACCTGGAGAAGGGAGGGGGAGCCTCCCTCTTATAGGGAGCAAAAGCACAAGCTTCTTGAAGAAGCTAAGGCTCAAGGCCATCCCTCCATATATGGAGGGTGGTTCTGTGTTTCCAACCTGCTACCGCCAAAAATATCTCCAAAGGTGACAAAAGCACCACCACTTGAAGTGCTCACCATTATTTAAAGTGGTTGGTCGACCACTTTAAGTGGTCTCCTAACAAAATCTGGTCGGCCATGGTGGGAGATGATCAAGACATTGAAAACAAGCTACGGTGGGTGGCGACTGTAAAAAGATGGCCCAAAGGCCAAGGAGACCATTGTCGACTTAAAACCGCTAGCTAAGAAAAGTAGTCTCCAATGGGAAATACTGGTCTCCCACCCTTGTACCACCTTCCAAACAAGGAAAACAAGGTTTGTACCAAAAACAAACCAAAACGGATGCAAGACGAGGGATCGGGAGGCAAAGCGCGCAGCCGAGAGACCCGAAAACTAGTCCATGAGCACCAAAAGTGGTTTACAACCACAAAAGTGGTCTCCCGGACCACAGTGTCCCTCTAGGTAGAGGAAACAAGGTGTGGTTCAAAAACCACGCCAAACGGAGAATGTTAAGCGGTCCCGAGTCAAGGCGCGCGACCAAAGGCTCCGAAAACCAAAAACTAGTCTCCAAACGGGAAAAGTGGTCTACGACTGCAAAGAGGTGGTCTACCAGACCACTCCCTCCCTCTAGGGAAGAGAAACAAGGTTCAGTCCGCTGACCGAGCCAAAGCACAAAAAGTTCAGAGGCCCGGAGGCAAGGCACTCAGCCGAAAACTCCGAAACCTCAGACTGAGTACAACATGCACAATCACCAAACGCTCAATCGATGACGTCTGAGTTTTAAGGTTAGTCAAAAATGGGGTGTTTACTGTACGCAGTACTAAAAGTCAGTCTAGTGCCCAAGGCACACTGTAAGCTCTGCTACAGTCGAGCTGTAAAACGCGGATCTCTATCTGAAACTATTGTCACAGGGATCCCGTGTAATCTCACTATGTCCCTAATATAAAGGTCAGTAAGATAGTCTACTGAATCACTTACACGCATAGCTATAAAGTGCGTTGACTTGGTCAATTGGTCAACTTCCAACCAAATGGCATCACTAACCCGTTAAGTCCTCGGAAGGCCCACAACAAAATCCATCATGACATGCGCCTATTTTTACTCGGCTATAGGCAAGAGTTGCAACAAACCCGCTGACCTCTGATATTCGGCCTTCACTTGCTGACAAGTAAGGCATTTCGATACAAACACTCCTACGTCCCTCTTCATACCTCTCTACCAAAACTGGTAACTCAGATCATGATACATCTTTGAGCCTCCCGGTTGCACCGCAAAGTGTGAATGATGAAACTCTGAGTACTTCCTCGACAAGACTCAGACAAACAAACGGTCTTAGTACCTAGCACTCGAGTCAGGACACACACTCAAGCCCCGTTCTACTTTCCCACAGAAGATCTTCTCCCGGAGGGTTTCTATGTCATGGTCACCCATGCTTCTAATACTCGATTCACAAGTGTAGGTCATGCAATCATAGAAAATAAGGCCACGGATTCAACGGACTCGCCGAGGTGCAAGTCAAACTCATCAAGAGTACCAACATCTCCCATTCTTGGATGGCGATACAGGCCACACTACTAATAGACTTCCTACTCAAAGTATTAGCCACTACATTGGCTTTCCCAGGATGAACTCCATCCATCTCCTCTGCCTCAAATTCAAATCTTTCTGAGTAAACAAGTACTTCAGACTCTTATGATCGGAAACACTTCAAATTTCTCACCATATAGATAACGCCTCCAAATCTTCAAGGCAAAAATCACTATTGCTAACTCTAGATCACGAGTAGGGTAGTTCCTTTCGTGTGTTTTCAATCGCCATGAGCCATAGGCTACTACTTTCCTCTTGCATCAAAACACAACCCAAACCTTCTCGTGAGGCATCACAATATACGTAATAACCCAAACCCTCTCCGTAATAATCAAACTCGAGCAATGGTAAGTCTAACTTAAGCTCTTGGAATGATTTCACAAGTCTCATTCCACACAAACTTAACTCCCTTCCTCGCGGGCCTAGTCAAAGGTGAGGCTAACCTAGAGAAATCCTTCACGAATCGACGGTAACACCCGCCAACCCTAAGAAACCATGGATTTCAAAGTGTTCTTAGGTTGTGCCCAATCTTGATCGCTTCTACTTTGGATGAATCTATAGTCACCCCTTCCTGATACCACATGGCCTAAGAATCTAACCTCTTTCAAAACTCACATTTCCCAAACTTAGCATATAACTTATGGGTTCTAAGTAATTCGAGCACCACTGCAAGTGTTCTTCATGTTCCTCTTCGAGGGCTTAATAAATCAAGATGTCGCCCACAAAGATAACTATAAAATTGTCAAGGAACTCACTAAGATCCGTTCATCAAATCCATAAACACAACTGGTGCATTGGTCAGCCCAAACAGCATCACTAGGAACTCATAATGGCCATACCGCGTATGGAATACCGTCTTCAGGATATCGTCTTCCCTTACCCTCAACTGGTGATAACACGATCTCAGGTCTATCTCAGAAAAGCACTAAGACCCCTTCAACTAATCAAACAGATCATCTATATGAGGCATTGGGTACTTATTCTTAACAGTCACGAAGTTCAACTTTCGATAATTGATACAAAGTCGCAACGCTCCATCTTTCTTTTTAGCAAAGAGAGTCGGTGCACTCTAAGGTGAAGTACTAGGGTGTATGAAACCCTTATCTAACAACTCCTGGAGTTGAACCTTCAACTCACTCAACTCAGCAGGTGCAAACCGATACGGTGCCATAGAAATCGGTGCCGTGCCAGGCACTAAATCAATAGAAAACTCTATCTCTCGGTGAGGTGGTAAACTAACAAGATCCTCAGGAAAGACATTCGGGTATTCACAAACTACCCTTGGCAACTCAACCCGGCCTTCATCACACTTACTACTCAAGAAGCTAGCAAGTAGACAACTAAGCTCACTCCGCCCATGCGGATCATACACCGGTGACAAAACTCTATCCACCCGGTCCCCCAAGAAATAAAAGCAGTCTTCGTTCGAGGTACACACAGTAACCCTTTGACGGTAGCAATCTATAAGAGCCCGGTATTACGATAACCAGTCCATACCCAAAATAACATCGAAATTAGACATATCAAGCAATATAAAAGCAAAAGGTAGTTGACGACCGGTGGCCTCTATGTCACAACCCCGACACCCCAGTTTCAAGATAACCTCACCACCAATGGGTGACTCTACACAAATAGGAGATGCTAACTGTGCCAACTCCAACCCCAAAACTGATGCAAATGCAGATGAGATAAAAGAATGGGATGCACCCGTATCAATCAACACATTAGCAACAGAATTGCAAAACAATAAGGTACCTCTCACTACGTATGAGCAGTACAATATTCGGCGTGGTAACAAAGATACACATGCCCTATTGAGCATAAGCTCGCAGACGGATTAAGCCAAAGAGGCTCCCTGATTGGCCCTTGAAGTCTATGCTATCTGGTGACTTTGTGTCTGTCTCGAACCAGACACACCAGATGTGCCACCCAACTGTGGGCAAGACCTCTTCAGGTACCCCGCCTGACCATATTGATAGCAAGTGGGTGGTCGCCCTCTACTCGACTCGCCCCGAGAACGAGCCAAAACGGCTACTTGTCGCTTTCCTCCTCTCAGGGCAAGTTAAAGACTTCAGGCCCAACCGCCACATTTGAAACAAGTCACATCCTCGCCACCTCTCCTAGAACTCACTCGACACTAGAAAGGTAGACCTTAATCGCACCCCTTGGGATCATGGAGGTTAGAACCCTCCGCTTCTTACTGCTCTCGACTATCCCGACCTCTTGGAGCCCTCATCCTCCCCTCTTCACCCTGCATGCTAGTCACGAGATAAGGCCTCCCCTCTACAAGATGCCCATAATCCCTAATCATGGATCCGACCACTCTAACCCTGAGTCCGATCCTCAGCCTCTTCTCAAACCCCAAACAACAAATTTCTCCTCGCCGCCACTAACTCGTGCAAACCGACAAGCTAGTGAAGGTGGATTCAAACTTAGCCACTGTGTTCAACTATTTGAGCCGAGAGAATTGATCCTCAACTTCTCCCTAATAGTGAGAGGTAGAAACTTCTCCCGAAGGTGTCGCACGAAGGCCTCCTAAGTCCTCTAATGCGCCCTCAAGACATACTTTCCACCATCGCCTTTGCGTCTCCCTTCAACTGGATGGACGCCAAGGTCACTCTCAAGCCCCTACCTTTGATGTCGAGCATCTCAAAAGTCTTTACCATCTGCTCTAGCCACTCATCTACCTTCAGTGGCTCCTTTGGGTCACCTAAAAACTCATCCGAATTTGACCGGAAAAGCTCCCTTTCCAAAAAAGAAAGCCCTACCTTAGCTACCAGGGCCTGGACTTGATTCTCAGCTCTGAGAATGTCCATCAATTCCCTCAATGCTCTGGCCATCTCACGGTCTAAGGCGCCTATGGCCTGCTGACCTACTGGCTCAGCCACATTTGCCTAACCAACTCCTTCCTCCTGTGTCAGAATTTCATCAGATATAGGCATCTCATGCCTCCTAGGCCTACTACACCTACCTTCACGACCACGTCTTGACATCCTAATAAAGGTAACAAGGATAATTAGGACATTTACAATATGTCAAAGCTAACTCACTCGCGTCCTAATATATTGGGCAACAGTAATTCACTCCACATAAGCACATAATCACGTAAATAGATACGAATCTCATCTCTAGATAATGACTGTCCCACGGCATTGCTAGAGTTCCAATTAAAAACAACAGTGATCAAGTGCCATCCTAACAGGACTCCTAGAAACCCATATACCCAATGAACATCCAAGAAATTCAATTCCACTCCCAAATAATCACATAAGCATGTTGTCATATAAGCACATATTGTCTATACTAAAGTCTCTAACAAGCAAGACAAACCTATTGTGGTACTAACCACTTCCCACGTACCCAAGTATTCAAACCCAGTACGCTCTGATACCAAGTTGTCACGCCTCCAAAAAAATACAATGAATACAACACAAACATATATTAAAGATAACATGAATAAGAATAAATAGTCCTTTCATTACATGAAGTTAATAATACAAAAGAGTTTAACATAATTAAATGCCCTATTGGCTTATATCTTTCCAAGCCTTGACTTGGTTACACAAAAGGAAACTAGCTCATACACATTTAGCCCTAGGCTTTACAAAAATATACAATTCAAATTAAAGAAGCTCTTGCCCCCAAAATATCCCTCCAAGCTATTGTCGTGGTGGAGGTAAGTCACCAACACCTGAAAATGTTATTCACAAATAGGGTGAGCCACACCAAGAGAAATTATCTAGCACAATATATGAAACTAAGCAAAGGTATAAGTATACTATACATACACAACGACAGTGATAGAGACATCCACAGTTTATATAATCATAAAGTACCAATTTCCATTTATTTCATTACATGGACCAGTTTCATTATCTCTTTAACAATTCAAATGAAACTTCAACTCATTAGTTTTACAATCACATCAACAATGCATAAACACTTCAAACTTTTCTCTCACGGAAATTTCGTCTGCGGGCAGCCGTCAAACGGGACCCATGTAAACGTAGACTATACAAGCACTACAATTGCCATTTTATGGATATTTCATCCGCGGGCTAAGCACCTATGTATAATTTCGAGACTTTCACCCAAGACACTCCGGCCAACTTAATTATAATGGAGACCATCCCCTTTCTCCTCCCAAACAATCATTCATACATATGCAATGTATTTAAACACACATCAAACAATGGAGCACATCCCCTTTCTACTCCCACATAATCATATATATACAATGTCTATAAACATAATCATATTCAATGAAAAACAACAAGAGATTAGTTTCAATTTACCTAATCCTTATGCAATGTCTACAACAATTATAGCTATCCTCCACTGATAGCTCAATATAGTTATTTCTAAATAGATATTCAATTTCATGACAGATAACTTATTCAAATTTCCAAAAAATGAGTTAACATAACTTATCCCACCATTCATACCGATACTCTCTCCAAATTTCACCTTTTCAATGATAATTTCAATTATTTCTATAAAATAATCATGATAGTCATTTTAGGGCAAAACTTCCCTTTTTCTAATTATCAACCCAACTATCATTTCCAACCATTGTGACCCAACAGCATTCCATTTTCACAACCCACATTCATGTATTTCATGTTTAACAACAATCTCTCTTTCCATATATGCCCAAACCCTAGGTTTGCTGACAACACCCTCAACTTACATCATTGTCACGCAAGATACAAATAACTAAGCTAAATAACATATGAAGGTGTAGAAAAGATCCTTACCTCAAAAGAGAAGACGAGCCAAGCAAGAGTGAAACCCCAAGAACGCCGAAACCCACTTCTATTCAGTTCAAAATGAAGATCTTGACAAGCTCTACCTCTTTCTCAAAGGCACTAGGATGAAAAGATCAATGGATCTAGATGAAACCTAAGAGAGAACGTTAATTCTAGAGAGAGAGGCTCAAGAACAAGCTTTTTGGAAAGTTTTAGAGAGACAGAGATATGAAAAAGTGACTCAAAATGTCATCTTCTCAGACTGTTATACGCTCAGTCCGCTCGAGCGTGGAAATCCCCGCTTGAGCTTCAGACATAAAGTTCTGCTCGAGCGCTAAAGTTGGCGCTCGGGCGTCAAATACACATTCTAAAAGTTTTGCAAACGAAGGTCCCCGCTCGAGCGTGGGATTGGACACTCGAGCGTCCAAAGCACCTTCCCAGTATTTTCAGAAGTGCAAAAGAAATGCTGGGAAGTGGCAAATCTCGCCGAAAGAAGAATGCCCGCTCGAGCGGAAGAGTCAAAATCTAAGCAACAAAGGTTTGGAAAAACAAGCAACCAACCTGTCCCAAACACATGACTACAACCTGATAACCAAAATAAAGGAGAAGACAAGGGAAAGCGATATAAATAACTATTCAAAACCAAACCAACCCGAGTCCGGAATGCAATAAGTAACGGGTCAAAATCGGAATCGCTATAAGTTAAAAACATTATAAAAATTAATTATTAATATTATAAATTTTTTTATTAATTTATAATTTTTTTTCCTGACTTAACTATCAAGTAATTGTCCCTTTATCTTTCACTTCATATGTGTATTCATACAACAAATTATATGTGTATAAATAAAAATTTATTTTACATTAAAAATAAGAAACCCACCATAACACATAAATTGATGAAAATGTATTTTTTTTTATCTACAAAAAAATCTTTATTGATAACCACAAAGTAAAATAGATTGATACAAAGTGAAACATCAATAAAAAAGAGGCTAGTGCACAAGCATCATACTCAATGTGTCAATTCCAACTAGGTTGGCCCTCACACACGAGCTCAATCATATGCTAGCACAAAATGTGGTTGATAAGGCACCAATATATGTATAATGTAGTGGAAATTTTATCAAACATATATACAAACTGTTAGAAACAGTAAAAGCGAAGGAATTAATTAATTAATAAGCTATAGCCACTGCTGGAAATTGAAGTTTTAGAGGCGTTTAAAAAACGCCGCTATAGGTCTTAAAACGCCGTTAAATCCTTTTGTGACATTTAGCACCAAAACGCCGAAGATGCGGCCATTGCTATAACTCTATGATGCTTTAGAAACGTCACTGTATGACCAAAGGCGGCGTTTTTAAAAAGGCCGCTAAAGGTTCTACTCAAGGTCACATGGCGTCACCATGCTATTTAGCGACGTTTTTAAAATGCCGTCGTATCCCCTTTTCCAAAAAAATCCAACCGTTAGGACGCTATTTAGCGACGTTTTTAAAAACGCCGTAATAGCCCTCTTTTTTTTTCCCTAATTTGTGCTAATTTTATGTCAAATGCCTGTAATTTCAGTAGCAGATAAACTTTTAAATATAGCAATACAAAAAATTATTAAAAAATGTACAGCCATGGTACATAATTACAAAATATTGAAGCCAAAAAAAATCATCATCCCTTCAAAGAACCAATTAAGGAAAACAGAGAATTATAAAGGAAAAATCACCATCCAAAATAAATAAAATATCTCAAAGCAAGATAAGGAGTCACGTATAGGCATATAAAGGAAAATATGTACAGCAACACTTGAAAAGAGAAATATAGCATGTAATGTTAAACATGATAATTCCATTTCCTGGGGAGAGATTGGGAAGGAAACTGTGAGTAAATGTGACCTCCTAGAAAATAAAAATTGAAAGGGGTCAAAAATTACATTCAGTGGAGTAGTCAAGCCTCTTAAAATATGCATACGTGAACAGCTGGTTAAGGTTTGGCGACTAAAAGGCATCAGTAAAAAATCAGATTAATATATAAATGCCAACTTTAGGCACAAATCATCAACCCAATGGAAAGGATATATAACAATCTCCTTTTCATAGGTATACTTAAATGGCTTGCATCTTGGAATTGGTTATAGAATGTGCATCAACTCAACCTACAACAGAAAAACATAATCTCAGCTCAGCAAATAAACACAAGTTAAAGAAAAAGAAACCTTAGATGAGATATTACCTAGCAATATCACCTTGTAATATGTTTAAAAGAACTGTTTCAGCAATATCATCTACATTATGCCCAGTAGCTAGCTTGTCTACTTTTAGCAATGAGGCACCACAATCAAGGGCCTTGCAGAGAAAGCATTCCATTATTACAATCAAACTCAATTCATTTCATCATTAGTATTGTGAACATACAATTGAGAACACACACTCCGTATCATTTGGTGCACATTTCCCTCTTCTACTCCAACTGATTCCAGGATCTTCGGGAGTGGCAGTTGCATCAGAAAGGAATATAATACCTTCAGCAAGAAGGTTTGGTGGGAAAAATGACCAGATAATCCGATAGGTACTAGTGAAGCTAGTACTATAGGGGAATCCAAATTGTATAACAAGCTGCAAAAATTAAGAGAGATCTGTTATGATGACTCTGTCCATAACAAAATCTGATCTAGAATTTAAAGAAGGGAACTTGCCAATATGGAGAAACCCACAGTTGTTGATGAAGATGACTTGCTAATGAAGGCTGACAGCATAAAGGCAAGACCAATCTAGCATTAGAAGAAAGACATCGGCCACTAGAATTCAAAAATAAGGTTTGCTTGATCAAAAAGACGATATTGAATTGCGTCTAACTTTTATCTGGTAGAAAGAGGCTTACCATATTGAATTGGAAAAGAAAGAAAAGAAGGAACACAACTACAAAGCTATTGTGCTTGAAAAAGTCAAATTGAAACATCATTCCAAAGAGAACTGTGAGAAGTGATGAAATAAGCGTGATGATCCCATCCCACGTGAGTCATGAGAACCAATATGCAGTATCATAAAGACCCATCATAGTCATTGCCTGTTAAGGAAATGTGCCTTTAAAAAAATGAAGACTGTTCTGATCATGAATGCAAGATTTTGTTTTATGATCAAATTGGGTAAGAAGTCTATACCTGGCGAAGTTTGAGTTCTTTCTCCGCAATCAAAGAACTAATTTGAAAGACAAAACCAAACATTGCAATTACAAGGAAAAAAGTTGGCCCTACTATACCCACAGCAGAGAAAATCTTCAGCGAATTCCTTCAGACTGACAGCCCAGCTAAAGTTTGGATCTGAGGTTGTGGAGAATGGAGTTAGTGATGCATTTTGTCACATATTAAGATTTAAATAGTATCACATAAAATTGGGATATTTAATACCTCCAATCAAAGATCTTGCAATTTCACGCTCTGCTGCGATTTGAAGAGGAATTTGGAATTTGAGTGTGGGATCTTCAAAATGCCCTTGCTTTTCATTCAGAGTAGAATTAGTTTGTAAACCATAGCCATTAGTTTATCATTCAAGCATGCACGGGATAATTATAGATATTTATATTTGTTTTAGATTTTTTTTAATATATAAATTATGTTTTTTAAGATTTTTTTCTTATCACTAACCATAGTATATGGGGGAAATTGAAAAGAATACTGCAGTAACTATACACGAATTGTATTTATAATTATTTGTATAAGGGGATTTTAAATGCTTATCAGGGAATTTTGACCAAATCAATAATTGCAGGCATGTGGAAAGATATGTGGATTGAAAAAAGTTAATAAATACTAATCAGGAGATTTTGATCAAATCAATAAATGCTGAGTTTTTTTTTTTTAAATAAAAAATTTTAAAAATTTGGATTGGGATATTGAAACTTCCATAGGCCTTGGGGGTTAAAAATCCCCTTTTGCTTAATATATAGTATAGATATAGATAGATAGATAGATAGATAGATAGATAGATAAATAGATAGATAGATATATCTTTTTATTTTTATTTTTATTTTTGTGTGGTTTCTATTCGGGTATTTTTTTTTTCAATTTATTTAAGATGGAGTTGTGGGTATCTTTTTTTTTAAATTTAATTTATCTGTGGTTTCCATTTGTTTTTAATTATTATTATTTAGGTAAGTTATGATGTGAGTTAGATATGTGATAGACATGTGAGTTTTATTGATTTAAAGTTTATTTAAATAAATTTTAAATTTTTTTTTTTTTAGTTTTTTAGTTTTTTTTGTTATGTTATAATATAATTTATAAAATATAGGTAGATATCTACGACTTTAATAGAAAATATTATCTGATTTTTTGGGGAAGAGAAAATGAATGCAAGTTTTAATTTTTTTTTTTTTGAAAATTTGTGAGAGAGATTATGAAATATTTTTTTTATTAAATAAATAAATCAGTCAATAGTTTTTTTAATCTATTTTGTAAATTAAAAATCAATAATTTTGAAAAATTGATTAATTTGTCCCATTAAGTAATTTAAAATTTTGATAGATATACATAAAAAAAAATACATAATTATATTATTAAATCACAATTTAAATTTAGATGTTATGTCTTTTTGAGATCTATAGCTAAATTCTTATCTTCTTTTTTTTATTAATTTTTGTGTGTAACCATAGTGTATGGGAGAAATTGAAAAGGATGTTGCAATAATTATGAGAGAAGTCAAAAGGGATTGTAGGTTGGAAAAGTCAATAAATGCTGAGGTTGGGTTGGGAGAAATCAATAAATGCTGAGATTTTTTTTTTAAATCAAAAATTAGAAAATTAGGATTAGGAGATTGGAGCTCCTATCTGATTTTTTGGAGAAGAGAAAATGAATGCAAGTTTTAATATTTTTTTTTTGAAAATTTGTGAGAGAGATTAGGAGAGAGAGATTATGAAATATTTTTGTTATTAAATAAATAAATCAGTCAATATTTTTTTTTAATCTATTTTGTAAATTTAAAATAAATAATTTTAGAAAATTGATTAATTTGTCCCATTAAATGATTTAAAATTTTGATAGATATACATAAAAAAAATACATAATTATATTATTAAATCATAATTCAAATTTAGATGTTATATCTTTTTGAGATCTATAGTTAAATTCTTATCTTTTTTATTTTTTATTTTTGTGTGTAACCATAGTTTATGGGAGAAATTGAAAAGGATGTTGCAATAATTATGAGAGAAGTGAAAAGGGATTGTGGGTTGGGAAAAGTCAATAAATGCTGAGGTTGGATTAGGAGAAATCAATAAATGCTGAGGTTTTTTTTTTTAAATCAAAAAATTAGAAAATTAGGATTAGGAGATTGGAGCTCCCACAAGCCTTGGGGTTAAAAACCCCCTTTTGCTTAATATATAGTATAGATAGATATAGATTACAGTAGCATTTCTTTCTACAAAATGGAGAGCTCCAGTGCATTGCATGGGATTGTTGAAAAGCCATTGATCCACTTCACTTTTTGTTCTGAATGATTTAACCTGCTCAAACAAGGCATAGAAGAGTGATTCTATGATTTGACTGAGATTGATTCCTTTTGTAGTATTATTGGAAAGGAAAATGCTAATGACATTTTTTGCAATTATAAACACAGCTGTGGGCCTTAAGATATCCAATGAATAAACGTAAATAGGCCATATCCTTATGTATGAAGTTTCTGCATATAATTTTGTCTGTATAGAATTATCCTGAACAAAGAAAGACACTTCAATTTTCTTCTTCTTCTGTTTTTTTGTTTTTTTTTTTTTTTTTTGGGAAAAAGCTGAAAAGAGGAGCCTTTTTGATACTAGCTGTTAAAATTTGTAGTACAATTGTTGTTTTTCCACGCAAATCCCAATAGACACAGCAAAAAAATTATCTCGACTACTGTGCAAATTCAAAGACAGTAGATTTAACATTTAAGTCAAGTAGTCACATGATGAGAAGGAAGTAATGGATAGGTTAGGAAGCCTGATCGAGGAAACTGAATTAGCAGATGTTGAAATTAGTGCTATTGTAGATACTTTTAGGAAGGGGAAGAGGGTAGAATTACAATGAATTGACATGGAAGCAAATGATTTTGAGGTATAGTTTATGAGGAAAATGTGTATAAAGGGATAAAGTACATCATTGATGTTCTCACAGAATAATTGAAACAATACAAGGCTATCACAAAGCCTATCACATGGGAACCCTTTGTTAGCTAGTTTCAATGCCCCATATTTTAAATTATTTATTTATCCTGTTTAAGAAATAAATATAACAACTGCATGGAGTCTAATAAATAAAAAAAAAAAAAAAGCAGAATCATCAAAAATTTAGTGAAATAAAATATATATTGTTGGAAAGAATTCGTGCAGGCAATTAAGTGTGTTATTCTTCAATCTCAAGGTCTTTGTTTGATGTCAAATGAACACGAAAAACATTGTTCCAATGCCTAAGCAAGTTGACTTTTCTTTTTCTTTTTTTTGATAATTAAATCTTTCTTGAACACAAAACCTGTTTTTATTAAAGAAAATAACCAATAAGTCTTACTTTTCTAGAGAAAAACAATAAAATCCTATCAAATTTTCACTTGAACAATTCAGTCCAATACTTTAATAGTTTATTTCAAAGTAGCTCAAAATTAAATTAATAGTCTATTTTCTTCCAATTCTATCATTTCTAATGGGCATTAATTATATTATTAATTTATTACTCATAATGTAATAATCAATTAAATTAGATCATGTTTGTGTTAGCTCCAGCCCACATAAAGGAATTAATTGAAGCCCACATAAAGGAATTAATTGAAGGCTGGCTCCAAATCAAGGAGTAGGAGGGGAGAGGACAGGTGGAAGATAAAATTGTGAACAAATAGACGATGACTTTCAAGGGTTGCTTTCCATGAGAAATAAGATCAAAGAAAATAAGTTAAAGAAATCAGCCCTATCCATGTAATGACTAAAGAAGGTATCGCTGGGCAGTGAATTGTAAGATTTTCTAGCTCCTTTGTCCCCTTCTATGAGGTGCTTTCATGACTATATACTTTCTTTTTTTTTTTCATGACTTGATACTGAATCTACTCTGTGTTTCTTTCAACATGGGTTTCGAAAAGAATAAGGAAAAATTGAAAATACAACTATTTCTGCTCAATTAATCTATTAATTCTAAGTAAGTTAAATCTCAAGAACAATAATATTAAATCTTTAACTGGTACAAAATGTACAGTCAACAAGAACAATAGACATTCATCCCCAAGAACTCTACCAAGCTGAAGTCTGTTGGCTGATCTATCTAGATAGAGCCAAGTGTGAGCCCAAACTGCACTGCACAGACATACATTCAGTCCATAATCACAATTGACAACCAGGTTGGGAGAGGTAAGGGGCATACAAGTTAGTGCTACATATGCAACAGAGCCAACTGCCTACTGCTCCTCCTCCTCCTCCTCTGCCACCTCCCTGATTTGCCCTACCCCCAATATGATTTGAGGCGGGGGTGCGGCACTACAAACCAGTCCCCGCAGTCATCCCTAGCTGTGATTTATAAACATATGATGAAATGCAATATATACTCTACCTTGGTAATAATAGGATCAAGATTGCCAAGTATATACAGGATGGATATAGCTGAGATGTAACATCAGAAGCAAATCAAACATCATTTCTCATCTTTGCCTAAGTTGCTTGGTTTACCAAAGTGAGAGAGGAGAAACACAAGACACGTGCAACTATAACAGGATAAATTATTAAGAGAAAATTAAAATAGAAATAAAAACACCATTCATACAATGGATTAACATTGCACCTATAAATTCACACCAGTGGGGCAAGCTAACACATTCTAATTGACCAAGACACAAGGTATATAGATACATCATGAACAAGCCACTCAAATAAACCACCGCTACCATGTGCCAACTTGCAAGTTGCATCACCTCACCAACCTAGGAAGAAAAACTGGCCATTTTTTCCCTCAGCTTTCAGTCCATGCTTAATAGCATTGTACTACAGCTGCTAAAGTTCCCTAGTAGTGAACAGTTCAGAAAGAGAATCTCAAAACTAAGTACACGTTTTGCAACTATACTTTTTGCTGGTTTTTTTACTTTTTTATGAGGTGAAAAAGATTAAATGTGTTTGGAATGATTTTTTCAGTTGAATAAATAGTTGCAAGGGAAAAAGTGATTGATTGCTGTGACCTTTTGCTAATAGGGTTGAACTTTTTGGCTTTTTTAGCCAAAAAGCCTCTTGCCAAACAGGGCCTCAATTGTCATCAACCATGGAGTCCCAAACAAAAAACTCAATCGAGCTTGATCAAAATTTCAAATCAAAAAATGAGCAGGATAGTAAACAAGCAATCACTACAGATGCTTATTGACTCCGCAATGCCTCGACATAAAACAGGTGTGTGAGTACTAGTTAAAGTATCCCACACACAGAAAAAACTTAATAATTCACAAGCAATCCCATTACTTCATCATGTTTTCTATCCATTATGCAAATTTAATTATGGCCTTCATGAGGCGTATTAACACTTTCTAAAAAATTATAACATTGATTTTTCTTTCCTTTCTTTGATATAAATACGTACTATATAGGTCTCTATTATTACAGATCAAAGCATTCACTGTGCTGAATCAGGCAATCCAAGTCATAACAGACTTCTGTCTCATGACAGTAATAATATTGCCCATACCCTTCCAACCAACATTTTAAAGGGGAAAAATTGGAAGAGAAAGGAACCAAGTTTTTAACATATATAAAAGAGAGAATTTATGAAGCATAATATTAAAACTAAACCAAACGGACCCCAATAGTTTAAATAAATAAGAAAAAAAGACCATACATATTTCAATAGCTTAATTGGATTGGGTTGGGTTGGGTTGGGTTGGGTTGGGTTGGGTAGGATAGGGCAGGTCGATAGGACCTCGTTTGGGAACATGCTATTTTAGTAACTTTCTAATTTTTTGACTAAAATATGAAGTAAAAAATTAGAACGTTTGGGATGATTTTTTGTCTTTTTACAAAAAAAAAAATGTGCAAAAAGTAGGAAAAAATAGAATATTTGACTTTCTTTTTTTTTTTTTTTTTGTATAATTTGTTAGTTTTCAGGAGTTTTAATCCTTTAAAGTGTCTTTCGTATCTATGAAAACAACATCAAATCTTGAGATCAAGTACTATAAGTTTTCTTAAAGCAATATGTGATTTAAAAAAGAAAATTAAGAGATCAAACAAAAGGTCAAGGTACCACCTCCAACCCCTCCTATCATGCATGTTTTTTTACATTTAGACCAGATTGCAAACATAGATTATAATCTCATCTCAAATATAAACCCCTAATCTTTTAAAGTTAACAAAATGTGCTTCACATTAGATGTTGCGACTGGCATGATGGCAAGTGCTATCTGCCCCCAGTCCTGTGGCACAAGTTTGAGTCACAAATATCAACATCTCCACAAAACAGTGGGGTAAGACTGCTTACCTGTTGTCTCTCCCAGACACCTGTCATCAGCAGGAGCCTTGTGAAGCGAGTGCAAAACAACCTTTAAGTAAGCTTCACATTCAGGCATTAATTATTGTATGTTAAATCATCCTGAAAATACCTTAAAGTTAGGGAATCAACTAAGCCTCTACAACATGGTGGGGTTGTAAATACATGTAATATGACTTTAACATAGCCCTTAGCAGCCAAACACTACATCAATTTCCTAGAGACAACTGAACCATCAGAGAAACTAAAAGGTATGACATCATAATGTAGTAAGAAATCAATGTGATGCACACAAGACTGTGACTTACCAAGTAGGATAGTGATCTACCAGAACCTGCATTTTAGTGACCACCCAAATCAGGTTCTTTTTGCACATCTCCGGAGTTGAACCAAAGCCATCACCCAGAAGTCCTGCACTCTTCACGTGATTAACAGCTGTTTCCTGCAAAAAGAACTTAAGCTTGTAAAGGAGTAAACAAATTAGAAAAGGGGTAGTGAATGGTACATGGGAGTGCATTTATTCTTTTGACATTGTAGTCAAATGAAGTTTCAATCATACCTGCAAATGATTCATCAATGTCTCTATAGAGGCGGTCCCATCAGCCCCTATCTCAAATGACTCTCCCTCCTTGTTACTCAACACCCTGCTTTCAATAGTATCTACAAGTACATGGTCGGTCTCAGAGGCCAGACAAGACTCTGTGCAAAAATCCTGTCCATTCAAGGTCCCATCATTTGCATCTTGATTTAAAAATAGAAACATTTCCAATAGACATTATTAATATATATATATATATATATATCAGTATATATCAGTATATATCATTTATGTATCTGCACATTGATACAAAATCCCTCCCTCCAGGACCAAACTCAGTAATCCCCTTGCCTATCCTCCAAAATCCGACGATCTACCTACCCCTTCCCAACCCCTCCACCATCGCAAAACCATAAGAGAGAGAGAGAGAGAGAGAGATGAAGGGAACAACAAATAATCGTACAAATTGAGTCAATCCGAACATACCTCAAGAATCGAACTGAGATTTTTTCCAGATCGGAGCTTGAAATGCAAGTAATCGAGGGGTCAGAGTTCAGATCTAAGCTTCTGGAAATCACTGAATCTTTGCAAATGAGCCGATGGAGCTCGCTACCTCGCCGGTGCAGCTTCGAAATCGCTTCCATGGGGCATCGATCTGAATCTTCGATGGAGCTTAGGTATGAATCTTTGATGGAGTTTCAAAATCGCTTCGATGGAGCTTCGATCTGAATCTTTGATGGAGCTTAGAGAGGGTTGAGAGAGAGTGAGAGTTCTAAATCTTCGATCGAAATGCTTAGAGAGGGTTCTTATTCAAAATAAGGTTCCACAAAAGGAGGCGCGTGTGGCACCGCATTTGGAGGCGTTTTCCCATTATAAAACGGTGTCGTTTTGTCTAATAGAATATGCAGCGTTTATAAAACACCGTTAAATATTAATAGCAGTGATGTTTAAAAAAACATCATTAAAAAAATGCCACCATATCCCTTTTTTCCTGTAGTGAGCTTATATGAAAAATGATAAATGAACGGGATACTGAATTAATAATAACTCATTCATTTTGGAGTAGCTTGCTAGACCAATCGTCCCTACTAAGGTCTTGTTTGGGAAGTTAACAAAATAGTTTAAAAATAAAAATGTTATTAAAAAGGTCAAAAAAGTCAATTAACTATATAAAAAAATTAAAGATTTCATTTTTTTTTTGTACATTTTTTCATAAAGGAAAATTCTAAACATATATAAAATTCATACAAAAAACTTGATAAGAATGATATGGTATTGTCATTATTATAAATAAATACATCTTCAATAGTGTTTTGTTTTGAAATGAAATGTTCATAAAGAGCCACATTATTATGTATAAAAATAAGTATAATTTTTTACTTTTTACGAAAATATGTATAGAAATGTAAAGAGGTGATATGATTCAAATAAGTATACTTATATAGGTTACACTAAACACCCCTAAATATATTTCAAAGGTGCAAGTACAATATAAATCACCTCATACACAAATAAGGGTATATGTCTCAATACTGTTTTTTAACTTGTTAAAAAATCTTAACCAATTAGTCTTTTTAGGAACTCAATTCTTCACCATAATTTCCTTCTCATAATTGAACACAAGGCAAAATCATGTCCTTCGTACGTTTTCACTATTGTGTGCCAGAGTAATTGCTGTTGTAAACTAAGCTTATGTTTCTTCCACCATCCTGGCTAGAAGCTATGATTAGAATGGCTGCAATTTGTTAAAAAAAAATAAGAATGGCTGCAATTTATTATGTGTTTGAAGGATTAGAATTTAAGTTTGAATTGTATTGTATCGTTGTTGCTCATTTTTATTTTTATTTTTATATTTCGTATTGTAAATTTCAGGCAAATATATGGCTAATATATTTGTATGTTGAAAGCGTACGAGTAAGAAGAAGAATAAGAGAAAAATAATAAACTAAAAATATGGACAATTTTTTAGGATATATATGAAATAGTGAAAATAGACAAATAATTTAGGGCATAGAGAGTAATGGACTGGAAAAAGAGGGAAATTTTTCCGAAATATCATTTTTTATCAACAATTATATTTCCACAGCTAAATTTAATTATCTACACATAGTAGGAATTTACTATTTATATTGTAAAAAATTTTAATTTTGTTAAGTGTTGTTTGAAATATCTTGAAAAGTGAAATCCAAAAATTAAAAAAAATATATTATTAAAAATAAAAGCTGAAATGAAAGCAATGCTATTTTAAAATTTCAACAAAAAATATAAAAAGATAAAATGGAAAAAAAATATTATAGAATAGACTTTTACCAAATGTATTGAAGCTAATATCATACTAGATATACACATGTGCAATGCGTGTGACGATAAAATAAAAAATAAAATAAAATAAAAAGTAATACTAACTTATATTATTATATAAAAAGAATACTTTAAAACAAATATTAATTACAAATTCATTTTATCCAAATGCAAATAAGTAATTCCGCAAATTATTTAAAATAAATATTTCAATGAAGAAGCTCGTCTTGATCAAATGGATAAGGCAACCTTAGAATATTGCAAAAAAGAAATTCAAGTGCTAATTAGATATCAAAAATAATAATAATACAGCCAAGTTATTTTTCTTGGTTTTGTGTTGGACTGACTGCAATAGAAAATGCTGAGCTTGAATGAGACAATTTTTACAGCTCAAAAGGAAGACCGTTACAAAACAACTTTTACATTCCTAGACATTGTGCTGGAATGTCATGCTCTTTAATCTAAAAAATAATTCAAGTCAATTTCCATATATTATAACTAACATTTTTATATTTTATACTGAATTCACAATTATTTATATTGAAAATGTATGATTTGTCAACTAAAAACAAATGTTAAATGGACAATCTCTTTCATAGAAGATTTTGTTTGGGTGGTAATGAAAGAAGAAGAAAAAAATCTCATTATCAAAAAAATCTCATTAGTATAGCAATTACAAGTTAATTCGTTGATTTAGTCCACCATGGCGTAGACAAAATTATTTTTCATTACATTATTGGAAATGGATGATTTTATACTGCCTCCAAGTTTTATAGAACAACAATATTTATGATCATCATATTTTTATGAGTAATATTATAGCCATGGTTGTGGGGTTCACTCCCAATGTAAGTGATAAAAAAATGTTGTAGAAAATTGTGCTTGTAACATGACTCTATTTTTATATTACTCTTTGATAACAAACATTAGTTGTAAGACATATTAAACAAATATAATTTTGACACATAAAGTGATAAATAAGTTATTATAAGAAAATATAATTATACTATTATTTTTGTTTATGGAATCAAGAAACCAAAAAAAATCCCATTAAACAAATATAACTTTAATACATAAAAAGTTTTGGTTCCAAATATCGGTTGGACTATGTTTAACCGATATGGGATTGATGTCTGGCTCTGCTATCATCGATTCAAACATCTCGGAATGGTAGCTAGCTTTGCCAAATGATCGCATTCTAAGGTTGTGTTTGATTGAGAGATTTGAGAAGAGATTTGAAAAAGAAAAAAAAAAGAAGCTAAATGAAATATGAATAAAATATACCTATATTCCACTTAGTTTCACACTTTTTATCTTTCTCTTTTCAAATCCATTTCCAAATGTTCCAACCAAACACAACCTAAGTAAAACTCACCTTTAAAAGCAAACTTATAAGAAAATGGTGTCCATGAGAGATTTATATGTATGCGACCAATGTCTATATTAATCGATGTAGGATTATAAAATATTATTAGCTACTTTCTTTAACGGTTTGGGGAGTAGAGTTTTTAACTAAGAAGTCAAAAGTTACTATAAATTGTCAAATATTAGTTTCTCTACTTTTCTACACATTTTTGTAAAAAACAAACGGTCTTACTAACAAGTGCCCTTAGGGCATGAGAAAAAGACAAAAAATATCACTCCCGAGCCATTTATTATTAAATTTAATACATTTTTTACAAATTGTAAAATACCTTATTATCTTTTTACATTTTTTCAATGTACTTTTTCTTACTTTCCCAATATTAACAAGTGTCATGGAAAAACTTGTTAGTATTTGCCAAAGTCAAAAAATCTTAAACGAGATCACATCATTTAACCTTATTCATAGGTAAGTTATGATTTTTGTGGGGTTGATTATCACGAATGTCATAATTAAATCTTTTTCAATCATAATTAGAAAAATAAATAAATAAATAAATTATAACCAAACACTACATAACTTATAGCAAAGTCCTTTTGAAACATAAAATTAAGTTGAAGGCACTTAAACAATCTTTAAAGCAGTGGAATTCTAAAGCGTTTGGGAATATGGACTCTGAACTAAGGCAACCTGAATAACCTACATGCCAGAGATCTAATTGCTGAGAGTAGAGACCTGGATGAGGATGAAGGTAGAAGGAGAAGAGGGGTGAGGGGTGAAGTGTTGAAGCTCAGAAAGATGATGGAAAGTCAAGGCTGAACTGGGATCTTAAGGGAGATAAAAATACAAAATTTTTCCACGTCATAGCTACTAAAAGACAAAACGCCAATGCAATTGATTCCATGTCAGTGAATGGGGAATTAGTGAAAGAACCTGTTGAGGTCAAACAAGCTCTGTATGATCACTTCAGGTTAAGTTTTTATGAGCATTGGAAGTATAGACCTAAGCTTTTGGGCCCATTTAATGTCATTGCACAGAGCCAGCATTTCAGCTGTTTGGATTTGGAATTCTCTGAACATGAAATTTGGGCAGTAGTGACAGACTATGCTGGGAATAAGGCACCTGGGCTGAATGGGTTTAACATGACTTGCTATCAGAAAGGGTGGAAATTTATGAAAAATGATATCATCACTTTTATAAAGGAATTTTTTGTTACAGCAGCTTGATTGGTGGCTTAAATAGCTCCTTTATTACATTGGTCCCTAAAAAAGACAAACCCATAGGAATTCAAGACTATAGGCCTATCAGTCTTATAAACTCCACTTACAAAATTCTTTCCAAGGTGCTTGCTTATAAATTGAAAAAAGTGCTTCCTGTTGTCATAGATAATGCTCAATTTGCATTTCTAGGGGGTAGGAATATCCTAGATGGTGTATTGATAGCCAATGAAGTGGTGGACTGATGCAAAAAATAAAGAAGAAAGGGCCTGATATTAAAGTTGGATTTCCAAAAAGCATGTGACACAGTCAATTGGAACTATCTCCTCCAAGTGTTATCAAATTTTGGGTTTGGTGCTAAGTGGGTGAATTGGATTCGTACCCATCTGTCCTCAACAAAAATCTCTATGTTGGTTAATTGTTCACCCACACCTGAATTGTGCCCTCAAAAAGGGCTTAGGCAAGGTAATCCATTATCACATTTCCTATTTAATGTGGTGGCTGAGGGTTTAAACCTACTTCTTGCAAGAGCAAAGGGTTAGGCTTGATCAAAGGTGTAATCATTGCGTCAAATGCCATCAACAACTCCCATCTCCAATTCGCGGATGACACAATTATCTTCTATGAAGCTGAGTGGTCTGAAATGTTAATTGTGAAGAGAATACTTCGATGCTTTGAGACAAGAGTGGTGTTTGTGGAGTAGGGTTATCTGATGAGTGTGTGACAAATTTTGCTTCTAGGCTGAACTGTACATATCAAAAGCTCCCATTAAAGTATCTTGGATTGCCATTAGGAGCCAACGCGTCTAGGAGGGCAACATGGAAGCCTGTGGTGGACAATTTTAAGAAGAAACTGTCAGGTTAGAAGAGGAGGTTGTTGTCTTTTCCTGGTAGAGTAACATTAATCAAATCTGTCATTTCTTCAATACCCGTTTACTATATGTCTCTCTTTAGGCTGCCTAGAAGTATGGCAAAAGAGCTGGACAAGATACAACAGCCTTTTTGTGCGGTGATTCAGATGTGAGAAGGAAAGTTCACTTAGTAAAATGGAAGGATTTAACCATGGATAAGAAGCAAGGTGAGTTGGGCATAAGAAACTTAAGAATATTGAATAATAGCCTTCTTACTAAATGGTGGTGGAGGTTTGGAAGGAAGACAGTTCATTATGGAAACAAGTCATCTGCAACAAGTATCAGTCAGAAGGAGGTAGATGGTTTCCATATCATATGGAGGCAAATAGTATCTCAAGAGTATGGAGTGACATTATTCTTGTTTGTGATTCTAATAGCAGCTTGTTCAATTATTATTTGGAGAATATTGAAATCAAGATTGGTAATGGTGAAAGAATTAGTTTATGGGTTGATAATTGGATGGGAACTAGGTGCTTGAAGTTCCAATTTCCTAGACTTTACTACTTATCAGCAGATAGAGGAATCGCCTTGCAATTGCAGTTGTCTAGGGCTAGTCATCAAAACAATTGGGAACTTAGCTTCAGAAGGCCCTTATTAGCATGGGAGGAAGATGAACTGTAGAGATTAAAGGTTGTCTTAGGTGAGGGCCCTGTATTGAGATTGGAATCAATTGATATGTTCTAGTGGAAATCTGATCTTTCAGGTATGTTTAGTGTCAAAAGTGCTGTTAAATGGTGTGAATCTTTGAATAGACCTTCTTTGGAAATTCCTTACTTGATTTGGCATAATCCCTCTCCTCCTAAAGCCCATTTTTTCTCTTGGTTGGCTTGAAAAGGGAGGATAAAGTCCTCTGACTATTTACATAGAATTGGCATCCTCAGTATAATAGTTAGCTCTGACTGTGTGTTCTGTCAAGCTGAGATTGAATTACTTAATCATGTGCTGTTGTTGTGCCCCTTTGCTTGGAAAGTTTGGTCCAACCTAATTAAGTGGTGGGGTTTGCATTGGGTCTCTCTTAGCTCAGTAGTCATGTTAATGCACTAGTGGCTAGCCTAGAAGTTTATAAAAAAAGGAAAAGCAATTTTGGAGATCAATCATGATTGCTGGTTTATGGTCCCTCTAGAAATGCAGGAATGATTATCTATTGAATGGGCTGCGGCATACCTTTGAAGATCTCTGTGTGCTTATTAAAGTTAGAGTGGCTCTTTGGGTGAAAACTCACTCAATTGGGCAAGGGTACACAGTGAATGAGTATGTGTTTAATATTCATCAAGTTAGAAGTTGTTTGTAGTGTGTCCGGTAGGGCCTTGTAGTGGAATTGTTGTTGCTCTGCTTCAGATTCTGTTTGGCTTACTATTACTGCCAATTTGCTTGTCTTTTCACGCTTTGGTTCACATTTATTGGGGGTTCTTTGTTGCTTTGGCCTACTTTAGGCTCTATTTTGTTGGTCTGCTCTACTCAGCTGTGGACTTCTATGCTTCAAGTTCTATTTTGCTGGTTTGCTTTGTTCACATGTCTGAGAACTCAAGAATGAGTGTTTGTTTAAAGAGGCAAAGCTAGATTTTGCAAAATTTTCTGAGTTGGTGAATATATGCTGTTAGGTACAATTGAGAGTCAATTTAGTTGCTGTTGCAGAATGGAGGTGTCTTGTTTGGTAGTTGCTGCTTCAGGGTTGCTGCTAGATTGCTGCTGCTGTGAGAGGTTGAATTGCTGCTAGATTGTTGCTGGTGTATGATGCTATATGAGGTGAAGGCTAATCAACCAAATCTACTAAGTCTGATTGGCACTGCTGTTATTTTTTTTGTTTTGTTTTCTTTGTTCTACTCTCCACTAAATTACTGGTGGTCTTTAGTGTCAAATTCGAATCCTTTATCAGAGAAAATTCAAAATCCTGTACTAGAGAAAATTGAAACCAGGGGCAAAGAATTTCTATGGGAAATTCCTAGAATTTCTTTGGGAAAGGCATAGAATTTCTCTGGGCAAATAATTTCTCTGGGAAAGGCAAAGAATTTCTCTGGATCGAATTTTCTCTAGATCCATGTTGAGGGACCTTAGACATTATAAAAACATTGTATGTCCTTTATGTTATAAAATAGTAATACCAGGGACCCTAAAAAATATCCCCCTAAAATTTAAGGTATGGTAATGTGTTTTATTAGTTATGAATATTTATAAATTACATAGTGTAATGCCCCAAAATATACATACCATTTAAATATAATAATAAACATGGCTCATAAGAGATACCGAAAATAAACCCGACATATTCCATTACATAACTCAAATGTTCATACAAAAGTGATCTCACATGCGGTTATACATTCATTGAAAACTAGTACATGAATCTATAGCATGTAAAATCATCAAACCAAAATGAATAAATGCCCTTAGGGGCTTACAAGTTCCAAGGCACAAGCCCGGTTATACAAAATGGTCTCTCGGACCCATATATGATTAGCCCTTGGCTTACAAAAATTTACAATCACAGCAAAGAACCTTGTGCTCTCAATATATATTTCCACGCCCTAAATTGGCGGGTTCACCACGTCCTTTCCTACACCAAAATCCCATAGGGGTAGTAGAGAATCGTTAACAAAGTATATACAATTATGCAAACTTCCAACATTAAATGCAAATGCCATGCAATGCCATTTTAGAAAAAATTTCATCACATGCTCTTCTTGAAAATCTCCATGCTTTCAATAACAGTTTGCAATCTCAACAATTCTTAAACTTCCAATTTTTAATCAATAGGGGCGGTAAATACGACTTAGGTAATCCCTAGGTTGGTGTCTAGAAGTAGGCTCAACAAGTACTACCAATAACCCCACTTTACCGGTTGTTAACCGGAAGGGAAGTGGTACCTCCTCTACGCATGTTTTCGGTTTTTCACCCCGGACACTCAGGCCAACTTATCAATTTCATCTACACCTCTTATCTGAACTTACCAATGTATTTACCCCATAACATTTCAATAGTTCTCATCCAAAATATTCTTTTCTCAATTTAAGCATTTCCAAAACCCAATTCGAGATGGATAATAATCATAATAAATTGAATGAGTATGCAATGCAATAATTAATGTCTCATAACATTTCTCCATTTTTCCGCCCTCCATTGTCATTTCACAAAATAACCATATGCTTAATCAATGCTATCAACACATAGCAATAATTTCTCATTATACACAATTCATAGCATTTTAGTCTCTTCAAGACTATATGAAAATTTTCAAATGCCAATTTCTAAAATTTCAATTCTCATAATCCATGGTACTCAACAATTTTCTATCTTACAACTATACATACTCATGTATTCAACAATAATTTTAAAATAAATTCTCCATCCCCATTTATCAAGAAGATTGCCATTTTTGCAAAACATAATATGAAATCTACACTCATTCATTCACTTAACACAAGAAAAGAAAGAAAACCCATAGGTTTTTCCCACATGTTCCAAAACCCCCAAATTTCTAGGGTTCTTCATCAAACCGAAACATCACCCCATTTCCTTAGTGTAATCTCGCCAAAATCATCTTTCTTAAGTTATTGAAAATGAAACCCTTAAGGATCAAGGGTTGAGATTTAAACCCACCTTTGAAATCTCTACATTTTTGTACTACAAAATCAAAAGAGATAAAATAACTTCAAGAAAACCCTTAAAACACATCATCATTGCAAAACATGCATATATAACTCAAAGGAGTCCTTACCTCAAGGTTTGAAGAAGAAAAGGAGATGAAGCCCTAGAAATCAAGCATGCCAAAACCAAATCTCCACCCTACACAAAGTAACTCTTGAGGGGTTCTTTATCTTTGATGAAGGAGTTATGGGTGAATTTCAAATAGATGGAAGAAGATCAAGGGTTTTGATCTTGCTTTAAGGTAGAAATGAAGAGAGAAGAGAGAGCAATATGTTTTTAGAGAGAGAGAGAGGTATATGAAAAATGATACACATAGCCAAAAAGTGAAGAAAAAATAGAGCCCTTCGAACTCAGGTTCGACCGCGTCTTGACACTTACCACGCGTGCGGAGCGTGCCTTCCGTATGTCTGACTCGATCCTGCATGTCGGCCTCCACCGCCGCGTGCGGCCTAAAACTTCCGTGCGCGTCTGACCCATGACCACTGAATTTCCTTGGTTCACTCCAACACACTCCAGACTCGGTCGTGCACCCTCCGAAACAAGAGAAAAACCAACCTGGAATAAACAAGGACATGAACTAGAGAAAAGACATCCGGACACAACAATCCCAATGAAAACAAAAGTGAAGGGACGTATAACGAAACCGATCATCACACATAGGCACTTCTTTTCAAGATTTTTTTTTAATAGGTGTCTCCCGAGATTTGTTTGACTTAGACTACATTTTCAAGTTTTAATTTTCACTTTTCAAATCAATGTATATTTCTCGCTCTACCTCTTATGTTTTCTTTTTTATTTTGGTCCCTCTTTTATTCTTCTTCTTCTTATGTCTCGGTTTTTTTTTTTTCTTATTTTTTTGTGGTTTAAATTCTCTTTTCAACTCAATCTCCATTTTCAATTTCTTCTTTCTCTTCTCCATTTTTATTTCAAAACCTTTTTCTTCTACTTCCAATTTTTCCCTTCTTATTTCTTTATTTAAATTTTTTTTTTTTTGGAACTTACAATCAATAGAAGTTGCGCTCGTCATTAAAGAGATCATTTTATCATTGACCATCATTTTTATTTTACATGTGATACTTAGCTACGAGAATTAAATAACCGATTCAAGAAGAATTTGATGGAGTTGTATGTTCCTAGTTTTGTTTGGTAGAGTGGTTGGTACATTAATTGATTTCTAGAGCACATTGAATAATTTTTATAGATTTTGTCATTTCACTGATTCATACTAATTAAATAACTGATTTAAATAACCGGTCACTGTCTTTCAAAGTTAAAAATGATTGAAAGCTTGCAAATAAATTTTATCCAAATGACTTCATAAAGTAAGAAAATTTACATTTGAAATTTTAGTTACAAAGGTATGAGATCGATATCCTTAAACATAAAAGATCAATTATTTTTTTTAAAAAAAAATGTACATTTGAAACTATGAGATCGATATCCTTCAACATCTAGAGTTTTAAAAATTGTTAACAATTTTTAAGTTGTGCTATACCAAATGTTTTGTTAAAATAAGAAAATCGATAATTTGTCTTCTTATCGATTGATAAATTTGTCTTGTTTTAACTTCACCTATTTCTATGATTATAAGAAAATGTACATTTTCAAGTGCAAACAGAAATTTTTTTCGTTACATATAGGCTTATCCTCTAAAGTTAGATTTTAGCATCATAACATTCCACAAGGAAATAGAGGCATACAAGAAACTATTAATTAGTAGATGTGGAAAAATTCAAGTCAAGAGAGTGCACAACTCACCAAGGAAGCAATCAAGCCTTATTAGGTCTTTAATTTAGTGGTTGTGTAGGACTATTTTGTTTTTTTATCAGCAAAGTAAAAATTTCATTAAAAACATGAAATTAAAGCTACATGAAGATGTAACACATCAAAAGATATTTGAATAGTGCAAAATACTCCTACTACTACTACTCGCAAACATACAAAGTGCTTGTGTAGCACTACTTTTTGATGTGATATTGTAGGTCAGTTATTATAGAAATGAGTTAGATAATTATAGTGTTTATGTCTCTTCCATATCTGGTAGTATGTAATAGTTGTTTACTTCATTCCAAGTTTGGGGTTGTGGTGATTATTGGGCTTGGTAATATTGACTTTCTAGTTATTATTAGGCTAGTAATCAGTTTAATATAATACTTAGCAGGTGTTTGGCATGCATTCAAAAAGTGTAGATTTTTTTTTGCATATATCCACTTATTAGGGTGACATCTATCAATATCTATCACCATCCTATCTCTACTTTTCTACACATTTTTTTTCATAAAAAGTCAAAAAATGCACTTTTTTGGAACATCCCAAACCACCCCTTATGTTGGTAATTAAACCCAAGTTTATTTTTTAATGAGATGAGGGAATTGTATATTGTATATTGTATAGTAAAATAAAGTAGATCAATATAATTTCAAAATTTTCTATAATTACTAAAAATCTCAAAAAAGTTTGTGTAATCAACAGTAAAATAAAATAGCCTTCCCCTTGTAAAAATAAGTTTCACTAACCATTTCTATTTGAAATTTTTTAACTTGCAGACAATTATGTGCAAGTCATATTCAAATCCTCTATGATAGCTTCCCAAGTATGAGCAGCAAGATTTAACAGTATAGGTCATCTGGAAACCTCATACACTTTATTTATATTTTTTATTTTTTGGGTAAAAAGGAGCGGTTTGTTGATATAATCAAACAAGAACAACCCATGTACAAAATTGACAACATCGAAAGAAAAGGGTTGAAATGCAAAGTGTACAATATATCTCAATTATGTTGGCACAAGTGAACTTGCTAAATATATTCCTAAACTTTATATTATCAATATACTGTTGAAAAGTGAGAATTTTGATTAAAAAGAAATTATTAAAATAAATTAAACTTAATATTGTCAATATACTATTGAAAAGTGAGAATTTTGATGGAAAGAAAAATATTAAGATAAATTATTGAAGCGTGTCCATTTGATACACAAGACTATATTTAATTTGATTTGGTAAAAAAAATTAATTATTAAATTTTAAAAAATTCTACAGTAAGAAATGTCTATCATTTAAATATATAAAATTCTCAAGTAGTAAGAATTAAAAATAAATAAAAATAAAAAGAGCCAATAAAAGGAAACACTTTGACAAATTTACTTGTTATGCAAATATGGAGTCAATTTGCATCCATTGTTTTCTGTTTTACAAATGAAAATAAAAATAATTGAAAACAAAATACAAAAACACTAGCAAACGAGATCGTAATAATGTGTTATTAACCTAGTTTATATAAAAATAAGAAAAGTGTGGCATCTGTAATTATAAATTAGTGCTTGCTTGCTTGCAAATTTGACATTTGCCAGGCAATTTTTGCAATAAAATAAAAATCAGTAGAACAAGCCAAATTCATTATTAGAATTTCATAAAACTTGGTGAAACTCTTCATGAAGGTTATTATAAGTTAGGGAAATGTTTTTTAAGGTTCCTGATATTAAGATTTTATAAGATAAATGACATACGAAATTTTCATAGTAGTTAAGGTCCCTCAACATTTTCTGAGAGAAAATTCAACCCAGAGAAATTTTGCTTAACTCAAAGAAATTTCGCTCCGACTCAGAGAAATTTCAATTTTCATTGAGAAATTTTGAAATTTCTTTGAGTCGGGGTCGGAATTTCTCAGAATCAGGTGAAATTTCTCCATGTCAGGCAAAATTTCTCTGAGTCAAATTTTCTCTGTGAACATGTTGAGGGTCCTTAGCTAATAAAAAAAAAACTTCTTGGATCTCTCCTACTACACAAAGTTGGAGAGGGATGTTTCACTAATTTTCCCTATAACTTATAAGTATACTTTCTTACCAAAAAAAAAGGGTAGATTTTGTAACGCCCCCAAAATAATATAATAAATATAATTCAAAGCATACATAATAATTGCATAAATTAGAGTGCAAGGTCCTTCCATTTCATAACATTTATAGTATAAAAGAGTTTAACAGAATAAATGCCCCTTTTGGGCTTACATCTTTCCAAGCCTTGACTTGGTTACAACAAAAATGAGCTTCACTCAATACGTATTAAGCCCTTGGCTTTACAAAAGAAATAATCAAAAGTAAAGAAGCTCTTGCTTCCAAAAGTCCCTCTCAGTTATGCCCTCAATACCTGAAAATGTTATCCCCCAAATAGGGTGAGCCATAGCCCAATAGGAGTCATCAAAGACAGTATATGAAACTTAGCAAAGGTATAAGTACACTATGCATACACAACATCAGTGATAGAACATCCACACTTTATATAGTCATAAGATACCAAATTCAATTCTTAATTCATTTCCATTTGATTCGTTTCATTACATGAGCCAATTTCATCATCTCTCTAACAATCCAAATGAGACTACAACTCATTAGTTTTACATTCACATCATCAACGCATAAACACTTCAAACTCTCCTTTCATGAATATTTCATCCGTGGGAAACCGTTGAGACCCATGTAAACGTAGGCTATACAAGCACTATAATTGCCACTTTACGGATATTTCGTCCTCAGGATTGGCACCTATGTATAGTTTCGAGACTTTCACCTAGGACACTTCGCCCAACTTAATTATAATAGAGTCCATCCTCTTTCTTCTCCTAAACAATCATTCATACAGATGCAATGTATTTAAACACATAATCATACGTGGAACATTTCCCCTTTCCACTCCCAGATAACCATACATATACAATGTATATAAACATAGTGATATTCAATGACGAACACAAGGGATTAGTTTCAATTCACTTAATCCGCATGCAATTTCTACAACAATCATAGCGATCCTCCACCGATAGCCCAATACAAATATTTCTAGACAGATATACGATCTCATGGCAGATAGTTTATTCAAAACTTCCAAAGAATGATATAATACATAACCAATCCCACCATTCATATCGATACCCTTCCAATCTCACATTTTCAATGTTAATTTCAATTATTTATACAAAATAATAATTTGACACAATTAGGGCAAATTCTCCCAAATATTAACGAAGTGCCAAAATCATCAAATTAGACACAATACAACATCATTTTCAAACCCCACAATCATTTATTTCATATTCAACAACAAATCCTCTTTCCATATTATACCCAAACCCTAGGTTTGCTTGAAACACCCTCAAATCACATCATTGTTACACAAGAGACAAATAACTAAGCTAAATATCATATGAAGGTGCAGAAAAGATCCCTACCTCAAAGGAAGAAGATGAGCCACACGAGAGAAACTCTGTAACAACCCTCGTACTGACTACCGTTAAACCATTGAATTATATACTGATTACCATTAAACTGAACTGCTAATGACTGATAAGTGAACTGGATGAACCTCTTGAACAAAGCGAATGAATGGCCGAAGCTGAATGAGTTTGTCTATTGAATTGCGTGTTGCATCTGTTTGAGTGCATGATTATCTGTTTGCATTTTATGTTTAAACTGCTAATTGAAGGCCTTATCGTGACGATTTAGAAAGCGTTTAATGTTTTGGAATCGACATAATATTTGTGATTTAATAATATTTTTATCTGAAAATTTATTAGGAATGATTAAACTAGATTAAATTGAGTAAATTACGAACTTAGGCTTATTTACCAAATTGCCATGTGAGTGGACCCATTGTTTTATATTATACTTGAGCCTATTACACACTTAGCAAACATTTGATCAGCTCTTCTTCATGTTCTAACCGACCAACAAGAGAGCATAGAGAGAGAGAGAGTTCATCTTGGGAGAAATTGAATTCATCTTGGAAATTGGCTAGGGATTGAAGTGTAACTTGGCCTAATCTAGCTTTCTACCTTGAATCAACACTTAGGTAAGTGAATACATCATCTTCTTGCCATCTTGGAGCTTCATTTTGCATGGTTCTTGCTCAATTGTAGGATTAAACCATGTTTGAGTTCACATAGGTTGATTCATGCTAGAATTCATGCATGCATGTTGATTTTGTTGGTTCTTGAGGTTGAATTCATGGTCAATTGGTGCATGCAAGCTCATATTCATATTAAGTCCATGATTTCATTTCATTTGCCAACTATAGAGCTTTTTGGAGCAAGATTTAAAGCTTGAAATTGATTTAAAGTTCATGCATAGCATGTTTAAAACTTGTTCATGAAATGGCTTTGAATTTTGGATTTAATTGAAACACCCTTGGGCCTTGATTTCTTAAATTGAGCTTTAAAACTTGTTATTCTATGTGTTTGAAAGAGTTTTCCAGAAAATGGGCCCAAGAGGACCGTCTTTGGAGCATCAAAACTTGGTTTGAAACTCTGAGGTCGAATCTGGATTTTCCAGATTTTAGGACGTCCTTCGGCGAAGTGCCGCCGGCGAAATTCATGCTCGAGATTTTCTTGCATTGTTTCTGATCCGCTCGGCGGATTTTAACCTTCGGCGGGAAAATCGCGCATCTAGCATTTTGCACCTTTCATCGATCGCTCGAGCGGCGGAATGTACGCTCGAGCGTGGGCCTTTGTGTGCTTGTCCGCTCGAGCGGGGAAACCTGCGCTCGAGCGGAGGCCCTGTTCATTGAAAATTCTGGAATTGCTTCCTTAGTGCATTTTGCATCCTCATCGCATCCTAGGCATTCTTAGGCCTAGTTTAGAGCATCTTAATGAGGATGTAGACATAGAACCACACCGAGGAATTTAGGGATTTAATTATCATCCTTTCCAACTGTAAACTTAGTGTGTGTTCTATTTGATTATTTGTTTAGGGTTGGCTCTCGGGGACGCTCTAGCTCTTGATAGCCTAATCCTGTGAGTAACAGTTGTGTAAAGATATGTTCAAAATGGTTATATTTTGAATCTTGAATCTGACTGTTTATTGAGCGATATTGTTTATGGAATGAATGTATGTCTGCATTTGAAGCTGTATTGTGGTATCCTTAGCACCTTGTTATTATCGTTCTGAGCTCTGTCGGATTCATTGTGGAACCATATTACTTGATGGCCATCATTATTGTTGGGTCTGTTAAGGCCCGGTCCTTTTGGACCTATTGTTTATAGGCTAATGGATGTACCACATATGACTGATTGATTGAAATACTGATTGACTGAAATACTGAAAGATTGAAATACTGTATAATGAATTGATTTCATTACTGTAAGGACATTCATTCATAACCTCTTTACACTGTATGTTATTCACTGGGCTTTAGCTCACTGTTTATATATATATGTAGGTGCTCAGCCACCAGACCGGAGCTAGGAGCGTGGGATTGGTCCCCAGTTTTGTCAGCCAGCCTTTGTGCCTCACTGTGAGGTTCCGAGACGCCATGCCATGCCATGGCTTGGGGTGTTTTTGTGTCCCCATAGGTCTCCTTACTGTTTTGTACTGTTGTATAGGCATTTCTTATCTTGTATCGAGGATTGAGTCCCCGCATCTGTATTGTACATGATTGTATAGGCAGATATGGATTGTCTTTGTTTTGAAGCGTATGAATGCATAAAAATGTTTTTGACATTGATTTTCCTGACTCTATGGACACTAGTTATTTCTTGTATTGGTTTCACTTGGGCCCTACTCTGTTTGGTCAGTATTCTTTGTTAGGCCTTGGTAATCTCGGATTCTTGGCGATTCTGATGCTAAACCCATAGGGCCGAGTTTGGGTCGTGACAAACTCCAAGAACACCGAAACACACTTCTATTCGGATCAAAATGTAGATCTTAATGCACTCTACCTCTTTCTCAAAGGTACTAGGGTGAAAAGATCAATGGTTCTAGATGAAATCTAAAAGAGAATGTGAGTTTTAGAGAGAGAAAGTGTAGATCTAGGTTTTTGGAAGTTTTAGAGAGAGAGGGGAGTGAAAAAGTGATACAAAACATCATCTTCTCGGACTGTTATACACGCAGTCCACTTGAGCGTGGAAAGTGACGCTCGAGCATCAGACACAAAGTTTCGCTCGAGCACAAGAAGCGACACTCAAGCATGGAATACACATTTTCAAAAGTTTTGCAGACGAGGGACTCCACTTGAGCGTGAGAGTGGACGCTCGAGCGTCCAATGCTTTCTCTCAGTATTTGTAGAATTGCAAAAATATTGAAAGTTGACAAATTCCACTCGAGCGCAAGAATGGCCGCTTGAGTGGAGGAGCAAAATTTGAAGCTCGCCGGCGCAAGAATGCCCGCTCAAGTGGAAGAGCCAAAATCTGGGCATCTCAGGTTTGGAAAAACACACAACCAACTTGTTTCAGATACACAACCATAACCCGATAACCAAAATAAAAGGAAGACAAGGGAAACAAGATATGAATAACCATTCTAAACCATACCAACCCAAGTCTTGAATACAATAGATAATGGGTCAAAACCGAAATCGCTATAGATTTTAATAAACCCATAATTTAAAATTTAGGAAAGGGACTAACCTACCAAAATAATAATAATAATAATAACAAAATCAAATCATTTATTCCCATCTTGACTCTCGAGTGGAGGGTCAAAGTCTCAATGTAAAATAAGGTAAAATAACGTACAATGATGTAGGCAATAGTCTCAAGATAATAAATAAATAAAATATATAAATAATAAAGAGGAATTCAACGTGGACTTTCAATTTGATCATTTCAATGTAAAATAAAAAATGTAAAAACTTAAAACTATTAAAACTTCAGGTTATCTTTTTTGTTCAAGCAAGCTAATATTTTCTAAGATTTCTCCATTGTGTTTTTATTTTGGGTACCTTTTGGATCATGACTAGTTTTAGATATGCGCCAATATAGTTCAGATTTTGTGAATTGACCTACCCTTCAATGCTCAATTTTTTTGAAAATCTTTGTGGCCATGTTTGGCTTCGTTCTTTGAAAAAAATTTTATGAATTTTTTTTTTTTGAAAAAAATTAAAACTTAGTTTGACAAAAATAAATATCAAAAATATATTTTTGAAAATTATTTTTTCCCTCCACAAAGATAAAACTATATAAAAATGATAAGTGTTTCTGATTTTTTTAATTTTTTTTTCATGAATCTAATTTTTAGTTTTTTATAAGAAAAATTTAAAACAAGTTTATGAAAATCAAACCAACCATGCCTAAATATTTCTAATATTTAAGTTATTTATTTACCAAGACATAAATTTTACTTTACTAATCAAAAAATAAAAAATACTTAAGATATATGAATGATGTAACCAAGATATATGAATGATGCAGAGATAGTTCATTGATAAATAAGTTTTTAGTTGTGTACGTCACCACCTATTAGCCATCTCTTTATTAACAGTGACGGTACTAATAGGGTGCCATGCCCCTCATTTTTAAATAAAATAAAGGTTAAATTATACTTTTAACCTTTATTGTTTGACTCAAATTCATTTTAGTCGCTATTGTTTGAAATTAAATAATTACACTTTAATTCTAATTTTAATTTGATCATTTTGCTCAAGTTAGAGGTCAAATTTAATGTTTTTGAGATTTTTGTTAGTCTCTTAATATACACGCATACTGAATTAAAGAAGATTTGAATGAAATGACCCAATAAAAACTGGACTTAAAGTGTATAGACTAAATTGTTCAAATTGTAATAATAGAAGCCAAAATAAAATTTAAATCAAATTATAGAGATGAAAACTGTAATTTATTCTAACATCTTTTCATCTTATTTTCATGGACCGATAGTATTATGTAAATCAAGTATAACGCAGCGGGTAAAAATTTCAAATCATACCTTAAGTGATAGAACCTGAAGCGAAGAATCTTATGGGTAAATCACATGCTTCAAAAATGCGAACAACGAACACCTAGCAGTGGAGTGATACCACAATATGAGTATCACCCACACAAGTCACAATGCGAAAAGCTTGTGTAGACACTCCATTTTTGACCGTCCTCAAGACTTGGACATCATCGTTTGAACACTCGATGATCATCTATGTTTGTGTTCGTTTTGAGTTCTCGGAGGTCTCGGTTGCGCGTCTTGCCTCAAGATCTCTCAACTTGTTTGTTTTGTGCTTGGTTGTGGACCAAACACTTGTGTTTTTGGCTTCTGAGGAAAGAGAGTGGCTTGTTTGCCATCCCCTCAACCCACCGACCAAGGCTTGAGGCCATCGGCCATGATTTATTTCCACCGGCCAAATGTATTGGCCGATCGGCACTTTATTTGGTCGGCCGGCCCTTGTGTTGGTCGATCTGCCATTTTTGTTGGCTGAAATTTGTTCATCTGCTTTATGCAGATATTTTATGCCAGCTGGATTAGCTGGCATGCACATTTGCTCCCCTCCATACACGTGTATGGAGGGATTTGCCTCTTGGTTTAGCTTGCTTTGGAAGCATTGTTATTGAACTTCTATAAAGAGGGAGCTCTTCCTCCCTCCTCAAGGGTTCTAAAAATTAGGGTTAGAAAGTTGTATCTCTCTCTATCTCTATATCTCCCTATCTCTATCATTTGTGTGTACTTGTGACCTAAAGTGGGTTTTGTTCACATTATTGCACACAAACACTTAGCATTACACCATCCCTGGTTGCTGAGGTTCTAAGGAGTTGTTTTTAGGGTTCTTGGAGTGGTTTTGATCAAAGAAAAGTGCTGGAGTTGGTGTTCTTGAAGTGTTCTTCAAGGGTGAGAAACTACTCTTTCATTCCCCATTTTTGCTTAAGCTTTTAGCAACACTTTCATACTGTTTTAAGCTTAGTGTTAAACTGATGAAAGTTCTGTTTTTACATACTTTTGATCTTTGTTTAAGATCACTTTTGTGTTTGGGGTTGTTTACCCCCTCTTAGGTCTTGTTTGGCCTCATTTTTGTGCCCTTTTTGTGAGCTTCGGGACCACCTTGTATTGGCCTTCTCACCACTAAAATCCCTCAGGATTTCAGTGGTGGGGATGGTGTTTTGAGGTCTTAAGAAGGAGAGGGCCATCCCTTCTCCTTGTTGTCTTCAATACTTGTCATATTTGCCTCATATGTGAGCACCTTTGTTAAGTTCATGTTGGCCATGTCTTAGCTGGTATTCGTGGTTATTTTGCTATGATATACCACTATTTTTGCCTATTGTAGACACCCTATTTTTGACCATCCTCAAGACTTCGACGTCATCGTTTGAACACACAATGATCATCCATGCTCGTGTTCGTTTCGAGTTCTCGGAGGTCTCGACTACGCGTCTTGCCTCAAGATCTCTCAACTTGTTTGTTTTGTGCTTGGTTGTGGACCAAACACTTGTGTTTTTTGCTTCTAAGGGAAGAGGGTGGCTTGTTGGCCATCCCCATACCTCATCGGCCTTGGCTTGAGACCATCGGCCTTGTTTTCTTGCTACCGGCCAAAGGTGGTGGCCGGTCGGCAATGTTTTTGGTCGGTCGGCCACCTTTTTTGGTCAATCGGCCATTTTTTTTGGCCGACCCCTTTCCATTTGCTTTTGGCAGATATTTTATGCCAGCTGGAATAGCTGGCATGCACTGTCCCTCCCCTTCATACACGTGTATGGACGGATTTGCCTCTTGCTTGGCTTCTCCAAGAAGCCTTACAAATTGATTTTCTATAAGAGGGGAGGCCCTCCTCCCTTCTCAGAGGTTCTGGAATTTAGGATTAGAGTTCATATCTCTCTCTCTCTCTCTATATTTGTGTGTGTATTTGTGATCAAAAGTGTGTTTTGTTCACATTTTTGCACTAAAGCACCTAGTGTTACACCATCCTTGAGTTGCTGAGGTGCTAAGGAGTTGGTTTTGGAGTTCTTGGGTTGCTTTGAACTTAGAAAACCTGCTGGAGCTTTGTTCTTAAAGAGGTTCTACAAGGGTGAGTTCCTTGCTTTAGATTCCCCTTTCTTGCTCAAGCTTTTAGCCTATCTTGCATATTGTTTTGAGCTTAGCTATTAACTAATAAAAGTTCTCATTTTACTTGCTTTAGAACTTTGTTTAAGGTCACTTTGAGATTTGGGGTTGTTTCTTCCCCCCCCAAGGCCTTGTTAGGCCTTGTTTGAACCATCCATTTTAGCCATTGATCTTAGCTTTGCATGACCTCTTTACCACGAAATCCAGAGGATTTTCAATTGGTGAAAAGGTGATTTTGGTGTCTTAAATAGGAGGGTCATCCCTCTCCATGTTGTCTTGAATGATTGCATAAATAGCTTATGTTGGTGGCTTGTATGCTTAGCTTGTTTTGACTTCATTTCAGTATATGTTAGGCTTTGTTTTGCCATGATATAGCACTGTTTTGACTTGGTTTAGACATACCATGCATGCTTTGTATACTTGTCTTGTAAACCCATGATTTGCCTTAGCATGTACCACGCATTTAGACCACCATGCTTGCATGTTTTAGCTTGACTTCATGAAGTTTTTAGCCATGTTGTGATATGTTTAAGTTCTGTTTGGTGTTGATTCTGTCATATTTGCCATGTTTTGTATAGCCACCATATACCCTAGCTTGTTAGCTTTGAGGGTGTGAGTCATGAGCATGCTTTATTTGGGTTATCTCAGTGATTTGGAATCACTTATCGTGCTATTTCTGTCCATGCTCCATGCTTGTATGCTTGCATTTACCACCCTTCCAATGCTTTGAAGTGTTGTTCTTTTGTGCCTTTAAAATAGGCCATTGTGCATGCCTTTATGCTTAGGTCATTTGGATGCCATCTAAGTGGGTTTTTGGGCTCATTCTAACATGCCATAACTCTGATTTTAGTTGCTCAAGTCATGCCATGTTTGGTTTGGATAGGTGTAGTGTAACACCTCTTTTGTAGCTTTGCATGCCTCATGTTTTCGGTGTTGTGTTCTAGCATGTTTTGGCCTCATTCCTTGCATGTTTTAGACTCACTTTGACCTACCTTAGGACTGTTTTAGGTCCTCTTGGCCCTTTGGGGCTTGCTTTGTATAGCCATTGTTTGAACCCTTTGGCTAGTTTCAAGCTTTAAGCTTTCTTACATGCTTTGCTTATGTACTTTGGTCGGTTTGGCACCTCTCCTAACATGATTTCAGAGTTTAACATGTTTGTCGCATGTCCATGTTTATCCTCTCCTAAGTGTGCTTAAGAGTTGTTCTACTATGCTTAAGTGTTAGGCCAATTGGCATGCATGTTTGTATGTGTTTTTGTCCTCATTTCCATTGCATTTTGGCCATTAATTTGGACCTATCTGAGAGCCGTCCCTTTTGGTTTAAGACCATTATCGCATGTTGTTACATGCTTGCTTTGCATGTTGTTGCATACTTGGCCTATTGCACGTTGTCGCGTGCTTGAGTTATATCGCATTTGGCATGCCCCTTTTGTTAAGTTGCTTTGCATGTTTGCATGTATTGTCCCTTACATGTTGCATGCTTGCTCCACATGTTGTTACAAGCTGGCCTATCCTTGAATGTTGTCACATGCCTTGCATGTTTGCATGCTTGTTTAGGTTGCATTGCATTTGGCATGCTTATTACCATTAGCCTTGTATGGCATTGTCCTTGACATGCTTCATGTTGCATTAGTTTTGCTTGCATGATTGCATCCCTTGCCTCTTGATTAAGCATGATAGAGGTTGGGGCCCCTTATGTATTTTGGTGTGCATTTCATTTGATATTAATTGCACACTTAGCTCCTTTGGCCATCATGCATTGAAATGCGTGATTGGTGGCCCGAGGGTCGAGAACCACACTCCATTGAGTCTTAAACGTGATAATGAGGGTGGTGGTGTAAACATTGCCTTGAAAATGCATTGACATGCTCTGTTTGTCCTCTGCTGCAGCAAAACAACATTCTGCAGGAAAAGATGGCCGGTCGGCCTCCTTCAGTGCCGGCCGGCTATGAATTGTTGGCCGAGATCCTCACAAATGGTCGATGACCAGTTTCACTTGGCCGGTGACCTTTCCTCTTGGCCGGTGACATTCGACAGTGCTCAGGGAGTGGCTCAGAAGCATCCTTGAGACTTATGCAGTTTTCAAAGGTACAGAACAGTGCAAACAGAGGCGACAGAAGCATGGCGATGGATTTCCGAGCAAAGCCGAGCATGCATGCATTTGACCCTCTTCCCGAGGCCACTTTACTGCTTTTCTTCGCTTAATTAATTTATTTAGTTAATTAAGTATTGTGTAATATTTAATTAGCTTGTTAGTTAATTAATTTGTATTATTCTTTCGATCCCTCCCTCAAGTGGGTTCAATTGTGTAATAAGCGTACGTGTGTGTGATGCATGTCTTCCAACCCCTACTTCTTTCTCCCTTTTATTTAACTGCTTATGATGGTTAGTTTTAGGGCATATTTGATTTACCATACCTTATGTTGTGCATGTTTGCATTCATTCATTTGTATTGCATGCACCGGGCTCGGTGCACCATACTAGCTGCATTGTATTTCAATACCAAGTTGAATACATGCATCAATTGTTGCATTTCACATGCCATTTTAGAATAGCCGAGCCTATCTTAGTTGCATTCCTGTGTGTGTTGCATTAGCCATCTTAACATGAACTAGGATCATGCATTGATTACTAACTAGTTTCTGTTTTGGCTCAGAGTACTCGGTAAATGTTTATGCTTTAGCACCCTTGCATGTGTATGAGTGACTGCCATGACAGCATGCTTGCCATGAGGCTATTGGCTTATGTGATATAACTACATGAATGCCCGTGGGTGAAGGTTGGATTGTTTGAATTGGAACAATTCATTAGAATCCGTGTTTTAGCCTACTTGCGAGTAGCAAACTTCAAACCTTTTTTCCAAACAAATAGATATGCGATGCTTTGTTCCAAATTAGGCGATCTAGTCTATACTTGTGTGTTGTGCGCATCACATAGTAAAGGTTAGCTAATTAACTGGGTTAAGAGCGCATTTGTTTTCAAAACAAAATATCATGTTTAGTAGTGGCCGATCTTTGATCGGGCGAGTGGGGGTGCTCATAGCTGACCTTCCCCAATCGTATCCAAGTTCCCGAGCCGAGGTAACTTTGGTGATGACGGACACGTGGCCTTAGGCACGAGTCAGGGTTTCCTAAATCCCCCCAAAATAAAATATTTAGGTGGTGACTGTCAGATTCCGCAAAGCGTCCATATTTGGCACTTCTTTCTAAAAATCAGTTTTTCAAAACACTTTGTTGGATTTGGACTCTTTGGTAATTTATCGATCTTGCATTGCACTTTGCGAGATTAGATTCAGAACCGTGACATTTGAGTCCGAACTGTAGTGAGCCCCAATGAACAAAGCAGATTTCTCGGGGCGTTAGGACGTCTACACCTATCTTGGTCATTCCATGCATGGTCTATACACTTGTAGTGTAAATTTTGCAAACTAGTCTTATATGCTTCATGTTTGAGCATGTCTTTCTAGCCAATGTTGACCTCATTTCAGTGGGTTTTGGTTTTGTTTTAGCATGCCATGACTCTGTTTTAGGTGGGTTTAGTTGGCTCTTACATGCTTCATATACTTGCTTTGTAATCCCCTCATTTGCCTTAACATGCACCATGTTGTAACATGTCTTTTTGCCATGATTTTGGCTCAACTTCATGAAGCTTCTAGCTTTGTTTTAACATTCTAAAGATCTGATTTTGGTTGTTTTGGTCGTCCATGACTTGCTTTGTATAGCCACCATGTAATCTAGCTTGTAGGCTTTGAGTATTGAATCCTCCAGCACGCTCTACTTGGGTCGTTTCAGTGGTTTGACATCACTTGTTATGTTATTTCAGTCCTTATAGTATGTTCAAATACTTGCATTTATCACCTATTCCATGCTTTGGATAGTTTGTGTGTTGTGCCTCATGAATGTGTCATTGTGTATGCCATCATGTTTAGGCCTTTGGGATGCCGTCTAAGCGGGTTTTTGGGCTCATCTTGACATGCCATAACTCTATTTTTATTGGCTTAAAACATATTATGTTTGGTTGTCTTAGGTGTAGTGTAACATCTCTTTGGTAGCCTTACATGTCTCATGTTCTTGCCCCTTTGTCTTAGCTTGTTTTGGCTTTGGTCATTGCATGTTTTAGGCTTACTTTGCCATGCTTTAGGACTGTTTTGGGTCATGCTTGCCATATGCTCTTTGTCTTGTGTAGCTTTGGTTCAAGTCCCTTCATTAATCTTAGGCTTTAAGCCTTGTGCATGCTATGATCATGATTTGTCTATGTGATTTGGCATCACTCCTAGCATTATTTCAGAGCATGTAATGTTTTCACATTTGCATGCTTTTCATTCCTTTCAAGTGTTCTTAAAAGTTGCCTTTTGTGCCTTAGTCTTTAGGCCAATTGGCATGCATGTTTGTATGTGCATTTGTCCTCATTTCCATTGCACTTTGGCCACTGATTTTGGCATGGCTGAGGTCTACCCATGTTAGTGTAAGTCCATCCTTTGCATGTTGTTGCATGCTTGCCTTGCATGTTGTTACGTACTTGGCCTATTACACGTCGTTGCATGCTTAAGTTGTATTGCATTTGGCATGCCCTTTTGTTAAGTTGTTTTGCATGTTTGCATGCATTGTCCCTTGCATGTTGTTGCATGCTTGCCTCGAATGCTGTTACATGCTTGCCTATCTTTAAATGTTGTCACATGCCTTGCATGTTTGCATGCTTGTCTAGGTTGCATTGCATTTGGCATGCTTGTTACCTTTAGCCTTGTATGGCATGATAATTAACATGCTCATGTTGCACTAGTTTTGCTTGCATGTTTACATCCTTTGCCTCTTGATAAACCATGATAGAGGTTGGGGTCCTTTATGTGTTTTGTGTGCATTTCATTTGACATCAAATTGCACATTTGGCTCCTTTGGCCATCATGCATTGAAATGCGTGATTGGTGGCCCGAGGGTCGAGGACTACACTCCTTTAAGTCTCAAACATGATAAGGAGGGTGGTGGTGCAAACATTGCCTTGAAAATGCATTGCCATGCTCTCTGTCATCTCTGTTGCGAAAAGCAACGTGCGGGGAAGAGATGGCCGGTCGGCCATCTTCAGTGCCGGCCGACTATGCATTGTTGGCCGAGAGCTTCATTCATGGTCGATGATAAATTTCCCTTGGCCAATGGCCTCAACTCTTGGTCGATGACCTCCCACAGTGCTCAGGGAGTGTGTAGACACCCCATTTTTGACCGACCTTAAGACTCAGACGTCACCGATTGAGCGTTCGGTGATGTTACATACTGTGCTTGTTCAGAAGTCCCAGAGTCACGGCCGCGTGCCCTGCCTCCGGACTTCCGAACCATCTTCTCTACCTTGTCTCGGTTTGCGAACCAGGTTCGGTTTTCTCTGTTTTCTCTCCTGAGGGAAGGGAGTGGTCCCGTAGACTATCTCCCGGTGGCCGTGAGCTACGTTTGTGTTCAGAGGCCATTTTGCCCATTCGAGCCGGTTCGGTTTTGAGCCGTCGAGCCGCGTGCCTCGGCTCGGGACCGCCCAACCACCTCCGAGTTCTCCGGTTTTTGGCATGTGCCTCTGTTTTAGTGTTCCGGGGGACACTGGGGCCTCGATGCCCACTTGGCGAACACCACTTAGGTGCGGCGACCCATTTCGGGACCCCAAATCGCGCGGTTTTGGTCCCGAGCTTTCATTTTGCATCAGCCTTCTCCGGTTTTTGGCGGAGACCTCTGTTTTAATATTCCGAGGGACACTGGGGCCCCTGGTGCCCACTTCGCAGCCGAACACCACTTCCGGTGCCCGGCGACCCATTTTCGGGACCCCCAAAGCGGTTTTGGTCCCGACATTCATTTTGCATCGGCCTTCTCGGTTTTTGGCGGAGACCTCTGTTAATGTTTCGAGGAACCTGGGCCCCGATGCCCGCCGTGGCCGTATGCCACTTCGGTGCTCATAGCGGTTTTCGCCGCCCCCAAATTGAGCGGTTTTGGTCCCGAGCATTCATTTCAGATCCATCTTCTCCGGTTTTTGGCGGTACCTCTGTTTTGTCATTCCGAAGACAGGGGTCATGAGATACCCACTTATTTGAATACCACTTCCGGCACTGCGGCCCATTTTCGGGATCCCGATTTGCTCGGTTTGGCCCCAACGTTCATTTCTCATTAGTTTTGTTCAAACTTGGCGGTACCTCTGTTTCAACACCGGGAAGATCCTGGGGTGGGAGGCCAGCAATTATCCCAGATAGCGATTTCGCTCCTCCGGAGCCCGTTTTCTCACTTCCGGCCAATGTTGAACACCTTGGGGTATTTTCTTCCAACCAAAGTTACATATCGTGATCGGGGACATGGGAGGACCCTAAACAAGCATGGTCGGCCAGCAATTTTGATTTTCATTTTGGCCCTCTTCTTCAAATGCAATGTTGTGAATCCTGCTCAATGTTGCCAAATTCCAACCTTGGAACCTTGTTCTACACATCTTGGAGGACCCTAAAAGTTGGTGGTCGGCCGCAATTTTGAATTTCATTTTGAGCCCTCCTTCAAGCTCTATGTTGTGACTTACCTTGAGTTGCCAAATTCCAACCTTGGGGCCTTATTCTACACACTTGGGAGGACCCTAATGTATGGTGGTCGGCCACTAATTGACACTTCATTTTTTGGGGGTGGTGGCCGACCTAAGGTGGCTGGCCGGCAGAGGGAAGGTGGTGGTGGCCACCTTGAGAGTTACTGGCCGGCCAGATTCACGCTTTCCACTGTTCAATGTCAGTACCTTTTTCAAAGTGTCTCATCAGGGATATTTTGGGAGGAAAGCTTGGGTGCTTTCCTCCTTTTACACCCATTTGTTGTCTATTTGAAGGGCCCTCCTCTCCTTCTTCAAGGTTGCAAAATTTGCCTTCAAGGATACTTCTCCAAACTCCTCCATTTTCATAGCTCAAAACCTCAAAAAGCTTTCAAGTCCCTAGGCCTTCTCTTCATCAACACCTAGCCTCACCTTCCCTACTACCATTCCAGCAGCTAGGAAGTGAATTTCAGAGGTTGAGAAGCTACAAATCAGAGCCAAGAATCAAAGAAAGACAAGTCTTCAAGGGTAAGTCTTCAAAACCAACTTTTAGGGCTTTTTCTTGATTCATTTCTATATTCTATTTGGTTGAGAATTAGGGCTCCGACCCCTACTTCTTTTGTGCTTTTTTTGAGCCCCTCTACAACTTTGTAGAAGGGCTCAACTTCATTTGGTGTCTCCATGATACACTTCCTTCAATATCCATCTTGTATGTCACCAACTTGCATGCTAGTTTTAGCCTATTTGCATTTGTTTTTGGGGCTCCGACCCCTACTGGTTTTGTGCTTATTTTGAGCCCCTCTACAACATTTTAGAAGGGCTCAACCTCTTTTGGCCATTCTATATACCACCTCTCTTGGAAATTCACTTTAGGCCCTAATTCTTGCATGCTTTGTTAGGCTTACTTGGCTCCGGATTTCAGCCTTCATCAGGCTTAGAAATAGCCTTGTTTTTGTCTCCTCTTCATGTTATGTTGAGGGCCTTAAGCCATTTGGTGTATATTTTTGGTACTTCCTTTGAAATCCATCAAATTTACCGTATTCTTGCATGTTTTGTAGCCTCTTGTGCTTTTGGTTTTGGCCTTTGGTCAGAACTGAAAGGGGTCTTATTTTGACCCCCCTTTACATGTTTCATGAAGAAAAGTTTGCTGTTTGGTGCATGGTTTGGCAAGTCTCATGATATAGCCTCTTTTGAGCTCCATTTTTGCATAGAATTGTTAGTATGATTTTATTCTGATTTTGAGGATGCCATCGTCTGCAATTGTGCTTATTTTCATCTCATCTTCAATGTTGTAGAAGAAAGTTTGTCCATTTGGGGTTTGCATATATCACTTGTCTCAATACCCCTCTTTTGGCCACTAATTTTGCATGCTATTGTTGATCTATCTATGCTTGCATTTTGGCCATGTTTGTTACTGAAAAATGCCATATTTGGGACTGCCTTGCTACTGTTCTTGCTGCCATGATCATATTTTGCATGTATAGCATGGCTATAGGCCATTCGGGCTTAATTTCACACTTCGGGTTGAATGCATGCTTGAGTGTCATTTCGTTTTGTTTGAGGGCTGTTTTCCCTTTATTTAGGTGCTGAAATTCCATTGCCATGCTTACATATCATTCCCTATGCCATTTGCATCATTTTTGCATTGCCTCGGTTTGCGTGCGGTGTGCACGCCTTCGGCATACTGTTTTATCCGGCGGCCTATGTGAGTGTGGTTGAGGCCCTCTCATGTTGGCGTAAGCCCAATTTGCATTTTCATGCTTGTATGCCATTGCCTCGGTTTGCGTGCGTGTGCGCATCATTAAAACTTCATTTTTAGCGGCCTCTATGTGAGTGGTGAGGCTCTCCCATGTTGGTGTAAGCCCATCGTTGCATTCCGTATGCCATTTCATCTCATTTCATCATCGCCTCGGTTTGCGTGTCCGTGTGCCGCATTTCGAGCTGCCGGTTTTATCCGATTTTGCATCGCATATCATCGCCTCGGTTTGCGTGCGTGTGCCGCATTTCGACACGCCGATTTATCGATCTCCATTTTAACCGCCTCGATTTGCGCGCTGTGGACACGCAGCGTTTGAGGCACGCCGGTTTATCCGATTTTCATTCTTGCATCCTCGCCTCGGTTTGCGTGCGGTGTATTGCCGCATTTCGGCACTGCCGGTTATTCGTTTTTTCATTTCATCGCCGCCTCGGTTTGCGTGCGCGTGTGCACGCATTTCGAGGCACTGTTTTATCATTTGGGCATTGCGTATGCCTTCGCCTCGGTTTGCGTGCGTGTGCACGCATTTCGAGGCACTCATTTTATCCGCTTGGGCATTGCGTATGCCTTCGCCTCGGTTTATGCGTGCCTGTGCACGCATTTATCCGCATGGCATTGCGTATGCCTTCGCCTCGGTTTGCGTGCCCGTGTGCACGCATTTTGAGGCACTCTGTTTTATCCGCTTGGCAATGCGTATGGCTCTGCCTCGGTTTTGCGTGCCGTGTGCACGCATTTCGCGAGGCACTTCACTGTTTTATCCGGTTTATATTTCATCATTGCCTCGGTTTTGCGTGCGGTGGCGCATTTCGAGGCACCTCATTCTTTTCATTAGGCATCCTATGTGAGTGTGGCCGAGGCCCCTTCATGTTGGTATAAGTCCATCATTACATTTCGCGTGTCATTCCGCATCGCCTCGGTTTGCGTGCCTGTGGACACGCATTTCGAGGCATCTCATTTTCATGGCATTGTGCATGCTATATCACATCTCAGCTACATTTCATGCATATCATGCATATCGCCGCGAGAAAGCGAGGCACGTTTTGTACTCCGAGTAACGGAATGAGTCTCAATTCCCAAGTCACCACCACTCCGGATTACCCATGATGGAGTTAGGTTTTGTTGTCGCATTCATACGCATTCATCCCTATATTGAGTTGTGCAATCCGGTTCCTCTGCCATCATGCATCGGTATGCGTGATTGGTGGTACGAGGATCGAGGCATGCATATATTTGTGAAAATACATTGCTATGCCCTTTTCCTGCTCTCTGTTGCAGCAAAATCAACAATCAACTTTTTGAGTCGGTAGCATTTAGAAATATTGCAAACAGAGGCTAATCGGGGCATTCGGTGGATTTCGCGCCCAAAGATCCGGCATACATCATCTATCGAAGCGGCGTCCACGGCTTGCGCCGATTTTAATTCTTTTGTAATTAACTTGTTAATTAATTAGAATTTGTATATTTATTTCCGGACTGTATATTCTTTTATTCGGATTGTATATTTATTCAGACCCTCTGCGCGAGAGCATAACTGTAATAAGGATGTGGGAGTGTGATGTATGTCTTCCGACCCCATTTCTTTCTCCCTTTTATTTACCGCTTTGGATGGTTAGATATAGGGCATATTTCAATTAGCATCTGAAGATGACAAAGATGTTTGCATCATTCATCTGTATTGCATGCACTCGGTAGCATCATACAAATTGCATTCAGATTTCAATTCCAAGTTGAGTACTTGATAGTGTTGCATTTCATATGCCATATTTAGAATAGCCGAACTGCTATAGTTGCATTTTTGCATGTGTTGCATTAGGCATTTCAAGATACTTAGGATTCATGCATGATTTCTAATCGTTTTCGCTTTTGGCTTGGAGTACTCGGTAAGTGGTTATGCTTTAGCATCCTTGCATGCGTGTGAGTGTTGCCATGATAGCATGCTTGCCATGAGGCTAAATGCTTATGTGATATAACTGCCTTGAATGCCTGTGGGTGGAGGTTGGGTTATTTGAAGTGGAGCAAATCATTGATTGTTTGTTAAGCCCACTAGAGAGTGGCAAAATCAGATTTTAAGCCTACTGCGGGTAGCAAACCATCTTTCACAAACAAACATGAAATGTTTTGTTCCATTCGAGACGGCCCATCTATACTTGTTTGTCATGAGCATCACATAGTAATCCTAGGCTAATAATCGGAATAAGAGCATACAATGTTTTCAAAATCAGATATCATGGTTAGTAGAGGCCGGTCTTTGACCGGGCGAGAGGGGGTGCTCACGATGTGACCTTCCCTAATCGTACCCAAGTTCCCGAGCCAACTTTGGTGATGACGGACACGTGGCCTTTTGGCACCGAGTCAGGGTTTCCTAAATTTCCCATTTTAAAAATATTTAGGTGGCGACTCTGTTATCTGGCAAAGCAGTCCATGTTTGGCACTTCTTTCAAAAAATCTGTTTTTCTTCAAAACGATTTGCCGGATTTGGACTCTTTGGTTCAAGATTTAGAACCGCAACAAAAATCGAGTCCGAGCTGTAGCGAGGTCCCCCGCGGGCGTTGTTACAGAGTGGTTCAGAAGCATACTTGAGACTTGTCCAGTTTTCAGAGGTGCAGATCAGTGCAAACACAGGCAACATGTGACATGGCGATGGATTTCCGAGTGAAGCCGAGCATGCATGCATTTGACCCTATTCCCGAGGCTGCGTTACTGTTTTCATAGCTTAATTAATTTGTTTAATTAGTTAAGTGTTGTGTAATAATTAATTAGCTTGTTAGTTAGTTAATTTGTACTATTCTTTCGGACCCTCCGTCGAGAGGGCGAATTTTGTAATAAGTGTGCGTGCGTGTGTGCATGTCTTCCGATCCCCATTTCTTTTCCCTTTTTACTTACCTGCTTTCAGTGGTTAGTTCTAGGGCATGTTTCAATTAGCATCTTTATGCTATGCATGTTTGCACCATTCATCTGTATTGCATGCACCGGGCTCTGCGCATCATGCTAACTACATTGTATTTCAATTCCAAGTTGAATACATGTATCGAATTGTCGCATTTCATATGCCATTTTAGATTAGCCGAGCCTCTTCTAGTTGCACTTTGCATGCGATGCATTAGCCATTTTAACATGAACTAGGATCATGCGTGATTTATAACTAGTTTCTTGTTTTGGCTCGGAGTACACTGTGCGTATTTATGCTTTAGCATCTTGCATAAGTGTAAGTGTTGTCATGTTAGCATGCTTGCCATGAGGCTATTTGCTTATGTGATATAACTGCCTGAATGCCTGTGGGTGAAGGTTGGATTGCTTAAATTGGAACAATTCATTGAAATCCGCATTTTAGCCTATTTGCGAGTAGCGAACTCCAAACCATTTCCGAACAAACGGATATGCGATGCTTTGTTCCAAATTAGGCGATCTAGTCTATACTTGTGTGCTGTGCGCATCACATAGTAATTCTAGGCTAATAACCGAAATAAGAACGCATGTGTTTTCAAAAACTAGATATCATGCTTAGTATAGGCCGATCTTTGATCGGGCGAGCGGGGGTGCTCATAGATAACCTTCCCCAATCGTACCCAAGTTCCCGAGCCGAGACAACTTTGGTGATGATGGACACGTGGCCTTAGGCAGCGAGTCAGGGTTTCCTAAATTCCCCCAAAACAAAATATTTAGGTAGCAACTCTGTATCTGGCAAAGCAGTCCATGTTTGGCCCTTCTTTCTTAAAAATCAATTTTCCAAAACAATTTGTCGGATTTGGACTCTTTGGTGATTTATCAATCTCACATCGCACATTGTGAGATCAGATTAAGAACCGTGACACTTTCGAGTTCGAATTGTAGCATGAGGCCCTCGGAGGCACGTCTACAGCTTGATCGTTATTTTAATGGGAGAGAGTCAATATGAGAAAAATCATTCGTTATTCAACACATCCCATATCCCATATAACGTATCAGATATATAGGCTAAGAATATCATCTATCCATATCAGTTGATATGATAGATATAGATATCAAGAGTGGGTTATCCAAATAGGTTTTGAATTCAAATTCAAACTTTCATGGATAAGGTTCAAAAGGGTCATAGGTCATGCCCTATGCCACATAGGCACCCAATTTCTAACATCTCCCATTCGCACATGAGTTGGCATGATACTACCACATCTCTATCTCAATCTCCCAAAAAATGAACAATCTCATACTAGCCAATGCACCGTGCGACCGCTGAGAACACCTGCATGTGGGAGCTCTATACTAGAAACTCAATATGAGTCAGCATAGAGACATCAACCCAAAATGAACAGAAATAGTGTCTCATGTACCTAGACCCATCTAGCTACATCGGTCCAAAAACATCTCTAATCCCTCAAAGAGTATGTTTGACCCTCCTAGGTGCCGCATTATATTCACACCCAATCAGTATCCCATAGAGAGTGATGTGAGTTGTCGACAGTGACTATAGAGCAGAGATGTAGAACTAGATGATCTTCCCTTCACCCTCATATCATTTAATTCGAAATTGAGGGCTTTCCCAGTAATGTCCCTTAAAGCCGAATCATACATGATCGCAGGCAACATACCAAAGTAGCTGAACATCAACTCCTCATCTTATGACATAGTTAAATGTCACAAAAGGCACAAAGTGAAGTCATTTAGGAAAAAACAACTTTTAGGACTCACACGGTGAAGAAGTAGGGATCCATTCTCTTACCTTGCTAATGGGTCGATAAGCACATGCAGTACGAATGCATGTTATAGTGGAGTAACTCTTCCAAAGAGTGATGTTAAACTCACACACCATACAGATCTTAGTCTAGTCACTCTTAAGCGCACAAGTTGCTTTCTAGCGTCTAACTCAAATTCTTTATTTGCTCGCCTCTCAAGCATTAAATGAGATCTCTCATCTGATTATCCATAACAGGCACATCATGGAAAAGTGGGTACTCTTATATCCATGGTCGGTCTCTAACAAGACCTCATCTTGGCTCCAACCAAGGCGACATAGCTAGTGAATAATTTTAGCTTCTCTATTGGCTTCAAATATAATAAGCCACTAGTCTCATCCTTGTTCGTTACCTAGCGCTAAGGGCGATTGCTCGTGTGAGTGAGCCAATCTTGTCTACTAACATCAATTTATTTATTCTGTGTATGCTAATTCACAAACCATTGCAAAAAGTAGTAAACATAAATGTGTAATAGAAACAAATATGAATACTAATGGCATAAATATCCCAAAACATATGAGTTCAACTGAATACACACACACATATATATCACCAACTACGTAGTCCTAAAGCCCTAACATGAGTAAGATAAACATCCCTAGCAATGGGCTTAGTCAAAGGGTCCGCAACCATGCGACTCGTGAGGATGTGCTCGGGATCACTTCTTTCTGTGCCATAATGTCTCTGATAAAGTTGAACCTCACATCAATGTGTTTGGTTCTCCCATGGTATTTAGGATCCTTAGCGTAAGCGAGTACAGCCATGTTGTCACAATGGATAGTCATAGGGTCTGAAGTATGTGTGACAATATCCAAATGCTGAAGGAATCTCCTCAACCAAACAGCTTCCTGAATGGCAAATGAACAAGCCACAAACTCAGCCTCCATAGTCGATAAGGCGATACAGGATTGCTTCTTACTGCTCCAAGAAATAGCACCATCGCTAAGTATGAAAGCATATTCGGAAGTAGACTTACGCTCATCTAAGTCTCCTCCCCAGTCAGCATCATAATAGCCAACTAGACGTAGATCTGAACTTTGGTAGCAAAGTGTGTAATCTGCAGTCCCTCTAAGATATCGTAATATCCTCTTAACTGTTTTCCAATGAGCTGGTCCTGGGTTGGATTGGTAACGACTCACCAATTCGACTGCATAACAAATGTCAGGGCGTGTACACAGCATAGCATACATCAAGCCTCCAATAGCATTTGCGTAGGAAACACGGGCCATCTTTTCATTCTCTTCTGGAGTCTTAGGACCCATATCAAGGATTAGGCTCTCGCTTTTCGCAACAGGAGTGTCAATGGGTTTGCAACTCTGCATCTGGAATCGCTCTAGGATAGTCTTAATGTAAGTCTCTTGAGACAAACCAAGAAGTATCCTAGAGCGATCTGTAAGGATCTTAACACCGAGCACATAGCTCGCTTCACCCATGTCTTTCATCTCAAATGTAGAGAACAACCACCTTTTAGTGGCGACAATTATCTTCTTGTCATTTCCAGCCAATAATATGTCATCTACATATAATGACAATATCAGAAAAATGCCCTTGGACCGCTTAATGTACACACAGTGATCTTCATCGATCATCGTAAACCCATTAGAAACAATGGCTCGATGAAATCTTAGATTCCATTGTCTGGATGATTGCTTTAAGCCATAAATAGAACATTGAAGCTTGCAAACTTTGCGCTCCTGACCTACTACCACAAAGCCTTCTAGTTGATCCATATAGATCTCTTCATCCAATTCTCCATTGAGAAATGCAGTCTTAACATCCATCTGATATAGCTCTAAGTCCAATTGAGCTACTATGGCCAAAATTAGGCGAACAGAGGCAAACCTCACAACTAGCGAAAAAGTTTCCTCATAGTCCACACCCTCTCGTTGGGTGTAACCTTTCGCCACTAGGCGAGCCTTATACCTTTCTATGGAACCATCTACCTTGCACTTGATTTTGAGAACCGATTTGTTCCCAATAGTCTTGCGCCCTGGCGGCAAATCAACCAAGTCCCAGACATGATTTTTCTTCATAGACTCTATTTCTTCATCTATTGCAGCACTCCATTGTTTACTAGTAGGGGATGCGAGAGCCTCTTTGAGATTCTTAGGCTCCATCTCATCATTCGGAGCAATCATGAATGCTTTCCCTTCAATCTCAAAACGACGACGGGGTATAGCTCCACTTTTGCTTCTACACGGTTGAGAATCCTGAGAATCCTCATCCATTAGATCTAATCTATTTCTTCATCCATTGCAACACTCCATTCTTTACTAGCAAGGGATGAGAGAGCCTCTTTGAGATTCTTAGGCTCCATTTCATCACTCGGAGCAATCATGAATGCTTTCCCTTCAATCTCAAAACGACGACGGGGTATAGCTCCACGTTTGCTTCTACGTAGTTGAGAATCCTGAGAATCCTCATCCATTGGATCTAATCCATGGACAGGTAGATCGCTCTCACTATCCTTAGGAGCTTGAGGATTTTCTCCTCATTCTCTACTAGGCTACTAGGTGTGCCTTCAAGTAGATCCTCCATCTCATAGAGTTCTATATCTCTAGTTACCTCACCTCTGCTAGGGAAATCCTCCTCTAGGAAATCCACATCTCGTGACTCAATTTCAGTCACACTTCCATCTGGATGCTCCCCAATAAACACATAGCTCTTAGAATGCTCACTACAGCAAATGAAGATACACTTCTTTCCTCTAGGGCCCAACTTCCCAAACTTATGAGAAGCGTTGTGTATGTAAGCTGCCAAACCCCAAGGCCGCAAATTGCCCAAATCAGGCTTTTTGCCAGTCCACATCTCATATAGGCTGGAAGGATTTGATTTAGAGGGCACACGGTTAAGGATGTAGGCAGCAGTCAACAAAGCATCTCCCCAATAAGAAATGGGAAGATTAACTTGCGTCATAATAGATCTAACCATGTCAAGCAATGTACGATTCCTTCTCTCCGCTACACCATTTTGCTGCGGAGTCCTAGGAATTGTCAATTGCCTGATAACTCCTTTTTTCCTCACAGAGCACTTTAAATTGCTCAGATAGATACTCGCGTCCCCGGTCAGTCCTTAGAGCCTTAATGCTCTTGTCTAATTGATTCTCAACCTCATTAACATACTGTCTAAAGCAATCCCATGCTTCTAACTTGTGAGAAATCAAATAGACATGGCCAAAATGCGTGCAATCATTTATAAATGTGATGAAATAAGGGGCTTCATGACTTGCCCTCACATTCATTGGTCCACATATATCATAATGAATAAGTTGTAATGGGATAGATGCCCTTTTGGCTTTCCCAAATGGTTTCCTTGTTGCCTTTCCAGCAAGACAATGCTCACAAGTAGGCAAAGTGACTCTAGTGAGTGGGCCTAAAAGACCTTCTCTAGCCAATCTAGTCATCCTGTCTTGCCCTATGTAGCCTAATCTAGTATGCCATCTCATAGAATCATTATCACAAAAAGATGCAATATTAGAAATAGAGCCATTGGCATTTTTATTAAAATTAGAATCATCCACATCCAAAACTAAAAAACCATCTGAAAGATAACCAAAGCCATAAAAAATTATTCCCAAATAAATGCTAACACAATTATTCTCAAAACAAAAGCTAAAACCAAGGCTCATCATGCCAATAAGCAAACTAAGTTTCATGAATATCCGAGCATAAAGAACATCATGAAGATACAAGGTGCGCCCTCTTCGCATTTCTAGCTTGTATGTGCCAATGCCAAGCACCTCTACACTGGACTCGTTCCCCATGTAAACTTTTTTACTCCCAGCAGGTACTCGGTGATACCCAATGAACCCTACTTTGTCCTCGCGATGTGGTGCATTTTTGGAGTCTACAACCCAAAATGAGGAGAATGAGCAATTAATGCTTGACAAGAAACAAAGCATTGAATGCGAGAAATTAAGTGAGTACCTTCTTACCGCCAGGCAATCTGAGCGAAGTATCCCTCTTTGTTACAATTAAAGCATGTCAATTTAGCCTTTACCTTCTTGCCACCTCTCTCTTGCCCGTCGTTTGAAATTTCTAGTGCCATTGGGCTTTAGTGCAACTTCTACTTGCTTCTTAGGAGCAACTTTTGCTTTTCCACGCTTGGAGAAGTCCAACGTGAGCTTAACTCAACCACCATAGCAGAACCATCAGACTTAGCCACCTCAAGGCACTTAGTCTCTAGCTCCAAATGACGCGATATGTCTTCGAATGTTTTCACACTCTCATTATGCATCATGTTCTGCTTCATCCGCTCCCAAGAATTTGGAGAGCGAATCACGACTTATAGTTCTCGCTCTTGAGTCAAATTATGCCCAAGAACCGCAAGCTCACGTATCATGGCTGACATGACCCTCAAATGCTGCTTCATCGAGTGATGCGCCCTTTTCTGATAGGAGTCAAACTTCATAGTCTGCCCATGTAGCTTTGCCAAAGAGGTAATACCAAACTTTTGCTTGAGAGCTTCCCACATCTCAAATGCAGTCGGGCAATGTTCAAACTCACTAATCAAGTCGTTGTGTATGCTGCTCAACATGGTAAAGCGCGCACACCGATCTTTTTTACGCCAAGTCTGAAAGACTTAAAGATCATGATGATGTTGAGCTGTATTGCCCTGCTTAGGCTCAACCATCACTTGTTCAAGTGTGGTCAACACTTCTTGCTCATTGAGGAGGTATTGGATCTTACGGCGCAATATGTCATAATTGTCGCCATCCAATTTCTCTTCCTTAGTTAAGTCTGCCACAACTGTCTTAGCAGCCATTTCTATATATAGAGTAAACAAATGTGCAGGGGATATTAATGATAGCAACACAAAAATTATTTTGCAGCAAAAGAATCTAAATTAAATAATGATAATATTACACATACCTCAAGATCGAAAAATTGCTATGCTCGTAATCATCTCTTGCGCCTCTAGTGACAATTATCAAAATTTAATTTAATTCCATGCGCAAAAAAAAAAAAAAAAAAAAAAAAAAAAAAATTCAACCTCCCACTACTTATGGCATATACAAAGCATGATAAATTCCATATAATAGCATCTTAATATCAATTTACAATTAACTCATGCTATATTCATTTAATAATAGAATTTAAATAAATAAATAAATAAATAATCATGATTCTCTAATCACAACATATTACAAACCCAAAAAAAAAAAAAAAATAAATATGTTGTGTTTAATATTCAGATTATGCCATAATAGAAAGTACATCATTTCGAAATTTTCTGGAATTTTTAAATAATTAATAAAATCATATAAAATCAAAAATAAATATTCCAAAATCTGGTAAACGACAACAATTATACCAATAAATAGTAGACATTTATAGTAGTCTACAATAAAAATTTCAACCCTAGAAACTTAGTCATGTAACACCATAGGCATTTTAAAGAAGAAATAATGAATTATAATCTTAGGAAAAATATTTTTTATTTTCATAAGATTTTGAAAATTTTACCGAAGATAAAAAATTTAACTCTAAGTCCAACAGTACCAACTATGCTCAAAACAAAGCTATAACGAATTGTTTATAACCATTAAACGCGATTCAGAATTTTACAAAAACAAAGGTGCCTTAACATCGACCAAACCACCAAGTCGGTAGCAGAAAAGCGGTCTTGGCTCAACGTCTTTGCTTAAGCGCCGACGGCGCTTGCAGCGCATAAGCGCTGCGATGGCGGCATGACATCGTCGAGATGGTGCGTCGTCTCCGCGCGTCGCCTTGCAGGATGTATTGCACTCTCTCTCTAATGAGAGTGGAAGTGCAAAAACCTGCACTTCATCTTCCTTCTTAAGCCATCAAAAAATCAAAACGAACCCAAATTAGGGTTTGATGTATCTCATCCACCGTAAATCCAAATCTAACAAATAATAGATGGTTTTGAAGGTCTCGAAACAAGGATTTTAAATATGTAAGATTTGCAGACTGAAATTAAAGCATGTAAAACTATCATGCATGTAAAGTTTCGAAAATATAAAATGTGTCTCCATTTTTCTTGGAATCTAACCGTTGGATTTTCATGAAACTATGCAGATATGTTCTACATTAAATAGACTGCAACATATATAAATTTCAGGTCGATCGAAGATAGTTGGAAAAATTATTAATTTTCATGCATATGTCATGTATATATTTGTATAAAATTATACACATATTTTAATGCATAAAAATAAGCACAAAAATACCCATTAATGCTCTGATACCAATGTAAATCAAGTATAACGCAGCGGGTAAAAATTTCATATCATACCTCAGGTGATAGAACCTGAAGTGAAGAATCTTGTGGGTAAATCACGTGCTTCAAAAATGCGAACAACGAATACCAAAGGTGGAGTGATACCACAATATGAGTATCACCCACACAAGTCCTGATGCAAAAAGCTTGATCGTTATTTTAATGGGAGATAGTCAATATAGGAAAAATCATTCATTATTCAACACATCTCATATCCCATATAACGTATAAGATATATAGGCTAAGTATATCATCTATCCATATCAGTTGATATGATAGATATAGCTATCAAGAGTGGGTTAACCAAATATGTTTTGAATTCAAATTCAAACTTTCATGGATAAGGTTCAAAAGGGTCATGGGTCATGGCATGTGCCACATGGGCACCCAATTTCTAACATATTACGATAATCATGTGATGTTATTACATTTTGTATACCACCTAATATGTCATCATTTTATTGATTTAATGGATACTACCACTCATGTTAGTTATCAATTAATACACATGTATATGATAATTGTTTGACATACGTCATATAAAAAGAACCTTACTTGTCATTGTAATTATTTGCCTCAAACTCTTAATCTATTTAGTACATTGGAAAGAGAAATTATAATAAAATTTAACTCTAAATCGATCGTGCAGATGAATTTTGAAATTTCAAAGAGCATCGAGTTTAATTTTAATATATGATTGAGTTAAAAATAAAACAATTTTTTTATTCATATTTTGTTAAGGCTTGATGTTTTTAATTTTCAAGAAGAAACTTAAGGAAGAGTCTTAAAAAGGTCAAAAACTAGTTCAACTCAAATTTGAAACTCATAGAAATCAAAATACTAAAAATCAAGTTTTTTTTTTTTTCCCCTTGAAGAGCTATTAAGTTATTTATACTCTTTTAATAAATATTTTAATTTAAAATATTAACGAAATTCAATTGCCAAATAAATATGATCATTTAAAAAATGTTTTAATTTAAATCCTAAAAAAGTATATATATACTTTTCTTAACTTTTATTACTTTTCTAGTTTATTTTACAACTAAACAATATAAAATTGAATTTAAAATTAATATTTAATAAATGGGAATACTTGGATGAACTGGGCTAAAACCCTTTATCTCAAGCCTAACCCAAAAATTAAATAGATGCAAAATCTCATCTCAATTGACCCTTGGGCTAAATCTTTTTTTAAACCCTAAAAATATTGGATTGGGCTGGGCTAGGTTGGGTAGGCTGTGACACCCGCATCCTTTAATCCATTGGAGTGTGTATTTAATTCCCTTATTTTAATTTTTGGGAATCTTTGTTGTTGTTGTATTTTAGTTTTGGAGGAGTAAAATTCGATTTAATCTTGTTGGGATTGTTTCTTCACGCTTGTTTACGTTGAAAAGTTGTTTGGGAACATGGAAATCTTGTTCTGGGGTTGACACCAATCTTGGTGATGTCGACACTTGCCTTTTGTTGTTGGCCTCAAGGGTCGACACTAGTCTAGAAGGGTCAACCCTTGTATGTTGTAGAATCTGGGTGTTGGTTGCTGGAATTTAGTGTTGACCCTTGCTGTCTAAGGGTCAACACCTTGCCTGTTGCACCGATTGCTTTTCTTCCTAAAGGGTCGACACCTCTGCCCGAAGGGTCGACACTTGCGTGTAATTTTCAGCTTTTTGGGCTGGTTTGGGCCCTACTTTTTGGAGGGCTTTTGACTTGTTCTTTTCATTTGACTTTGGGGATATTATTCTATTATTACCTTACTACTATAAATAGGCTCCAAACATATTTTCATTTCACTTTTTCTCCTTTTTCCTCTCTCTCTCAAATCGTGAGTTCTCTTCTCTCTCCCTAAAACTCAAACTTTTTCACTTAAATCTCTAGATCTACTCACCTAGAGTGATCTTTTCACCATGTTCCTTTGAGAAAGGTTGTAGATCTTGTCAAGGGCTTCCTTTTAATTAGAATAGTTCGTGGTTTAGTCACCGGTGAATTTTGGGTTGTCATCTCCTTTCTTCAAGAGGTAGGGGTTTCTAATTCTCTTTCAATACCATCATTTATAGATAGATTTGTGGTATTTTCTTTATATAAGTACAAAAGTTTATATTTTTATGCATATTGTGATGAATCATGAGATTGGGGGTTAGGGTTTGAAGAGAGTTAGATTTACTTGTTGGGTTATGATCTTAGGTCATGAGTTTGGGTATAAAATGTGTTTTTGTGAAAAGCCTTAATTTCTCTTAAAAACCCTAGTTTGGCTCATGAGGATGGTTAATGATTTTGCTTCAATTAATAGTAGAATCATGAAATTGAGGTGTTAAATTACACATGTACAAGTTGAATGGAAATTTTAAAGAATTTGAGAAATTTAAGTAAAAGTTGCGATTGAACTCATAATGTTGATATTTTAAATTATGTTATAATATGAAACCAAACTTGTGGGAAAAGAAACTACTAATGGTATGGATGATATGACCTTTGTGTTGAAATGGTTGTGTTGAATTTTGTTGTGTGTTATGTGAATTGTATTGGGTTATGTTGTGTTGAGTTGATTGAGTTGTGTTGTGTGGAGTTGAGTTGTGTTAGGTTGAGTTGAAATGTGTTGGGTTGTGTTGTGGTTGGTACCCGCGCGGGGAGTTGAAAAATGGTTTTTCGGTGCCCACTACCGTCCGTATAATAGCCGATAAATGTAAGGAATGGTTTCAAAAATTTAAAAATGGTTTTTCGGTGCCCACGACCATCCGTATAATAGCCAGTAAATGTGGGGATGGTTTGAATTCAAGGTGCCCAATTGCCTTGTCTAGGCTTATCGTTGGACGAATGTGGGAAAAATGTTTTTGGGTGTCCACACAGTCCTACTGTATTGTAGCCGACAAAAGTGGAAAAACGAATGGTTTTCAAAAATGTTTTGGGTGCCCACGTCCTGCTGTATAATAGCTGGCAAATGTGAGAGATGGTTTTAAAAAGTTGAAAATGGTTTTAAAAAGTTGAAAATGGTTTTCGGAAAAAAGATGTGGTTTTTGAGAAAATAATTTTTGGGAGTTCACTTCCCGCCGTATAATAGCCGGAAAAAGGACGAATGTGCTATAAATAGGATGCCCGCTATCCTGCCGTATCAAGCCAGCAAAAGGTGGAATGTGTTATGAAGTGTGTTGATGTCAGTGATGATATGTGTGACTTGTGATGAACTTGTGAAATTACCATTTGATGTGTAATTTGGTATGAAAAGGGAATGCATATAGAAATTATTTGAAGAAATTGAATTAAGAGGGTTTATTATCCTTGATATGTTGAATTATGATTGACAACACACATGTGGATATAATGTAGTTGTGATATATTGAATTATAGTTGATAATGCTAGTGTGGATGTGATGTAGTTGTTAGATAAGTAGAAGTTGAGTGTAGGATAACAATTCTTGAATATAAAGGAGATTTGGATTTCTACATTGAGGAGTTACAGCAAATATGAATAGATTGGTGGGAATAGCATGTATGTGGGATGTTTTAGAGTATTAAGGGAACTTGAACTTGAGGTTATGATGTTATAATAAATGTAACTAGCAAAAGGGGATAATGGAAATAAAAAGAGGAATGTTAAGATGGAAATTAAATGAGGAATATTTTGGAATGAGTTAATAAATATAAAGTGATGTGGTTCCTTAAACATATTTGTTTCCAAAAAGATTTATGGTTTTTCCGATGAAAATGGATAGTTTTTGATGGTCGAAGGTTTTTCTTAAATGTTCAAATAACTTTTGAGGAAAAGGGTACTCTACGTATGATATTTTGAAATTACAAAACACCATCTTACTATATGATATGACCCTACATGCATGACCATTTCTATCTATAGGATGGTTATTGTTTTAGAACTATGAGATTCCTACTGGGCAATTGTGCTCACCCCTTGTTGTTTCATTTTTTTTACAGGAAGAGAATTCATATTGATTGGTTGAAGGATTAGGAAGTTCATGTATCTCTTATGTGTAATCTCATTGTGCATTGATGTTTGTAATTATTTATTTGTAACTCCATAGTGGGAGCTTGGCATGTATTATTATTATTGTTGTATTCATCACGAGAGAGAACATGTACTATTATGTTTCTGTTACTCAAGGGTAATAGATATTTGTTTTTTTTTTTTTAATTTTTAAAAAATGGACCTAAATTTCAGGCTCTTGATAATGTTTCCGAGTAATTAAAATTTGAGGTTTGACACAGGCCATTGCCACCCCTACCTAAAGTAAAGTTAAAAAGCCTCACATGCTCACATCATTAATTAATTTTTTTTTTAAAAAGATGGAAAATGAATTTATTTTCTTTTATATTTATATTGGATTGAATAAATAAAAAACACATGTGTTAGAATTTTTTATATTGTTATTGAATCAAATAAATAAATAACTCATGTATTACAATGTTCTAGATAAATAGGCTTTTTTTATTTATTTGACACAAGTGTGCTAGAAATTTAATATCTTTCAACATTATAACATTTATTCTCTCTAAAGTTAATTATAAAAAATAAGTGGGTTAAAAATATTATCAACTTTGTAAAATTCTAATTAATAATTATTTTAAAAATAAAAACATAATTATTTTAATTAATTTTTAACATACAAAGGCTTCTGTTTTGTATTTCTCTTGAGACCTAAAAATAAATGGGCTGGCTTTATTTGTACCTCTAGTATTGTTTTGAATTTTTATTTCGATTACACTACACATGCTTAAATAAAGATTATACTATGTTTAGATCATGAATTTAGGTATAAAAAAAAAAAAAAAAAAAACCAAATCTGTATTTAAATTCATGATCCAAACCTATGAAATATGATAAAAGTTATTCGACTAGTTATTTTTACATAACATTCTAATAGAATTGAGCCATTAATGCATTTGATGGAAGTTTTTGATCTAGAATTCGAAGAAGAATTTGTATATATGAAAAGTAAAAGTATGATAAAAAAAAGTAATAATTTTAACGTATATTTTATTTACCAAACAATAATTTTACAAAATTATTCAAAGCCATTTAAGTTAATAATCCAAAAATTTAACTTTTAAAGCCTAAAAATTATTTCATACCATAAATGGCTTTACACAAACACAAATTATGTGTGTTCCGTCATTGTATATGCAGAGCCAAACAAACATGAAATCTCAAATGATATCAAAGACAATACCATTGATGACAATGAATAATTGATCGTGTCAAAATCGGATGCCAAAGAAAAAAAGGAAAATTGACCAATAAATATTATATTTTGGATTTGTAATTCATATGGTCTCATATTTTTTTCTTGTGATCTATTTAATTATTTTGGATGTGTAATGACTCATTGGTCCGCTACATTGGAGTGTCACATTTGGAAAAAAATATACTAAAGAATTTTTTAGTATCACATCATACCTGTCACGTTAGAGTGTCAAATTTAATAAAAGTACATTAAAAAGTTTTTAATTTTTTTAGACTGTCACCTCATACCCGCCACGTTGGAGTGTCACATGTCACGTTTGAGAAAAGTACACTACGGAATTTTAATTTTTTTTAGAGTGTCACATCATACCCGTCACGTTGTCACATTTGAGAAAAATATACTAAGGATTTTTTTTTTCTTTTGAACTGTCACATCATACTCGTCACGTTGTCACATTTGGAAAAAAAATACACTAACAAGTTTTTATTTTTTTTGGAGTGTCACATCATACCTGACGTGTTGTCACATTTAGGAAAAATACACTAAGGGATTTTTAATTTTTTTGGAGTGTCACATTAATACTTGTCACATTTTAGTATCACATCATACCCACCACGTTAGAGTGTCACATTTGAGAAAAGTACACTACAGAGTTTTTAATTTTTTTAGAGTGCCACATCATACCCGCTACGTTGGAGTGTCACATGTCACGTTTGGAAAAAGTACACTAAGGAGTTTTTAATTTTTTTAGTGTGTCACATCATATCTGCCATATTGGAATGTCATATGTCATATGTCATATTGGGAAAAAGTACACTAAAGAGTTTTAAATTTTTTTTATAGTGTCACATCGTACCCACTACGTTGTCACGCTTGAAAAAAGTATGCTAAGGAGGTTTTATTTTTTTTTTAAAGGGTTACATCATACCCGCCACGTTGTCACATTTAGAAAAAGTATACTAAGAAGTTTTTAATTTTTTAAAAATGTCACATCGTTGGAGTATCACATTAATACTTGCTACATTGGAGTATCACATCACACCTGTCATATTAATAAAAGGGTATAGTTGTCCACCAAAACAATATTAAAATAAAAAAATAGAATCATATGGAAAGAAACTCTTCACTAATAGGACTTAACAGAGCAATAGAAAAAGCATAAAACTAATTGGAGTACTTTTTTATGAGGTGGGATTTATTGGTAAATATCCCAAGAAAAAACTGATAATATAAATGAACAAAATCTAATTGTAGTGGAGGCAAGTGGGAAGTGTTTTTGTGGGGTTGGCACCATCACATTGTGAATGAAAGTCATCTCTCTTAAATGGGTGTACTTTTTTCCAAGGCACTGTCTAGGCCTACCGTCGAACAACACATACGTTTATGGAGTTGATCTTTCTCTAACTTCATATCTCAACAGGTTAAATTTTTGTAGATCCTAAAAGTATTTATAGTTCATGTTTGTTGTGCGAACTGTCCAATATACCATGATATGGGTTACTCATAACCATCATATGTCTTGCTTCATTATGATAAGGGATAGCCACTTTATTCCTTTTCCAACCTTGAATCATAACGAGACAAAGCTAGTATTTACTTTTTTCATTTTCTTGTTTGTTCGGTTGGTTTCTCTTCAGCCTTGGTGTAGTGCTAGTACATGATTGGCTTGCTTTCCATGTAACGCCCCCAAAATATTACAGTAATCTCAATCCTTAAAGCAGAGGAACTGTAACAACCCGACCCTCATATGTGCATGTGATATAGGTTAGTCCTTTATTATGTGCTGTTAAATGCCTAATGTGTCACGTGACTATGTTTTAATGCCTTATGGAATGAATTATATCTGTTAGGAAAGAAATGAATCTGTTACTAAGAGAACGTTAAAGCAGAAATTGAGGGCCTTCGAGGCTTAATAAGTTAAAATTGAGTATATATTTGGACTCAACATAATTTCTAGGTAATATTAAGCATGTTTGTGAAATTTTAATTTTCGGGTGTGTAAACGATTGATTTTCGTCCTATTCTCTCCTTATGATATATATGTGTGTTCATAGTTTATTTGGTCAAAATGTTTCTAACAACCTAGCTCTTAGGAAAGGAGTGAGGAAGAGACAAGTTGAGGAGTAGAGGGAGAAGATCAAGAAGGTTGGGAAAATTGAGAAACCTTAGTATAAGGTATGTAGATATTATCGTAAGTCATCCTTACAATTCTTCTTCTTCTTCTTTAAGGAGAGATAACCTCATAATTATGGTACCCAAGGGTTGGAACGGAGGTACAATAGGTGTGTGTAGGAGAGATTATCTTAATTTTGCATATCTTGACTCAATTTGAAAAGCTTTACTCTATTTCTTCAATTAACTTGTTTGAATTCAAGTATGTGGCGTGATCTTGTGTCAAGGTGTTGAGATGTGAGAATAAGTAGAACTCTTATGAAGTGGAACTTGTGGATCCATGACTTAATTGTTACTTAAATGAAATATGTAATTTGATCCTCGTTTACATGTATTTCTATGCTTTGAGCCTATAATTAGTAATTTAAAGTTAGATTTTTGAGACCCTAAACATGTCCACAAGAGGATGAAATTGTGCAAAAATTTTGGACATTTTGTAGATCGCCCAGACGTCACGAGGCCCAAGGTCAAGACGCGTCTTCACCCACGCACGGAGTCACGGCCGCACGTGCGGGAAAATGGTGAAATTGGGCGATGGCTACTGCAAAAAAGGCACGCAGGGCCTCAATGTCGCACGCAGGAGGAGGTGTGCCGCGACGTGCGGAGATCCTAGTCGCACGCGCCCAAGTCGAAAAGTCGATGCTCCGCTTTTGCATGTAGAGCCCTCTAATGTTGTCAAAATCTGCAATTTATATTGTTTGAATGTTCGTTAATTCAATCAAAATAAGTGAACCGAATGTTGATCTAACACGGATGAAGGGACTAATGTGGTTTTTTATATGTGTCGGAAACACCTCAAGAGGAAGTGCACCGACACAACACAGTGAGTAATAGTACTTCATTGTACCTCTATACAAAGATGTATTAATATTGACGCTGTGATCCTAGTTGAAAGTATTATCATATTTTGACGCTATTTAACTTCATTATCAAACTTGTGTTGGGATGAAATGATATGTTTGCTATAAAGGAATCATTACGAAATTGTGGAAACATTGCAAAGAAATTGTGAACTTGTGAACCAATGTGGCTTAAAGCCACTTGTGAATCAATGTGGCTGGTGCCATTTGTGAATCAATATGGCTACGAGCCCTAATGTGAAAGTATGTGACCAAGGGTCATTTGTGAGTTGTGAATCAATGAGGCCAAGGGCCGATGTGTGAAATATAAACTTTGTGAACGATGAAATTATGAGGCCAAGGGCCGATGTGTGAAATATGAACTCATGCTATTGTGAGCTTGTGAAAAAAAAAAAAAAAAAAGAATCAAAGGTTTATGTGATGAATTTGCAAATTATGAACCCAAGGACTCATTTCTGAATGTGTAATGCTCTTAGACCAGGGGCTTCATTATGACTATTATGAACCGATTACATTGTCCCAACAGGCTATACAGAGACAGACGGATTACATGATTTCAGCATTAATTATGTTTGCATGCATACTAGTACTATTGTTCACTGAGCTTGGCTCACCCTGTGTTATGCCTGTTTCTGTAGGTAATCAACCAGGAGGTCGATCTTAACTCGGCATCGTCATACTTTTGTCAGCCTAGGCACAGCCAAGCTTGGGGTCAGAACCCTACTTTTGTGGAGTTGTTAAGTGATGGCTTACACTTTGCTATTGGCATAAGTTAATATGTACTTAATATTTTTGTTATATACCCCACTTCGGGGTTGGATTTGTATATACTTGTAAACAACTAACTCTCAAATGCATTTTGGCTTTTGATGTACTTGTCCTATGAAATGTATATGATCCTGGCATGACTAGCAGCTCAATGGATGTCACATTTTTTGGTTTTATATCACTTATTAATACGGCTTCCGGTCAGGCCCCTATATGATAGCAGGTTTAGTGTCCTTTTCTGCTTAGGTCATGCCCAAACTTTTAGAGGCAAGTTTGGGACGTGACAAGTGGTATCAGAGCACGAGTTGCTATCTCACACACGGATCCATTAAGCCGTAGGGTGTCTAGAGCTTTAGGCATTTTGCATGACTAAGAGCGATGGCAACGTTATGTGTCCTCTGATAATGCTAACAACTTTGAATTATGCCTTTTTGCCTGTAATTAATTGTTATGCAGGAATGGTGAGAACAAGGACAGATGAGCCGGAAGACACTACATCTGCGCAGTTAGATAGAATGGAGAGAATGATTATGGAGATGGCCGAGAATCTACTAACAATAACAACAGAAATAACAACAAAGAAATGCAACAACAGAATAAATGTAAGAAGAACCACCACCACCACCAGTACCTCCACCGGTGGTACCAGATTACCATGCTGAAGACCGAACTATCACCCTTACTAAAGAGTTTAAAAAGATGAAACCGCCAGTCTTCAAGGGAGGAATAGAACCGATGAAAGCGGAGACATGGGTATTGGGAATTGAGAAGTTATTTGAAGTCTTTCCCTGTACAGAAGCTCAGAAAGTGTAATTAGCTGCTTTCACTCTTGAGGATGAGGCGCGAAGATGGTGGATGCTCACAAGGACCGTACATCCAGAATTAACCTGGGATAGGTTTCTCGAATTGTTTTATGACAAATATTTTCCCCAAAGCATGAGAGACAAGAAAGTGACAGAATTTGAAACCCTTAGACAAGGGAGTAAGTCCGTTGCAGAATACGAAGCCCAATTTGCAGAACTGGCACGGTTCGCGCCTCATATGGTAGATACAGACTATAAGAAGGCACGAAAATTTGAAGGGGGATTACGTGGTGCTATTTTAGACCGGGTCAATATGTTAAAACTACCTACATACGTTGAGGTATTAGAAAGGGCTGTTATAGCAGAAGGGAATCTTGCAGCTTAGAACCAGACTTCTGAATGGAGAGGGAAGAGACAGAATACTCAGTGGTCAAAGGGAGCAGTTACTCCACCTGCTAAGAAGCACAATTTCGGGAACTTCAACACTACCACTTCTACTCAAAATCCCACTCCGGTGTGTCCAGACTGTGGAAGGCAACATCGAGGAACTTGTCACTGGAAGACTGGAGCATGTTTTAAATGTGGGAAAACGGGACATTTGGTAAGGGATTGTCCACAATGGGCGCAACGAAAGGGCGATAGATCTGCTACAAGTTCTGCGGGGTCTACACCAACCCCCATTGTGAAGGTGGCGACCAAACCAAGTAATAACAACGGAAATGCAAGACAAGGTAGGGTGTTCGCTTTGGTTCCAGGTGATGTACAAAATACAGCGACAGTGGTGTCAGGTACATTTACTGTTTATGGTCATTCTGCGCATGTATTGTTTGATTCTGGCTCCACACACTCTTTTGTGTCGAAACTCTTTGCTCCTAATTTAGATAAAACTGAAGAAAACTTGTCTTACATGTTGTGTGTGTCCTCCCCCTTGGGAGAGTCTATGACTTGTGCTACTATATACCTAGCTTGTGAACTTCAACTTGGGGATATTCGGGTGTATGCTAATTTGGTGCCTCTCGATATGACCTATTTTGATGTTATTCTGGGGATGGATTGGCTAAGTGATTATGGTGCAACTATAAATTGTGTGACTAAGAAAATTAATTTCTATCCTCCGGGGCAATCAGAGTCTATGGTTCAAGGGCAGGAAGTGATTTCGCCACCTTATCTGATATATGCCGTGAAAGCTTGTAACTTAATACGAAAAGGCTGTCAGGGGTATTTATGTAGTGTTTTGGAAGGGCAAGGGCTGAATGGGGGTATCGATGCGATTCCAGTGGTCCGTGAATTTCCGGATGTTTTTCCCGAAGAATTGCCGGGCCAGCTAATAGACCGAGAAATCGAGTTTATAATTGAAGTGGCGCCTGGAACCCAACCCATTTCGAAGACACCCTATAGGATGTCACCAGCTGAAATGAAAGAGTTAAAGATTCAATTATAGGATTTGCTTGACAAGGGATTTATCCGCCCGAGTGTATCTCCTTGGGGTGTGCCGGTATTGTTTGTGAAAAAGAAGGATGGAACACTTCGGTTATGTATCGACTATAGGGAACTGAATAAGGTGACAATTAAAAATAAGTACCCCTTACCACGGATTGACAACCTATTTGATCAATTACAAGGGGCGCAAGTTTTCTCAAAAATTGATTTACGGTCTGGCTACCATCAATTGAAGGTTAAAGCCGATGATGTGGAGAAGACAGCTTTTTGAACCCGGTACGGCCATTATGAATTTTTGGTCATGCCCTTCGGAGTTACAAACGCACCAGCAGCTTTTATGGATCTAATGAATCGTGTCTTCAAGCCCTACTTGGACGAATTTGTGGTTGTTTTTATCGATGACATTCTTATCTACTCAAGGAGTACAGAAGCTCATGAGGATCATCTTCGCCTATTCTTCAAACACTCCGGGAAAAGAAACTGTATGCAAAATTAAAGAAATGTGAATTTTGGCTACAAGAGGTGGCATTTCTAGGGCATGTGGTGACCAAGGAAGGAGTCTCTGTTGATCCGCACAAAATTGAAGCAATTGTGAATTGGCCAACTCCTACGAATGTAACTGAGGTGCGAAGTTTCATGGGATTAGTTGGATATTACAGGAGGTTTGTTCAAAATTTCTCCAAAATCGCGGTGCCACTTACCCAATTGACACGAAAAGGAGTTGCATTTGAATGGTCAGAGGAGCGGGAATCAGCTTTCCAAGAATTAAAAACAAGATTGACTACAGCACCAGTTCTGGCCTTTCCATCCGGTACCGAAGGATTCGTCATTTACAGTGATGCTTCACACAAGGGGCTTGGTTGTGTACTAATGCAAAACGGAAGGGTTATTGCCTATGTTTCGCGACAACTGAAACCCCACGAGAAGAATTATCCCATACACGATCTCGAATTAGCGGCAGTAGTTTTTGCTTTGAAGATATGGCGGCACTATCTCTATGGTACAACCTGCGAAGTTTACACTGATCATAAAAGCCTCAAGTATCTGTTTACCCAGAAAGAATTGAACATGGGACAACGGCGATGGCTTGAATTGATTAAGGATTATGACTTGCAGATCCAATATCACCCTGGTAAAGCTAACACGGTGGCAGATGCACTTAGTCGGAAGAATATGGGGGACTTGGCAAATACAGGAAAGAAAGGAGTTGAGGATCGAATTGGATAAAATGAATATGGACCTAGTGGTACATAAACAGGAGGCCATGCTAGCAGCAGTAAGAGCTCAACCCACCTTGCTGGAAGAGATTAAGTTACATCAACAGGAAGATGAGACTCTAAGAAAAATCTATGATGAGTTAGAAGTAAAACCAAAACAGGTTCGATTCTGGCGATTCGGTACTAAAGTTTCAAAGGCGAATATGTGTCCCCAATGTGTTGGAGCTTAAACGGAAGTTGCTAGAAGAAGCACACGCTTCGAGATTATCAATACACCCGGGAAGTACTAAAATGTACCGAGACTTAAAACAAAATTTTTGGTGGCCAAATATGAAAAAAGAGATCGCGGAATTTGTTTCTAGGTGTCTCCAATGTCAACAAGTAAAAGCAGAACATCAAAGGCCAACAGGGTTGTTACAACCCCTTCCAATTCCGGAATGGAAATGGGGGCATTTGACCACGGATTTCGTTGTGGGGTTACCGAGGACTCCTCGAGGTATGAATTCGATTTGGGTCATTGTTGACCGATTAACCAAGTCCGCTCACTTCTTGCCTGTTAAGACTCAATATAATGCGGATAAGCTTGCAGTATTGTATATGAATGAAATTGTAAAGCTTCACGACATTCTAGTGTCAATTGTGTCAGATAGGGATCCCAAATTTGTTTCTAGATTTTGGCAAAGTTTACAGAAGGTTATGGGTACCGAACTTAAGTTCAGCACCGCTTTTCACCCTCAAACTGATGGTCAATCCGAGAGAACAATACAAACATTAGAAGATATGCTCCGTTTGTGTGTATTAGATTTCCAAGAAAGTTGGGAAACTCATCTACCGTTGATAGAGTTCGCCTACAATAATAGTTACCATTCGAGCATAGAGATGGCACCTTATGAAGCTCTATATGGACGACTGTGTCGCTCCCCTGTGTGTTGGGCTGAAGTTGGGGATAGGGCATTGTTGGGTCCTGAACTTGTGCAACTAACTACGGAAAAGGTTAAAATTATCCGAGAAAGGTTGAAAACGGCACAAAGCAGGCAGAAGAGCTATGCAGATAACAGACGAAGGGATTTGGAATTTGAAGTGGGTAGTTATGTGTTCGTGAAAGTCACCCCGTTGAAGGGACATCCGAGATTTGGGAAAAAGGGTAAATTAACACCCCGGTATGTTGGCCCTTTCCAAATTCTAGAAAGAGTGGGCCCGGTAGCTTACCGTGTGGCTCCTCCACCGAGTATGAGTCAAGTACATAATGTGTTCCATGTTTCCATGCTTCGGGGATACCTATCAGATCCATCTCATGTCATAGACTATCATCAACTTGTGCTAGATGATAAAGTAAGCTATAAAGAAAGACCACTTCGAATTTTGGAGCGACAAGTAAAGCAATTGCGCAATCGGGAAATTCCAATGGTAAAAGTAGAGTGGCAAGAACATTATGGAACTGAAGCCACTTGGGAAAAAGAAGAGGATATGCAACAACAGTATCCGGATCTGTTTTCGTTTTGAGGTAAAAGCAAGTTTGGAGGACCAAACTGTTTAAGGAGGGGGGGGGGAGAGTGTAACAACCCGACCCTCATATGTGCTTGTGATATATGTTAGTCCTTTATTATGTGCTGTTAAATGCCTAATGTGTCACGTGACTATGTTTTAATGCCTTATGGAATGAATTATATCTGTTAGGAAAGAAATGAATCTGTTATTAAGAGAACGTTAAAGCAGAAATTGAGGGCCTTCGAGGCTTAATAAGTTAAAATTGAGTATATATTTGGACTCAACATAAGTTTTAGGTAATATTAAGCATGTTTGTGAAATTTTAATTTTCGGGTGTGTAAACGATTGATTTTCGTCCTATTCTCTCCTTATGATATATATGTGTGTTCATAGTTTATTTGGTCAAAATGTTTCTAACAACCTAGCTCTTAGGAAAGGAGTGAGGAAGAGACAAGTTGAGGAGTAGAGGGAGAAGATCAAGAAGGTTGGGAAAATTGAGAAACCTTAGTATAAGGTATGTAGATATTATCGTAAGTCATCCTTACAATTCTTCTTCTTCTTCTTTAAGGAGAGATAACCTCATAATTATGGTACCCAAGGGTTGGAACGGAGGTACAATAGGTGTGTGTAGGAGAGATTATCTTAATTTTGCATATCTTGACTCAATTTGAAAAGCTTTACTCTATTTCTTCAATTAACTTGTTTGAATTCAAGTATGTGGCGTGATCTTGTGTCAAGGTGTTGAGATGTGAGAATAAGTAGAACTCTTATGAAGTGGAACTTGTGGATCCATGACTTAATTGTTACTTAAATGAAATATGTAATTTGATCCTCGTTTACATGTATTTCTATGCTTTGAGCCTATAATTAGTAATTTAAAGTTAGATTTTTGAGACCCTAAACATGTCCACAAGAGGATGAAATTGTGCAAAAATTTCGGACATTTTGTGCAGAATCGCCGCACGTGCGAGGCCCAAGGCACGTCTGGAGACAGCCGCACGCGTGCGGAGTCACGACGCACGTCGCGGGGAAAATGGTGAAATTGGGCGATGGCTACTGCAAAAAAGGCACGTGCGGGGCCTCAATGCTGCACGTGCGGGAGGTGTGCCGCACGTGCGGGAGATCCTAGTCGCACGTGCGGCCCAAGTCAGAAAAGTCAGGATGCTCCGTTTTGCATGTAGAGCCCTCTAATGTTGTCAAAATCTGCAATTTATATTGTTTGAATGTTCGTTAATTCAATCAAAATAAGTGAACCGAATGTTGATCTAACACGGATGAAGGGACTAATGTGGTTTTTTATATGTGTAGGAAACACCTCAAGAGGAAGTGCACCGACACAACACAGTGAGTAATAGTACTTCATTGTACCTCTATGCAGTATGTATTAATATTGACGTTGTGATCCTAGTTGAAAGTATTATCATATTTTGACGTTACGAACTTCATTATCAAACTTGTGTTGGGATGAAATGATATGTTTGCTATAAACGAATCATTACGAAATTGTGGAAACATTGAAAAGAAATTGTGAACTTCTGACCCAATGTGGCTTAATGCCCCTTGTAAATCAATGTGGCTGGTGCCATTTGTGAATCAATATGGCTACGAGCCCTAATGTGAAAGTATGTGACCAAGGGTCATTTGTGAGTTGTGAATCAATGAGGCCAAGGGCCGATGTGTGAAATATAAACTTTGTGAACGATGAAATTATGAGGCCAAGGGCCGATGTGTGAAATATGAACTCATGCTATTGTGAGCTTGTGAAAAAAAAAAAAAAAAAAGAATCAAAGGTTTATGTGATGAATTTGCAAATTATGAACCCAAGGACTCATTTCTGAATGTGTAATGCTCTTAGACCAGGGGCTTCATTATGACTATTATGAACCGATTACATTGTCCCAACAGGCTATACAGAGACAGACGGATTACATGATTTCAGCATTAATTATGTTTGCATGCATACTAGTACTATTGTTCACTGAGCTTGGCTCACCCTGTGTTATGCCATTTTCAGAGGTAACCAACCAGGAGGTCGATCTTAACTCGGCATCGTCATACTTTTGTCAGCCTAGGCACAACCAAGCTTGGGGTCAGAACCCTACTTTTGTGGAGTTGTTAAGTGATGGCTTACACTTTGCTATTGGCATAAGTTAATATGTACTTAATATTTTTGTTATATACCCTACTTCGGGGTTGGATTTGTATATACTTGTAAACAACTAACTCTCAAATGCATTTTGGCTTTTGATGTACTTGTCCTATGACATGTATATGATCTTGGCATGACTAGCAGCTCAATGGATGTCACATTTTCTGGTTTTATATCACTTATTAATACGGCTTCCGGTCAGGCCCCTATATGATAGCAGGTTTAGTGTCCTTTTCTGCTTAGGTCATGCCCAAACTTTTAGGGGCAAGTTTGGGACGTGACAGGAACAATAGAAACAATATGCTTTCATTCATCGGAGTTCGTTTACAAAAGTTAGCACATGCAATATACATTTACAAATGTTTATCCTGAATCTATAGCATGTTTTGCAATGTTAAGAGAATTAAAAACAAACATATAGTCATATGCCCTATAGGCTTACATCTTTCCAAGTCATTGCTTGGTTACACAAAAGTGAGCCTAGCTCAATACAATTTAAAGCCCTTGGCTATACAAAATATAACAAAAGAAAGAAGCTCTTGCTCCCAAAAGTCCCTCCAAGCTATTGCCCTAGCGGAGGTATATCACCAAAGACCAAAAATGGTTTTCCCAAATAGAGTGAGTCAAAGCCCAGTAGGAACAATCTAACACAATATATGAAATTTAACAAAGAAATAAGTACAATGTGCATATACCAGGCTTGTGACAAGACATTCACATTGCATATGATCATAAAGTCACAAGTTCAAATTTCAATTTGTTTTCCTTCAATTCATTTCGAATTTATTTATTATTCTCAATTCATGGATCAATTTCATTATCTTTCAATAACCTAACTGAGACTACAACTTAGTGGTTTTTCAATTCAATACATTATCACACAAATACTTCAAATCTGCCAGTTTACGAAAATTTTGTCTGTGGGATCGGCACCCATGTGTACACAAGATTTCGGGACTTTCATCCTGGACACTCCAGCCAACTTAATTTTCAATGGAGTCCATCACTTATCTCCTCCCAAACAATAGAGTACATCTCCTTTCTCCTCCCAAATAATCATACATATACAATGTATATAAATCACAGTCATATTCAATGACAATCAACAATAGATTAGTTTCAATTTACCTAATCCTGATGTGATTTCTGCAACAATCATACCTATCCTCCAATCGATAGCCCAACATAGATATTTCTAAACAGATATACAATCTTCACAACAGATAAATTATTCAAATTCCCATGAGTCGGAGATAACAAGTGTCCTACTCCACCATTTACATCAACAATTATCCAATTGCACATTATCATTGTAGACACCCCATTTTTGACTGCCGTCCTCAAGACTTGGGCGCCACCGCTTGGACACTTGGTGATCATCCATGTGTGTGTTCGTTTGGAGTTCCGGAGTTCTCGGCTGCATCGTGCCTCAGACCTCCGAACTCGACCGCTTGTGTTTGGTTTTGCACCAAACACTGTGATTTGCCTTTGAGGCGGGAATGCCTTCGAGGCATCCCCACACACCAATTTGAAATTGGAGGCTACCGGGTGGTCAGAGTTGTCACCGGCACTATATTGTGCCGGTCGGCACTTTGTGCCGGCAAGACTGCTTTGGGCGAAATGACCATTTTGCCCGCCGACCACTGTGCACTTGCTTGGTGAGATATTTTCTCACATTGTTTGCAACTTGTTTCCTCCATACACGTGTATGGAGGGATGGGCTTGCTTAGTGGCCAAGCTTGTAAGCTTTTGGCCTATAAGAGGAAGCTCTCCTCTTGGCTTGAGGGTTAGCAATTTTCAGAAGGTGAGCCATTGTTAGAGAGTTGAAAGCTCTGGTTTTTAGGATTAAGTTAGATATACACTTTGTATCTCTCTTTTTCTCTTTGAACTCTAGGTGTTTAGTCCATACTATTGCACTAAAGCACCTAGTGTTCCACCTTTCTCTTGGAACTGAAGCTCCAGCAGGTTGTTCTTGGAGTTTTTGGTGGTTTTTGAGCTCAAGGAGGCAACAACATCAACCTTTGTGAAGGTAGTCAACAAGGGTAATAAACTTACACTTTATTCCCCATTTTTGCAACTTGTTTTTACTTAGTTTAAAACAGTTTTTGAGCTTAGTGTTTGGCACATAAAAGTTCTGATTTTTGACCCTCTTTATTGTATATTAAGAGTGCTTGGTGGTTTGAGGAACTTTGACCACCTTTAGGCCTTGAAAAGGCCACTTTTTGTGCCATTTTGTGGGAGATCCGAGACTTTGGTCTTGGGATCTCTTCACCATTGAAATCTTGAGGATTTCAGTGGTGAAGAGCATGCCTTGAAGTCTCAAGAAGGAGAGGGCCACCCCTCTCCTTGATGTCCTGAAAAGGACAAATTTTGCTTCCTTAAGGGCTCTATGCTTGAGTGTGTATTGAGCTTGTTTGGCTTGTTTTCCATGCTCATATTGCCATGATATAACTTGGTTTTAAGTGGGTTTTAGTACTCTTTGCATGATTTGCATAGTTACTTTGTAATGCCTTAATATTGCCTTAACATGTCTAGCTTGTTAGCCCTAGTTTTTAGCATGTTTTAGGCTTAGACTTGTGAAGTTTATAAGCTTATTTTGTCATGCTTTAGCTCTGTCCATGATCATTTTGGTCATTCTTAGCATGCATTTTGTAGCTCCTTTGTATTTGGCTTGTTGGCCTTAAAAGTATGAATGTGTGGTATGCTATTCTAGCTTTGTATTTGATGGTTGGGACCATCTTCCATGCCATTTCAGTCCCCATACATACTTATTTGATTGTCTAGCATGCATCTTTAATGCTTTGGTTACATGTGTTGTACATCCTTTGAAAGTGCATGTGTGCATGCCCTTGATTTTGAGCCTTCTAGATGCTATCTAGGTGTGCCCCTAGCCTTGTTTAGGTGCATGTGACCTGTTTTGAGCCCCTTGGCCTTGTGAGGCTTGGTCGGTTTGGCCTTGGTTTAAGCCTTCATGGATTGTTTCAAATACTTGGTCCATTTATTGTGTATTTGGCTTGCTTTGTTGCATGTTTTGGCAACATGTTTTGCTTGATTTTCAGAGCTTACAATGCATGCTATTAGTCCATGTTTGGCCTCTTTAAGAATGCATGAGAGTTGCTTATGAATGCCTAAGTGTTGGACCATAATTGTATGCATGTGCGTGCATTCTAGCCTTCATTTTCGAGCATGTTGGCCACTGTTCTTGGGCCTTTTAGAGCTGTCCAATTCACGTGTAAGTCCATTCCTACTTTGCTTGGCATGCTTGTATGTTTACACAACAATATTCTTGCATTGCATTGCCATATTGCACGCTAGATGACATGCTTAGGGTTGCATTGACATTGTGCATGTTGGATCTCTTGAAGTGAGTTTGATAGAGGTTTGGCACCTTTGTTTGCATTGCATGCATTTGAAATCAAAGTTGTACTCTTGGTTCTTAGGGCCATCACGCATGGAAATGCGCGATTGGTGGCCCGGGAATCGAGGCACATGCCCTCTTAAGTTCATAGCATGATTTGGGATGTGCTTGGTGCATATATACCTTGAATTGCATTGCCTTGCCTTTTGTTCCTCTCATGGCCATTGGTGTTTTGGGTTTGCGAACAATTTGTGTTTCCCGCACCTTTTAGTGCCGATCGACCGCCCTTTGGACCGATAAGAGAATTCAAAGGCCGATGGAAATTCTCCTCGGCGGTGGCCCTCGTCTGAGCCGATGATGCTTCTCGGTTCTGGGAGGCACTCGAAGTTTTGGGAATTTTCTCGAGTGAAGAGCGAGGAAACAGAGGCAACCTCGCGGCATTGCAATTAAGCGAGTCCGGCGCTGCGGCGACCCTCCTTCGAGGCATTTATCGCTTAAATAGATTAATTAGTTTATTTATTTAATTTAATTAATTTGTAATATTTAATTAGCTAGAATAGTTAATTATTTACTTGGTTGTGTATATTATTTTGGTCTCTCCGAGCGAGGGCGCAATTGTAATAAGTGTGTGTGAGTGGGTGTATGTCTTCCAACCCCCATTTCTTTCTAACCCTTTTATTTACCTGCTTATGGTAGATTAGGGCATACTTATTTTTAGCATACCTCATGCAACGCATGCGTGCATTTCATGCATTTGTTTACATGCACCGGGCTCGGTACATCATACAAACTGCATTGCAATTTTCAATTCCAAATTGAACACGTGCTACGTGAAACATTTCACATGCCATGTTTAGGGTTAGCCGAGCCTACTCTAGATTGCATTTATGCCTGTGTTGCATTAGCCACTTAACATGAACTAGGTCATGCATGCTTTGCTAACTAGTTTATTGTTTTGGCACGGAGTACGATGTAAGTTTTTATGGCTTTAGCATACCGCATGCGTGTGAATGCTTACCATGACAGTATGCTTACCATGCGGCTAAGTGCTTACATGATAAACTGCTTGAATGCTGTGGGTGGAGGTTGGATTGTGCGAGTTGGAACGACTCATTGAAATCCGCATTTTAGCCTACTTGCGAGTAGCAAAAGAAAACAACACGTTTTTCGAGACAAAAACGGATATGCAATGTTTGTTTCCAAACTAGGCGATCTAGTCTATACTTGTTTGCTGTGCGCATAACATAGTAATTCTAGGTTAATAATTGGAATAAGGGCATGTAATGTTTTCAAAAAAGGATATCACGATTAGTAGAGGCCGGCCTTCGGACCGGGCGAAAGGGGGTGCTCATAGCTGACCTTCCCCGATCGTACCCAAGCTCCCGAGCCAAGACTACTTTGGTGATGACGGACATGTGGCCTTCGGCACCGAGTCAGGGTTTCCTAAATTTCCCAAAAAAAAAATATTTAGGTGGCGACTCAGAATCCGCAAAGATCATGTTTGGCACTACTTTTTCAAAAATCTGTTTTCTCAAACGATTTGCCGGATTTGGACTCTTTGGTTCAGATTTAGAACCGCAACAAAAGGGAGTCCGAACTGTAGTAGCGAGGCCCCTCCGCCGGACGTGCTACAATCATCATCAATTTTAGTTATTTATACAAAATAACAATTTGACTCATTTAGGAAAAAACTTCACTTTTTCCAAATATTAACCCAAATGGTCCTATTCAAGTATTTGGACACAATACAACCTCACATTCAACCCCATAACCATTCATTTCACGTTCACTTAGAAATCCCTCTTTTTAGTTGACACCCAAATCCTAGGTTTGCTCAAACTACTCCTAAATCCCACCATTGTTACACAATGACAAATAACTAAGCTAAAAATCATATGAAAGTATAGAAAATCCCTACTTCAAAGAGAGAAGACGAGACAAGCAAGAATGGAGCTTCAAAGATGCCCAAATCAACTCTATTCGGATCAAAATGGAGATCTTGAGATGGTCTACCCTTTTATCAAAGGGATTAGGATAAGGAAATTACTAGAACTAGGTGAAAATATAGAGAGAGAGAGAGAGAGTGTGTGTGTTTTAAAGAGAGAGGGTCTCAACTTTAGGTTTTAGGAAGAAAAGATCTGAAAAAGTGATGTAAAAAGTCATTTTCGCGATTTGATATGCGCACAGGCCGCTCTAGCAGAAGAGTTGATGCTTGAGCGTTAGATACAAAAATTAAATCCACTCGAGCGCAAGAAAGGCCGCTCGAACGCCAAGACATAATGAACAAGACGCTCATTGTTCGAGCGCAAAAATTGATGCTCAAACATTAAAAACACACATCCAGTAGTTTTACAGACAGCAGACCAACGCTCGAGCGCAAGAAAGGCCACTCGAGTGCCCACCCGCTCCAGCGTCGGAAAAGCTGCTCGAGCGTAGAAATCACTCTTCCAGCATTTTTGCAAACCTGCAAAAGTATTGAGAGTTTGCAAAACTCGCTTGGGCGCAAGAAGTACCATTCAAGCAGAGGGCCAAAATTACAATGCCCGCTTGAGCGCAAGAATGGCCGCTTGAGTAGAGGAGGAAATATCTAGGCAACAAAGGTTTGGAAAAACAAGTAACCAACCTGTTCCAAACACACAACTACAATCTGAATGACCAATCCAAGGAACAACAAGGGGGAAAAAGATAAATAACAACATTGAATCATGAAACTTGAGTCCGGAACACCACAAATGTGTGACCCCTAACTTTTGTAAACCCTATTAAGTCCCTTACTTTTAAATTATTTCTTTGAAATCACTCAATTTCTTAATTAATTGCAATTTTAACTCTAGGATCAAAATACATGCAACAACTGAAAACTCGCAAACCCTGATCGATTTTGATAAGTTAGAAATCATTCTATTACCCTAATACTAATTAATTGACTCCATAAACGTAGAATTACCACTTGAAAACCCTAGGTTTTTCCGATTTTTATCGCGCTCGTCGGTTGATAGCCTTTTCATTCGAAACAAGAAATTCAAACCGAATTAGATTCTCTAACCCTAACTTAGTTAAATTCTAGTCTAAAATAAATGTTCCAATTCATAAATTAAGGCCTTAGCCCTCATATTTTACTTAAATCACAAATTTACCCCAAGTTAGTACCATTGTATATATATATTTGTACCTCTTATTCGTCAAATCTTTTTGTACACAATATCTATGGAATTTGTACACAAAATAAATAGGAAAATCCCTCAAATTCTTGAGCACATGGCCAGCCATCATAGCTCCTAGGCTATAATCATTGTACTTTGGAGACAAATCCCTCAAATCATGGAAATAATTAGGACCTTGGTACCAATTCTATATATATATATCTAATGTACTTGTAACTAGAATGGATTAAATTAGACTTAAGCCTAACTAGATCATAATTAAATACATAATTAAGGTCCTAATTATCCACTATTCCATTTCATTTGAACTAAATACAACTCAATTCCATTACATTTCAACAAAGGACATTTTAGACAATTCACACAATTTTTCCTATAAATACACCACCATCTTCCATCTATATTGTAAAGACCCCAAAATGCGTATAAGAAATCATTGGTATTTAACTATGAGATGAGGTATTTTAATTTAATTATATCTTTTGGAATTAAAGCATTATCTATTGAGTTACGAATTTAAAATTGAAATTACCGACCTATATGGGTTCAAAAATCAAAATTGAGTACTTGGATATGTTAATGGGAATTTTTGGAACTATTTGGGACAATTAATTGAATTTGTCTGATTCGTTAATGCACATTTGGGTAGTTAACTTTATACTGCAAATTGAAGGCATTAGAGGCTTCAGAAACCAGAACATGGGACATATTTATGATCCTCATAATTTTTAGAGTTATCTGGGAAGTTTAATTGGAATTTGATTTCGTACGAATCGTAAGGCCACGTTTGGCTCTCTCTATTGTGTTATGTTGGTGTGTATATGTATATTTATGTTATGGGTGCCTTATGAGTGGATGGACTCATCTCCTTGAATCAAAAAAATATCTAGAGGAAAGGGAGAGCCACGTGAGAGAGGGAGAGATAGAGAACTCAAGGAGAAGAAGGAAGGAAGAGCTTGAGAATGAAGAGGAAAGACGTGGAAATTGATGGAATTACTTCAAGAGATTGGCTCTAGGTATGTGAAATCAACTTAACCCCTTAAGATTGATCTATTACTAGTTTAAATTCATGATCTCAAATGAAGAGAAACCACCTAATTGAGTTGGGGTTGATAGATATAAGTTTAGATGAACTCTTTTCATGAATTGAACCTTGATTCCTTAAGAGTTGGTTAATTGAAGAATTAAAGTCATTATATTTGTTTATTTTGAGGTTATGATGTTTGATGGAGAATAATAATGTGAAATTTGTCATGTATTAAAGGGTTTTGGGCTTTGATTTACATGTAATTAAGGTTTGATTTTGAAAATGAGAAGTCTCAAATTTTTAGCCATTTTCGGATCAGGAGCCCTACACGTCTTGGCCTTTGTTTCCCGCACTGCGAGGAGACAGCTCTATCCAGCCAACTTTGAACAAGCATATCTTTTGCATCCGGACTCTGTTTTGAGTGATTCTTGAGCCTAAAATCAAGCCCCGGAAGTCTAGTTTCCAATGGTGGTGGTCTCACTCCCAAATTATAAATAGAAAAATAGTTATGACCAAATTAGTGATGGCTGTTCACTTTCTATTTGCCGGTTTGTACCGTTTCTTAAATCGAACCTTTCTCCTATCGATTCCTCCTATCTTATGAGGCATGGATTATAACCTAGGGAGGACTAATGAGTCTAGACCCACCATAGCTATTAAGTGAAGAACAAAAAGAGATTGGTTTTATTCTCATAATCTGTTATATGCATTGTGTTTGTAGGTCAAGACGAGGACATCGTTCCACCGCTATCAGAGACCTACAGCTATGAGTAGTAGTACTATAGTTGCACGTTCAAGTATTGTTAATGATTCTCATTGTTAACATTTTGTCCCTTGCAAGTAATTAAGTTAGCAATATGTTGATTGGAAAATCTAGAGGCATTATTGAGCAGTCCATTATGTTTACTGTTGACAATGAATACTAACTTTCTGTTATTTGCAAGATAGCTATAGTGATTCATGACAAACAAATAGAACGTATCAGCATTATGGAACTGTGGTATTCTGGTATCTCTGGAATCATTCAATCGGTAAAATGTGTTTACCTTTTGTTAATAATTATCAAGAACGTTTAAACTTAAGTTAACTACATTAACTCATGTGAATGATGCAATGGTTACCATTAGTACTCTGTTAATTGCAGGTCAACCATGTTAACATATATGAACGATTAAACAAAGGTGTATGTTACTGATTAATAGCTCAAGTGAACCGTGTCATTTCTTAATGAATAAAGAGAATTTGTGTTCATCTTTGAAGAATCAGAATAATTGGAATGTTATGTGAATCCATATGAATTTGAAGTTATTTTGTTGTGTTACATATGAACTCGAAGTTATTCACAATCTACGACATGAACGCAAAGTTTAACATCATTATGTGACCCACATAAGAATATGAATTATTCTATTTTGTTAAGCGCACGGTAATGACATGATATTCCAAGAAATGCTCTATTTTATGATATGTTACGCTATGAATTAATGAATGATTATCTATATATGTAAAAGTATTCATGGCATCCTTAGCATAAGGCCCTTACCCGAGGGTAATAATACCGTGGTCTTATGGCCCTTGCCTGGGGGTAATAATACCATGGTTCAAGTATGTTACAAGATATTTCTTGCCACCGACGGTCTTGTACGGGTGGGTTATGTTTTGCCAACGACGGTCTTGTACGGATGGTACCACCGGCGGACTTGTACGGGTGGATTATGTTTTACCATCGACGGTCTTGTACGGATGGTACCACTGACGGTCTTGTACGGGTGGGTTATGATCAAGCATGAACTCGATTTACTTTTGATTCAAGCATAAGTAGAATATGTATGAATATGTTTCTATTTATCCGTTCGTTTATGCTATGTTATAACATGATATGAATTGATCGGTCTTTAAGACCTAATGATTTTGGTATAGAGAAGTGCGTCTGAGAACTAAGTCTTGCAATGTGAGTCACCTCTAGAATCCATCTGAGCCACCTCTTGAGTCCATACATATGTTCAAGGGCTTCATGCCAACTTTTCAAGGGCTTCATGCCATATGTTCAAGGGCTTCATGCCATATGTTCAAGGGCTATATACCAACATGTGTAAAAGCTTAATGTTAATATGTTCAAGGGCTATCGCCAATCCATTCAAAGGCTTAAAGCCATTATGTTTCAAGATCGGGCCTAAGGTCGATTCGAAATTAATCTAATCAGATTAATTATATGATCTCCGCATTTACATATGCATTGATATGTATTATGATTAAGTTGAATATTGAATCATTTATATACTATTATTCACTAAGCTTCGCTCACTTTGTGTTATGTCTGTTCTGTAGGTAATTACTTTGGAAGTCCGTCTTAACCCTTGATGCTCACCCTTCAATTGTCAACCTCAGTATGCCCAGACTCCCAGACCAAGCCCATGCATTTATGTGAAGTTTTGTTAAGATTTTGGCTTGCACCTTAATTATTTACTTAAGGTTAAAATGTATGTATATACCCCATTTCTTTACCAATGTTCAGATATACACTCATTTATATGTGTGGGTATGTATATAGATAAATGGCTCTCACGTATGTGATCCTGGCATGTTAGTTTTAGCTCAATGGATGTTATTCTATGTTACTTTGTAATATTAAATGCTTCCGTTCAGGCCCCGTATATTATGTATATCAGGTCATGTGTCCGTATCTGCATAGGTCATGGCCGAACTTTTATGGGCGAGTTTAGGGCATGACAAGTGGTATCAGAGCATGAGTTACTGTCTCACACACGAATCCATTGGGCTTAGGATGTCTAGAAAAGACTTAGGTATCATGCCTGACATCCTTACTGTATATGAAAAGATGGATGGCAACGTTAAGTGTATCTGGTAACGCTAATGATCATGATCCATGTCTATTGTACATTCTTTGTGTATATGGTGATTGGTTGTGATGCAAAATATGGTAAGTATAAAGACGGAAGATCCGGAGGGTTCTACCCCCGCACGGTTAGACAGAATGAAAAGGAAAATTATGGGATTAAATTAACAAAGTTGCACAGCGGAAGCGCAGTGAGGGTTCAAACTCATCGGCAAGATAATTTATATGCCAATGTGTGACATCTATTGTTATTTTGGGTTGGTAATTACCCGTAAGAAACGATAATAACGTGATTGTGCTTCCTAACATCTGTTTAGATGGAGTGATTAAACTCTAAGTATGGAATATTTCTAAGATCAAAGAAAACGATATATGTGATCCTCTAACCTTTATGCTATAGTTATGTCTTCCTTGCCAAAATAATGTCTAGATCTTTGATTTTGAGAGATTCTTGTATTTGAATATTTGATAAGATGTGTTTTGGAATAATTGAAATCATGTTGAGTATGTGTAGCAGCCTTCGGTGAGGCCTCACTCTCTGATTCGGACTCGAATTGTCACGGTTCTTAATCTTGAACCAAAGAGTCCAAATCCGGCAAATCGTTTTGAGAAAAACAGATTTTTAGAAAAGAAGTGCCAAACATGGACTGCTTTGCCATATACAGAGTCGCCACCTAAATATTTTAATTTTGGGGAATTTAGGAAACACTGACTCATTTGTCTAAGGCCACGTGTCCGTCATCACCAAAGTTGCCTCGGCTCGGGAACTTGGGTACGATTGGGGAAGGTCAGCTATGAGCACCCCCTCTCGCCCGATCTGAAGATCGGCCTCTACTAACCATGATATCTGGTTTTGAAAACGTTGTGTATTCTTATTCCAGTTAATTAGCTAGAATTACTATGTGATGCGCACAACAAAAAAGTATAGACTAGATCGCCTAATTTGGAATGAAGCATTGCATATCCGTTTGTTTGGAAAATGTCTGAAATTTGCTACTACATAAGTAGGCTAAAACACGGTTTCAATGAGTTCTTCCAACTCAAACAATCAACCTTCACCCACAGGCATTGAGCGGTTTATATCACGTGGCGACTAGCTACATGGTAAGCATCTTTGTTATGTTAACATTCACACTCATGCGAGATGCTAAAGCATAAAATACTTACAATGTACTCCCAATACAAGAACATGTTAGCAATCCATGCATGATCCAAGTCCATGTTAAGTGGTTAATGCAACGCATATAGAATGCAATCTAGAATAGGCTCGGCTAATCTAAGGATGACATGTGAAAAATGCCTGAGATAGCATGTATTCAAGTTAGATTTGAAATACTTTATGCGATTAGCATGATCGTAGAGCAGTGCATGCAATACTAATGAATGATGCACGCATGCATAGCATAAGGTATGCTAAAGTAAACATGTCCTAATACTAACCATCAAAAGTAGGTAAGTAAAAGGGAAAAAGAAGTGGGGGTTGGAAGACATGCCACACGCACCCACACTTATTACAAATTTGCCCTCGCTCGGAAAGGCCGAAAGAATAATACAATTTAATTAACCTACAAGCTAATTAAATATTATAGACCAATTAACTAGTTAAGCAAATTAACTAAGCTAACTAAAATAGTAAACTGCCTTGGGAAGAGGGCCCAATGCAATGCGGGCTCGGCTCTGCTCGAAAGCAACTGCCATGCGTAAGCTACCTCTGTTTTCCCTGCTCTGCTCCTCTGAAGACTGCCAAAGTCCCAAGATTGCTTCTTTGAGTGCTGTGGGACACCACCGGCTAAGGGGGAACACCATCGGCCAAGGGAAATGATCACCAACCACAAATTGATCCATCAGCCAACAATGGATGGCGATTAAGCCTTGTATTTAGTCGTAGGCCAAAACTTCTTGAGAACTTTGTTTTTGGCAATGAGAGGGCCAAACTTGGCATAGCAATGCAATTCAAGAAAACCTATGCACCAACACATCCCTTATCATGTTTATGACTCAAAGGGACATGGTTCTCGATTCTCGGACCATCAATCGCGCATTTCAATGCATGATGGCCCAAGAAACCAAGTTGTGCATTTTCGATGTGAAGTGAAATGCACATAAACAAACAACGGGGCTCAATCTCTATCACAATCAATTCAAGAGGTTAAGCATGCGTTATAGCCTCAAAATAACAACATTGAACCCAACAATAAATACATGCATTGATATATAAAAGCTCCACATTCTTCTATTCATCAGAGTTTCATTGCAAAAGTATTACATGTTAACGACAAAAGCAAATGCCCTAAGGGCTTACAGCTTTCCAAGTTAACACTTGGTTATAACAAAAGAGTGCTAACCCATTTACACATTAAGCCCTTGGCTTGAATACACATGTAATACATCAAAAGAAAATAAACAACAATAGTCTTCCCGCCTCTAGCCTCCCAAGCTATGTCCTTGGAGGTGGCATGCTACCTGTACCTGAAAATAATATTCCCATATAGGGTGAGCCACAACCCAGTAGAAATACACTAAACCAAATATGAACAATGACTAAAAGATTAGCAGTTGATAGATGGCTAACACTGGTACTTCCACTTATAACACTTTACAGTTTCATGACATACAAGTCCATGTTACAGTTCATTTTCCATTTTCCTTTCAATTCTCAATTTATAACCATGGCTCAGAACCTGGCCAAACAACTTATATGAGACAATAACTCATATTAAACACTTTCCCATTTCATAATAGATAAGCATACCGGCTATATCACACACCAACAGATAAGCATACAAGCTATATCATCACTTCCATAGATATGCATAAGAGCACTATCACACTTCCAAAGACAAGCATATGAGTTGTGTCAATACATTACTAGATAAGCATATGAGCTCTATCTATGGAGTCCATCCCCTATCTTCTCCCATACAACATCCAATTTAGAGGTCCATCCCCTATCATCCCCTAAAGTGGAATACATCCCTATCTCCTCCAACACAACACAATGCATATAAACAATTATTATACACATCACCAATCAATACATAAATTTAATGTATTCTTTCAGCGTCATTCTCAATGACACATTCGATGATTAGTTTAGGTTTGCCTAATCATCATGCATTGTCTACAACAATCAAGACTATCCTCCATCGATAACCCAAAGCGATTATTTCTATCTGAGAAAATAAATGCACAAATGGATAATATATCAACATTTCAATTAGGTGAGTAATAAATAATTCAACTACACCCTTTAAACCCACATGTTCCCAATCTCAACATTTCCAATTCAACTTCTTATGTCTCACAATTAATTACACAAATTAATTCACCAATGCAATTAGGGCAACTTCCATAATTAACATTACAACCCTTAGGTTCCATTTTCATCAATGTTCCAACATTTATTCCATTTCTCTCATAAACATGCATCTAGGTTTATTTTAAACTAAACCCCAACTTTTGTAAAATTACACAAAAACCCCAAACTTTCACAAAACTACCAAACCAACCCCAACATCTCAAAATACTAAAATTTAAAGACAAAATCCATAGAGAAGAGTAGGTTATCCCTACCTCAAAAGATGAGCTCAACGGAGATGAAGACCAAAATCAAAAGCGCTCCAAATCTAAAATTTTAGGATTAAAATGTAGCCCTCGACGATCAACACAACTTTTGTAAAGACCAAAAGTGAGCAAACAACTCCTACTAGATCAAATCTAAGAGAGAAGGGCTGGTTTTAGAGTGAGAAGCTCTGAAAATGGCTTTTTGGAAAAGTAAGAGAGAGAAAAGATCTTGAAAAAGTGAACAAAAGGTCGAATCCCGCTTTTAAATAAGAGTCGCCCCGCTCGAGCGGCCAAACCCCCGCTCGAGCATCACTCCTGAACTCCGCTCGGCGGCCAATTCCCTTTCGGCGGCGGATGCACCTCGGCACTTTGCAGACAGGTCTCCCGCTTGAGCGTCCAACTCCCCGCTCGAGCGTCACAATCACCGCTCAAGCTCACAACACTACAGTGGAGATACTGGATGGGTGTTTTTCCTGCTCGAGTGCCAAAAACCCCGCTCGAGCGGACAAGCAACAAAAGGATCCCCGCTCGAGCGTCAAACTCCCCACTCGAGCGGACAGTTCAAAATCTGGGCAACTAGTTTTGGTTTCTAAACTCAACCAACCTGTAACAAACCTGCCCAACACATCCTATAACTCAAATACAAAGTAAGAAAGGATACACAAGGTAATAATCAACTATTGTCATCCACGGACACGTGTCCGGATCACTATACAACAAGGGTAAACTCGGGATCGCTATAATGCGTGCCAATGTGATGCAACCTAGGCATGTGAGCTAGCATGCAATCATGGAAATGCAAAGAACCATACAACGCATACAATGATCATGCAAGGCATGAAGTAATGCAACCAACAAGTATGCAAGACACAATGTGGGTGTTCAAGCACGCAAGCAAGCATGTGACTTCATTCAATCATGCAACTCCAATCATGCAACCACACACAAATATGCAACAACATACAAGGAGAGCATGCAACAACATGCAAAGGAGGGACTTGCACTAATTGGACAGCTCTATACTAAGCCCAAAACAGTGGCCAAAAGCTAAGGAAGTGGAGCCAAATACACATACAAGCATGCATATAAACATGGTCCATCACTTAGGCACAAAGAACAACTCTCAAACACACTTAAGAAGATGCAAACATGGACTAATGGCATGCACATAAGCTCTGAAAATCATGTTAGAAATGGTTTCAAACCAACTAAACAAAGACAAGCCAAGCATGCAACATGGTCCAAAACTCAAGGCTAACAAGCCAAAATGCAAGGTAGCTGTACAAAGCATGCCATGGTCGACCAAAGAAACCTAAAACAAACTTCAAGCATACCAAAACAAGCATGGAAGCTTCACAAAGCTTGGCCAAAAACATGCTAGAACAAAGGCTCAAAGTATAAGGCATGTTAAGGCTAAATGATGGCATTACAAGACATGTATGCAAGGCATGCAAGGTGTGTCTAAACCAACATAACACAATGCTATATTATGACATAATAAGCATAAAAAATAGTCAAGGCATGTTCAACATGAACCTAAACATGGTGCTCACTAAAGAGGCAAAAATGGCCCTTTTCAAGGACAACAAAGAGAGGGGGTGGCCCTCTGCTTCTTGGGACCTTAAGGCACCATCCTCACCACTGAAATCCCTCAAGATTTCTGTAATGACCCCAAAGTGCATATAGAAAGTTATCCTTATTTAATTAGGGGTTAATGTGTTTGCTATTGGAATTGAAGAACTATCCGTTGGTCTATGCCTTTGAAATTGGAATCGGTGATCTTTACCAAACAATCTGAAATTTGTCCCTCCGCTCAAGTGGAGTAGTTGGCGCTCGAGCATACTTTCGGGGTTTCCAGTAATTTTGCAGGCAGACTAAAATTCTGGGAGTGGTGATTTTCCGCTCGAGCGTAGAAGTGGTCGCTCGAGCGGACGGCTTTGTTGGTCTTTACGCTCGGGCGCAAGGTTTGGCGCTCGAGCGGGTCGCCTGGTTAAGTCTGAATTTCTGAGGCACGTTGGTTTATTTTTGACATTCTTATTGGTGTATTTGGAGTGTTTTTATCTTATTTTGGGGTATTGATTGAGATGCTAATATGAAGGTAAGGTAAGATTGGACCAAAAACTTTAATTTGAATAATTCGTTTACGACCAACCGTCACTCATTTGCCCTTTTCTTTTTCCATACTTTGAATCTGGATGTGAGGTTAGAACCATTGGAAAGCTTATTTCCGGGGCTTCAATTTCGACACAAACGACCTAAAAGCAGATGCGGATGGGAGAGTTATACTTGTTTGAAGTTTTGAAATCTGTGCTGGGAGCAAGTCCGCTCGAGCGGTAATAAGGACGCTCGAGCGGGAATAGCGGGTACAGCAACTTAAAAACGGGATTTTGAGATCATTTCTTATATTGTCCTCCTCTCTTGATCCCTCTTGCCCTAGGTCTGAAAACCCTAGGGTTTTGATCTAAATACTTCCATTTCCCTTAGGTTTGAGCAAGATCTTCCACCAAGAAGTGAAGAAGGCAAGAAGATGAACATTTATGCTGATTGGAATTCCGAAATTATGGAGGAATCTCACCAAGGCTTGCTTAATTCTTGAGGTAAGTAATCTTAAGAGTTAAGTTGGTGGATTAAAATGATGGGTGAGGTAACCTAGGTGTATAATCAATGGAAAATTGGAATGAAAAGTGGAGGGTTAATAAGTTTGAATTTTTCTTGAATTTCAATGTTTTGTTGAAACCCTAGGTTGGGTAATGATGTTGTCGATGATTTAGCCCAAATTGGAAGTAGAATCATGAAATTAGTAGGTTGAATTACATATGTGCAAGTTTAATTGGAATTTGGTGATACTTGAAAATTATGTTTAAAATTTGCGAATGAACTATGGTATAAGCGTTGTAATTCATCTTAGTAATGTGAAGGGAAAATTGGGGAATAATCTATTAATGATATAGATGATATGAATTTGGTTTTAGAATGTGGAAATAGGATTCAACGATTTATTTTGAATTATGTTAAGTTGCAAATGGTGTTGATGAACCAAGTGATGTTGACTTTTGTTGGATCATGTTGTGTTGAATATTATTGGAAATTGAATGGTGTTGTACTATGATGAATTGTGTAGGGTCAGCTACAGGGGTGGACCAAGCATTTGAACAAGTGAGTAATAGTACCTCAACTGTACGCTATTTACCGTTAATTATTATTGTTACTGACATTTTCTTCCCTCTGAGCAAATATGTCAACATGTGTGTTGGTTGGGAATCAAAGTGGGCATTGAAAGAATTAGCACACAACAAAATGACTCTGAAATCATTCTGTATTCCAACTAAGATTATCGTTTATCGGTAATGTGCCATAACTTATACATTATCCGTGAGTCCGCATAAGAATGGTACTCTCTAAGTGATATGCTATACAAATAGTTGACAATTGCCATTGGTGATACATTAGCGTAAACTAATTACGTTAACTCATGTAAATGCTTGAAAAGAATCTGTGTGCCTCTGCCTAACTTGGGACTAGTCGATCGATGATATCTGAAGTTAATGCTTTATGGTTTATCTGAAACCTATTGATTTATGGTATGAAACTATGGTGTATGCGTGTTTACGAAAGTGTTCAATTTGAAAAATGTGTTTCTTGTTTACTAATAACTATCGACAGCGATTACATTAAGCGATATTATTTATGTTAATTCATGTAAATAAAGGGAAGAATATATGTATGTTCTGTATGTTTCTGAAGTTAATCTCTTATGATGTTATCTAGTATGGAGCAAAGTGCTGTACGGAACGAAGTGCTACACCTTGGTGGGAACCACCTCTGGAATCCGTACGAGCCACCTCTTAAGTCCATACATAGATATTTCTGGGTCGCTAGGCCGTTCTGTTATTTCTGGGTCGCTAGGCCGTTCTGTTATTTCTAGGCTAAACTGCTGTACGGAACGAAGTGCTACACCTTGGTGGGAGCCACCTCTGGAATCCGTACGAGCCACCTCTTGAGTCCATACATTTGTTATTTCTGTTACCCCATGCTTATGCGTTCTGTTATTTCTGTTATTTCTGTTATTTTTGTTATTTCTGGGCCGATGGCCGCTCTGATATATCTGGACCCATGGTCGTTCTGCATCTGTGGGCCTATGGTACATTACTGTATATCTTGGGCTTAAAGCCATTACATTACGAAAATTGGACCCATATTTGTTTTAGAGATAATCACGGAATGTAATTCGCATATGTATCTATGATTATCGTTGGATTATTCACGTTAAACATTACATTATTTATGTATTATTATTCACTGAGTTCGCTCATTATGTATTTTGTCTGCCTGTTCTGTAGGTAATCACTTTGGGAGTTCGTCTTAACCCTTGATGGTCACCCTCCAGTGTCAACCTCAGTATGCCCAGGCTCCCAGACAAAGTCTATGCACTTATGTCAAGTTTTGTTAAGATTTTGGTTTGCCCTTTAATTATTTACCTAAAGTTAAAAGTATGTATATGTTTCCTTTCTATACCAATGTTCGATTATGCGGTCATGTATGTGTATGAATGTATAAAAAAAGAAGAAGAAGAAGAAAATAATAGTAATGGCTCTCACTAATGTGATCCTAGCATGTTAGATTTAGCTCAATGGATGTTTTTCTATGTTACATCATAATTTTAACTGCTTCCGTTCAGGCCCCATATGATATGTATATCAGGTTAAGTGTCCGTTTCTGTATAGGTCATGCCCGAACTTTTAGGGGCGGGTTTGGGGCGTGACAATTTCAGTGGTGAGGAGGCCCAAACACAATGGTCCCGGAGCTCACCAAAATGGCACAAAAAAGGAGCCTAACAAGGCTTAAGAGAGGTCAAACAACCTCAAACCACAAAACACTCTTAAACAACTATTTAGAGGAAGCAAAAACAGAACTTTTATATGTTATATATTGAGCTCAAAAATAGTTGCAAGATAGATGAAAAAGCTATGCAAAAATGGGATAAAAAGGGACAAGTTGCTTACCCTTGTAGACCCTCTTCAAAAATGGTGGACCAGCTGGTTCTTTAGGCTCAAATCAGCCCAAAACCTCCAAGAACAAGCCCCTAGCACCTTAGTAGCCAAGGTAAGGTGTAATGGTGGGTTTTTGTGAGCAATAATAAGACTAAACACACACTAATGGTGGGTTTTTGTGAGCAATAATAAGACTAAACACACACTAAACACAAGAGAGAGAGAGAGATAGAGATGGAGGATATATGTAAACCCTAACTCTAAGGCTCAAGCTCTGGAAAAATGTTGTCTAACCTAATGGAGGAAGAAGAAGCCTCTTCTTATAGAGCTCTCTCTTGTAAAGCTTCCAAAACAAGCTTGTTAAGAGAGAGATCCCTCCATACACGTGTATGGAGGGGAGCAAAGGTGGGTGCCAGCTATCACAGTTGGCACAAAAATATCTGTAAAAGCAGATGAACAGTGATTGGCCAGCCAAAAATGCAATTTGACCAAAAAAGATGGCCGGTCGGCTATCTATAGTGCTGGTCGGCCACATATATGGCCGATGGCAACAAAACACAGCCGGTGGCCTCAAGCCATGGCCGGTGGAGTGTGGGGATGCCTCACAAGGCATTCCCTGCCCTTCCAAGGCAAAACACAAGTGTTTGGTGAAAAACCAAACACAAAACAGTCGAGTCGAGAGATCCTAAGGCAAGGCGCACTGCCGAGACCTCTGGGAACTCAAGACGAACACAAACATGGATGATCACCGAGTGTTCAAACAGTGACGTCCAAGTCTTGAGGAATGTCAAAAATGGGGTATCTACAGTATGATTGGCTGTAAGACGAAGTTATGCATATTGAGCTTGAAACAACATGTAAAAAAAATGTGATTTTGTGAATTGAGGAAATTGTTGACGATTTCTGCTGGGGAACCGAGAGGATTATTGATGATGTCAAATGAGTTTTGTTTATGGGTTAACGGGATTTGTTTATGGAAATCTGTAATCTATAATCAGGATATTTTATAAGGAATGGTTAAACGACATGAAGGACCTTATCCAGGATATGTGTCTGTCCACATGATACTTGTAAGAAAATGGGTAGTTATTGACTACTTTGAGATCAATTAAATAAATAGGGATATGATATTTTCCCATAAGAACAAAAACCCTGCCTACGGGCATTAATGACTTAAGATTGAGAAGTGATTTCTGTGATATATTTTTGTGTAAACATGCAAATGTTAGATATTGCAAATTGTCAAATTAAGGGTGAAATATTTGTATGCGCATTAATTCAAGGCTTGTTCCTTTAATGTGATTTGCAAATGAGTGATCATTGGAATAAAACTTATGTGATCTGTGTTATTTAGAGGTGTCATACTACCAATTCGTTAATTACTTGACATAGATGAATAATGTGTGATCTGTAAGTTGACTATAGACTGAGTAAGTAATGTCTTTGTAAAAGATACTTTTGTATAAAGGATTTTGAAAATGACTATGTTATCGATGTTTATGAAATTTGTATTTTGGGTTATGAAATGTTTTATATGATGTATTTTACGAAATGATAAAGAATGCTAAGAACTTTTACCATGTGTATGATATGATATGCTTTAGAATAATTTCTCCAAGATGACTAAGTATATTCTGAAACTCGAATGTTCAGGATGTGACAAGTTTCCTGAAAGAGATATTTTGCTATGCATGAATGACTTTTCCATTTGATAATTCAGTGTAGCATACTTGATGAATGCTCTATGTTGAACTTGAAGTCATTCTGTCTTATCTATTATAAGTTGGATCAAAGATTGTTCTGTCAAAGTTTAAATAAGTTTAATGCTATTGGGAATTATTCCATCATCTAATAATCTTTGAAAGGTCTGATAAGTTTCTGGGTAATGTCTCCGAACAACGTATTTTATGTAATTATGAAAGGTTTGATGAACTTTATGTATTACGTATTTTTGGAAATGTTTTGTCCATGATAAGAACATTTTACTAAACATGGAACGAGAATATAATAGCTTTATGGTAAATGTATTATGTGTTTGATGTCATGATTTTGACTTTAAGATCTTCCAAGCAAACATGGATTTTAAATGATTATACCTTATTGTAATTCGGGAATTGTGATCATTAAGGTTGGATACGTATTTGATTTTACTGATAATTTACTTTGAACATGAAATTCCTTGATATGGGATTTGAGTTGTCATTTGGAGTCTGTTAGAAATCTGATTTGAGCGATAAGTCTAATTCTGATACTAAGCAACGAGCCACAAAGTCATTGATCTAGAACTTATTTGTTATTCTGGGTTTAATTGTTGTAAGATGCATGTGCCTTTGAAACATGATTCCTTAACCTTCGAGGGAGTAGGAGTTGGGGTTGTTTGTGAACCTAAAGAGTTTGAACTATGTATGACAGCTCATGAGTCTCATGTAATCGAATACTTGAGTGAATCCATTTCTGAATGTCCTTAAGTTGTTATAGTATCTGGAAGGTATGACCTTTGGATCAACAACTTGAAATGTACTAGGATTGTGAATGATGAGACGATGCTTTGATGTTATTAAGTATTATTATCAATTGGGTTACCAATTAGTCAGTAAAGATGAATTACATGTTGTTTTGGGAGCAAACTCCATTGAAATTATTTGCATAGGATTGTGAATGGCTAAATAATTGAGAAATATTATATGTCTAGAATGAGAACTAGACTTGTGACAAGGTGAATCAAGTTTGGAGGACCAAACTTCTTAAGGTGGGGAGAATGTAAAGACCCCAAAATGGGTATAAGAAATCATTGGTATTTAACTATGAGATAAGGTATTTTAATTTAATTATATCTTTTGGAATTGAAGCATTATCTATTGAGTTACGGATTTAAAATTGAAATTACCGACCTATATGGGTTTAGAAATCAAAATTGAGTACTTGGATATGTTAATGGAAATTTTTGGAACTATTTGGGACAATTAATTGGAAATCTAATTTGTCTGATTCGTTAATGCACGTTTGGGTAATTAACTTTATACTGTAAATTGAAGGCATTAGAGGCTTCAGAAGCCAGAACATGGGACATATTTATGATTCTCATAATTTTTAGAGTTATCTGGGAAGTTTAATTGGAATTTGATTTTGTACGAATTGTAAGGCCACGTTTGGCTCTCTCTATTGTGTTATGTTGGTGTGTATGTGTATATTTATATTATGGGTGCCTTATGAGTGGATGGACTCATCTCTTCGAATCAAAAAAATATCTAGAGAAAAGGGGGAGCCACGTGAGAGAGGGAGAGATAGAGAACTCAATGAGAAGAAGGAAGGAAGAGCTTGAGAATGAAGAGGAAAGATGGGGAAATTGATGGAATTACTTCAAGAGATTGGCTCTAGGTATGTGAAATCAACTTAACCCCTTAAGATTGATCTATTACTAGTTTAAATTCATGATCTCAAATGAAGAGAAGCCACCTAATTGAGTTGGGGTTGATAGATATAAGTTTAGATGAACTCTTTTCATGAATTGAACCTTGATTCCTTAAGAGTTGGTTAATTGAAGAATTAAAGTCATTATATTTGTTTATTTTGAGGTTATGATGTTTGATGGAGAATAATAATGTGAAATTGGTCATGTATTAAAGGGTTTTGGGCTTTGATTTACATGTAATAAAGGTTTGATTTTGAAAATGAGAAGTCCCAAATTTTCAGCCATTTTCGGACTGCAAATTGTCAAGGGCCGCACGTGCGGCACTGTTTCCCCGCACGTGTAGAGATAGCTCTGTCCAGCCAACTTTGAACAAGCATATCTTTTGCATTCGGACTCTGTTTTGAGTGATTCTTGAGCCTAAAATCAAGTCCCGGAAGTCTAGTTTCCAATGGTGGTAATCTCACTCCAAAATTCTAAATACAAAAATAGTTATTCCCAAATTAGTGACGACTATTCACTTTCTATTTACCGATTTGTACCATTTCTTCGTCTTAACCTTTCTCCTATCGATTCCTCCTATCTTATGAGGCATGGATTATAACCTAGGGAGGACTAATGAGTCTAGAACCACCATAGCTATTGAGTGAAGAATAAAAAGAGATTGGTTTTATTCTCATAATCTGTTATATGCATTGTGTTTGTAGGTCAAGACGAGGACATCGTTCCACTGCTATCAGAGATCTACTGCTGTGAGTAGTAGTACTATAGTCGCACGTTTAAGTATTGTTAATGATTCTCATTGTTAACATTCTGTCCCTTGCAAGTAATTAAGTTGACAATATGTTGATTGGAAAATCTAGAGGCATTATTGAGCAGTCCATTCTGTTTACTGTTGACAATAAATAATAACTTTCTGTTATTTGCAAGATAGCTATAGTGATTCATGATGAACAAATAGAACGTATCAGCATTATGGAACTATGGTATTTCGGTATCTCTGGAATCATTCAATCAGTAAAATGTGTTTACCTTTTGTTAATAATTATCAAGAACGTTCTGTTAAACTTAAGTTAACTGCATTAACTCATGTGAATGATGCAATGGTTACCATTAGTACTCTGTTAATTGCAGGTCAACCATGTTAATATATTTGAACGATTAAACAAAGGTGTATGTTACTGATTAATAGCTCAAGTGAACTGTGTCATTTCTTAATGAATAAAGAGAATTTGTGTTCATCTTCGAAGAATCAGAATAATTGGAAAGTTATGTGAATCCATATGAATTTGAAGTTATTTTGTTGTGTTACATATGAACTCGAAGTTATTCACAATCTACGACATGAACGCAAAAGTTTAACATCATTATATGACCCACATAAGAATGTGAATTATTCTATTTTGTTAAGCGCACGGTAATGACATGATATTCCAAGAAATGCTCTATTTTATGATATGTTACGCTATGAATTAATGAATGATTATCCATATATGTAAAAGTATTCATGGCATCCTTAGCACAAGGCCCTTACCCGGGGGTAATAATACCGTGGTCTTATGGCCCTTGCCTGGGGGTAATAATACCATGGTTCAAGTATGTTACAAGATATCTCTTGCCACCGACGGTCTTGTACGGGTGGGTTATGTTTTGCCAATGACGGTCTTGTAGGGATGGTACCACCGACAGTCTTGTATGGGTGGATTATGTTTTACCATCGACGGTCTTGTAGGGATGGTACCAGCGATGGTCTTGTACGGGTGGGTTATGATCAAGCATGAACTCTGATTTCTATTTTTGATTCAAGCATAAGTAAGAATATGTATGAATATGCTTCTATTTATCCGTTCCGTTTATGCTATGTTATAACATGATATGAATTGATCGGTCTTTAAGACCTAATGATTTCTGGTATAGAACAAAGTGTTGTACGGAACTAAGTGCTACAATGCGAGTCACCTCTAGAATCCGTACGAGCCACCTCTTGAGTCCATACATATGTTCAAGGGCTTAATGCCAACTTTTCAAGGGCTTCATGCCATATGTACAAGGGCTTGATGCCATATGTTCAAGGGCTTCATGCCATATGTTCAAGGGCTATATGCCAACATGTGTAAAAGTTTAATGTTAATATGTTCAAGGGCTATCGCCAATCCATTCAAAGGCTTAAAGCCATTATGTTTCAAGATCGGGCCTAAGGCCGTTCTGAAATTAGTACATAATCAGATTAATTAAATGATCTTCGCATTTACATACGCATTGATATGTATTATGATTAAGTGGAATATTGAATCATTTATATACTATTATTCACTAAGCTTCACTCACTTTGTGTTATGTCTGTTCTGTAGGTAATTACTTTGGGAGTCCGTCTTAACCCTTGATGCTCACCCTTCAATTGTCAACCTCAGTATGCCCAGACTCCCAGACCAAGCCCATGCATTTATGTGAAGTTTTGTTAAGATTTTGGCTTGCACTTTAATTATTTACTTAAGGTTAAAATGTATGTATATACTCCATTTCTTTACCAATGTTCAGATATACGCTCATTTATATGTATGGGTATGTATATAGATAAATGGCTCTCATGTATGTGATCCTGGCATGTTAGTTTTAGCTCAATGGATGTTATTCTATGTTACTTTGTAATATTAAATGCTTGATTCGGGCCCATATATTATGTATATCAGGTCATGTGTCTATATCTGCATAGGTCATGCCCGAACTTTTAGGGGCGAGTTTGGGGCGTGACATATATGAACATCAAACACCACACCCACAGACCCACATGTCATAGAGAGAAGGGGAGAAGTGGAGAGTGAGCTTGTGGGAGGGGGAAAGAAGAGAAAGAGAGCAAGTCTTGCAAAACTAGTTTCATAAGCATTTGAGTAAGCCACAACACAACTCTCTCTTTTATTTTCCTTTTTCAAATACATGTTATTAGAAGTTTTAAATGGTATTTTTAGATATGTTTTGATGGTATTCTCATGTTAAAAATGAAAGGAGTTGAGCCTTAATTCTACCCTTCTTGTATTTTTCTTAATCGGTATAAGACTACCTTTTTCCATATCAAGCTCTCAAAATTTCCAAAGGCACACTTTCACCTTAAATTTCTGAGTTTAATACATATTATTTAGCAAGTTTTCATGACAATATAAGTGGAAAATTTCCCCTAGTTGATGTCACGCCCCAATTTTAATTACTCGGAAACATTACCAAAGCCTTAAAATTAGGTCCATTTTTTTTTACAAACATCCATTACCCTTGAGTAATAGAAATACAATGATACATGTTCTCTCTCTCTCTCTCTCTCAATGAATATTACAATGACCACAATACGTGTCAATCTCTTACTGTGAAGCTACAAATAAATAAAATACAAATATAAGATCCATTACATCTACAATGAAATTACATATAAAAGACACATGGACTTCTTAACTCTTCAATCACAGAATCCACACTTTCTTCCTGTAAAAAGATAAAACAACAACGGGGTGAGCACTAATGCCCAGTAGGAATCTCATAGTTCTCAGTCAATAACTAACACACAAATAGAAATGATCATGCATGCAAGGTGATACCATATAGTAGGGTGACATTTTATAATTTCAAAATATCATAAGCAAAGTACCTTTTTCTCAAAAGACTATTTAAAACACTTTTAAGAAAAACCTTCAGCCATTAAAATCATCCCTTAACTTTAGAAAATCCATAGATCTTTGTGGAACAAACATATTTAAGAAACAAAACCATCTAAAAGTTATTAACTAATTCCCAAAATATTTCTCATTTAATTTCCATTTTTAATGTTCCTCTTTTTATTTCATTCTTCTTTTCTTCTCATTATATTTAATGAAAACTTCATTACTTCAAGTTCAAGTTCCCTTCTTAATTTACTAACAATTCTCCTATACTCAATTCACTTCATTATTTAAACTCTTAAATTTCATCTCAAGATAACATAAGATTAATAAACCCCTTTCAATTCAACCTCTCATTTATTTACAGAATAACACTCATAATTTACTTTTATTGCCATAACTACTTCATTAAGTTCACCATCACCAATCCATAATCCCCTTACCCATTTTTGAGTTTCATTCTTTACAAATAATGTTTATGTACGTTTCCTCTTTATACCAAATTATACGTCAATTTGCAATTTCACAGATTCATCACAAGTCACAAATAACATCGTTAACTCAACACATTTGTCAATACATATTTCAACACAATCCACCTTTTGCCGACTTACTACGGCGGGATAGCGGGCACTCAATTCATAACACTTTCCACCTTTCGCCGGCTACTATACGGCGGGAAGTGAACTCCCAAAAACCATTTTCTCAAAAGCTATTTTCTTTCAAAAAACATGTCACGCCCCAAACTGCCCCTAAAAGTTTGGGCATTACCACCCAAAGCAGACATAAAACCGACACATATAATACATGGGTCTGAGCGGAGGCTTGCGACAACAAAAATCTATTCCATTGAACTACCACTTTTATGACAGGTTCACAAAAATCACATTAGGTAAATAGTATCCAGAAGACATACACCCGAGCTTCAGTCATATACAGGCACATACATTGACCTAGCCCCATAATTGGGCGTATAACAAAAACATGAATGGAAGACAATCAAAGCATAAGCTAAAAACCTAGCAAAACTTTACAAAATGCACGGGCTTTAGCTAAGTGCCTGGACACACCGAGGTTGACAAGAGAGAGGCAAGCCTTAAGGGTTAGGACTGGTCTCCCGGTTGCTTACCTACAGAAATAGACAAAATACAGGATGAGCGAAACTCAGTGAATAAGAGTATATAAATAATGTAATGTTTAACTTGCATAATAAAGCGTTTAACTTGCATAATAAAGCATTTAACTGCAGTGACATATGATTAACTACATTCTGTAATTATTTTCAAAACAGCTATGGGTCCAGTTTTCTTCACAGAGTGGCTTAAGCCCGATAATGTCTGAGAAACGGCCATAGGCGAAATAGCGAAACGGCCTAACGGCCCAGAAATAATAGAACGGCCTAGCGGCCCAGAAATACACAGAACGGCCTAGCGGCCCAGAAATACACAGAACGGCCTAGCAGCCCAGAAATAATAGAACTGCCTAACGGCCCAGTTCATATATGTGTATGGACTCAAGAGGTGGCTTGTACGGATTCTAGAGGTGGCTCCCACCAAAGTGTAGCACTTAGTTCCGTACAGCACTTTGTTCCATATTGGAAATCAATAAGTTTTAAAAAAACCAACAATTCATATCATGACATATCGTAACCAGAACGAATTAACAGGACAAAATGAATAATCAAAACAGAATAACCCCAAACTTCATATGAATATCGTCACACAATAGTGTACATAATTCACCTCATGGTTTATTACAAATGGTCATAACCGCTTCGTGCATATCAGAGCATTAATAACACTTTCTAATAGAAGACACATGTGTCATTACAGTAAGGTCAATAGGAACAGAACAACTTACCTCATAACAGTTTTAATTCATCATTGACAAAATAGAATGGTTCGGGATACATGTGCATCATTGTTCTTTTTATTTATTATAAATCAATACGGGTAATTTACAGATAACAGAACGTTAATAATGCCTTTAAACAATAAGCAAAACACACTACTAGAGTATCCAATAGGCAAATACCTATGTCGTAACATATGTATTACCTAATAGACTATAGGAATCCCTAATAGGGTACTCGGGATATCATGTTCTTGACAAGCGGGGTTTACTTCCATGAACTCTTTTTGTTAACTAATTCCATTATATCAATAGTTTGTATACAATTATTATGCAAAATCACAAGTAATTTATAGGTTATAGCACATTACCGATAACTCTTAACCGTAATCGGAACGCAGAATCAAGCCAACTCCTTCAATATTCACATAAGGTCGCACTAATTCTCAATCCACATACATGTTAACAAAATTGCCACGAAGAACAAAATGTTAATAACAATGATTAGTAACGATAAATAATGTACATTTGGAGTACTATTACTCACAATGCTGCAACAGAGTGTTTGTCCTTCCCGGTTATGACTTTTACACATACATAACTCACACATTAGTTCCTTTCCTTGTTGTATCGCTTTTGGACTCGTTTCGCTTCAAATGAATTTACATACATCAAAAAGGTATCAAATATAAATTCTAAAAATATCAGAGAATTCGAAACACGTAAAATGGAACAAATCATTTTTTTTGACATGGGCATACGCCGCGTCTTATGAGCCCGCACGTCGGCAGTTGGTCCTTGCGTGCGTCAAGAGCCCATGCGTCGGCGCGATTTTAGTGTGAGAGCAGTCCGAAATTCATACAAAATCCCATTTTTGGTATACTCTTTCAAAGCTCAAAATAGGCTCTTTAATTGATGAAACATGGTTTAAAAATCATGTACAAAGGTAGTTCAAACACACAACAATCTCAATATGTATTAATTCCTCAATCCCTTGCAATTCATAGATATAAATTAAACACTTTAAGCCCCTACCATATAGTTCCCAAACATATATAAAATCAACCAAATCCCTAAAGGAGTTCAAATATGCAAAGATAAGGGTTAGCATGAGATTTTTCTCCACATAGCTTAACTTAACCCCAACTCAATTCAATGATAACACATCTCTTTAATTTAACCAATACACACCTTAATTCATATGATTCCCAAGGAAAACCTCACTCATCTTCAAGAGGGGACTTAATTCAAGTCAAAAACACATACCTTAAACTTTAGATCTTACAATCCTTGCCAATTCCCAATCTTTCTTCTCGTTGAGTTTCTTCCCTTCAAACCCTTTCTTTCCTTCTATCATTTTCTTATCCCAGGAGTTATTTTTGAGCTAAAGACTCCTAAGTCTCAATATCATATATAGAATATAAAGTTAAGTTATATAGGACAAAATTTAATCAATTTAATCATTCTAAATCACATTTTCACAAAAATGTCTATTATGACTTAAAAATTATGTTGATCTCAATTATAAGGTTAATTTCGGATTACTAAGCCTTTAAGGCTTTCAATTTCAGATTTAAACATCTTAAGTGTGACGAGATAATTTTCTTTTTAAGCAGATAGGAATCCACATTTCCAAGAATCATTGGGTTAGCGTAATTCCACATAGACTTTCACAAATAGCATTCAAAAAGCGAGAATAGAGGACTAAAAGATGCGAGAATCATATCGAGGTCGAGTTATTATAAAACATATTTCTCCAAAAACCAATTTTCAACTTTTAGAACCATCCCCACATTTGCGGCTACTATATAGCGAGGATGTGGGCACCAAAACATTTTGAAAACCATCCATTTTTCCACTTTTAAGCTATCATATGGCAAGGCGTGAACACCCAAAAATCATTTTTCGGTTTAGCTTGGCTACTATCTGGCGGAATTTGTAATGGAGTTTTCCTTCATTTCTTTTCTTTCTCTTTGCCTTCGTCCTTTCTTACGTCTGTTGGGTTTTAAATGTCCGAAAGTTATTTCAAATTAAGCCCTTATTCATGTTTTGTTTGTGAGTGTTGAATCTCGCTTGTTCCGGAGCGTGCTAGAACAAGTTAGGTCCGAGCCAAATCGTAAAATCATTTGGAAAGCAAAATTTTGTCACGGGGCTCGGGCCGCCGTCTGCGAGGCTCGAGGAGCACGTGCGGGAATGGGCAGCACGTCTGGGAGCTCAAGCCGCACGTGCGAGAAGGGAGGAGCTGGAGTGTGTTGCATTACATAGTCTTAAAAAGGAGGCGAGTCGGGACCCGCCGTCGAGATCAGATCGATCTGCGGGAAAAGGCGCGCGCCGCGAGGCTAGCGAGGCGGTCCAAATTTTTTTTTTTTTTTTTTTTTCATTTTGGGGCCGAAGTTCTCTCATTTTCTAACCCTTCTCTCTCACTCTAAAAGTCATTTTCTCTCCTCCTTCTCTTTAGAAAACCTCTCAAACATCTACACCTCTTTGATTTTGCCCATCTTGGGTCAAGAATATCATCATCTCCTTCAAGATCTTGAAGAATCTAAGCTAGGGTTTCATTTGGTGGAAGCAAATCCAAGGCTCTCTCTCATCTTCAAACTCTAGGGTTTCATCTTGCTCCTTCTCAAGCCCTTGAGGTAGGGTTTCCTATGAGTTATATGTGTATTTATGCAAGTTTCTTGTTGATTTTGCGAAACCCTCTATGTATTTCGAAAATGGAGCCTAGGGCTCAAGAAATTGTTGATTTTTGCTTAAAGGAAAACTTATCTCATCTTCTTTTAAAGAATAGTTGAGAAGTGTGGAGCCTTGTAGATCGAGATTGATATGTATGGAGAGAGTTCATGAAGAAGATGAAAAATGTTTAGATTTTGTGAAAAACCTAGAAATTGGGGCTTTTTGTGAAAACATGGAAATCCATGGAGTAAAATATCCTTTCTTGTGTTTAAATGGGTGTGTGAGCATGGAGTTCATATTTGGTAAGAAAAATGATAATTTCCTTGATATATGAGAATGAGGAATTTACTTTTAAGATTGTTGCTAATGACATGGAAAAATAATTTATTGTGAGAAGATGGTTATTGAACACTATTGACTTTGAAAATTGAAAACTTGGAGGTTGATATCGAAAGTCTTACATAATCATGGAATGACTAGAATGTTATGGAATATGTATAATAATGAGCTAATGCTACGTGTTAATTGACACCGGTGGAACATGCGATTAATTGTGTAATGGTATTGGAGGAAGGTAAAGGAAGAAAGGCTATGGAATGTCATTGTTGCATCATATCTTCATGTAAATTTTGTCATTTCTATACATCATGGCATGAGTTTTGGAAAACATCTACATCGAGAAAGGTTTTATTGTAATAAGAATTATGAGAATGTTAAAGGGGTAAATACGTGGTAAGTCCGGATAGGGGGTGTAGTTGTATTTGATAAGATGGCCTGAGTGTCCTTAGTGAAAGACCAGAAAACCGCGCGGATAGGTGTCGAGCCTTCTGGTTAGCACCGTTAAAAATGATAGTTTGGTAGTGCTTGTTGAGCCTACTTGCAGACACCAGCCTAGGGATTACTAGTGATGTATTTACCATCCCCTTTTGATTTAAAATTGGAAGTGTGGGAAATTAATGAGGTTGTATAAATATTGACTGAAAGCATGGTGATTTTCAAGAAAAGCATAGTATGAGTTTTCCTTCAAATGGCATGGCATAACGTATGCATTTACATAAAATATTGTGAATCTTGCATAAATGTACATACTTTGTTAAGGTTTCTCTACTGGGCTATATGCTCATCCCTATGGGTTTTGGTGCAGGTAAAGATGTGGTGATCCCGCCGAATTGAGGGCGTGGAAGTATTTTGAGAAGAGTAGTGCACTCTTATTTTTATTTTGGTTTAGGTTCGAGTGACCACTTTTGTGTAACCAGGTTTATGCCTTGGAAGATGTAGCCCTTAAGGGCATTGTATTGTTTTGAGAATGGATGCCTTACATGCTATAGATTCATATGTTTTGTGTCGATGAATGTATACCCGCATGTAAAACCTTTGTAAGGACTCTAATTTAATTATGTAAAGATGGGCGATTATTGTTATTGTTAAGTGAATGTTGATCACTTGTGGGTAGTTCATGTCAAATTATTTGAGAATTATTCTGAGGGCGGTGTGGACACCCAAAAACATTTTCCCACATTCGTCCAGCGATAAGCCTAGACAAGGCAATTGGACACCTTTAATTCAAACCACCCCCCACATTTGCCGGCTACTATACAGCAGGATGTGGGCCCCCAAAAACCTTTTTCTTTAATCTTTAAAACCATCCCCCACATTTACCGGTTATTATACGGACGGTCGTAGGCACCGAAAAATCATTTTTCAACTCCCCGTGTGGGTATCAACACAACACCACCCAACACAACTCAACCCAAACTCAACATAACTCAACACAACACAACCCAAACTCAACACAACCCCAACACAACACAACACAACACAAACCAAACTCAACACAACCCCAACACAACACAACACAACTCACTATGATTCAACACAATTCAACATAGCCAACACACTTCAACGTAATCAACACAATTCAACATAATCACCACAATTGAACATAATCAACACAATTCAACATGTTTCAACCTAACACCTCTAAATATAATTCAATTCAACATAATTCAAGGTAAACTCCTAATTTTTCATTTCATCATTTCATCCCACGGCTCATGTCATCCATATCATTAACTAATCCTTTTTCCCAAATTTCATTTCATATCATAGCATGATTTACAATATCCATAATAAAGGTTCAATCGCAAATTTTCAACATAATTTTCAAACACTTCCAAAATTCAATTAAACTTGTATATATACAATTCAATACCTTAATTTCATGATTCTACTTTCAATTTGGGCAAAATCATTAGTTATCATCATGAATCAACTTAGGATTTTCAAGAAAAATCAAGAATTTCAAGAAAAATTCAAACTTCTTAAACCTTTACTTTTTATTCTAATTTTCCCATTGATTATACACCTAAGGTTCATAATCCATAATCTAAACCCAACAATAGAACCCCAACTCTTCAAACCCGAAATCCTCAATTTCCATGATATAACTCTATATGCTCAAGATGTAGATTTTGCATTTATATAATCAAAATACCACAAATTTATCTATTAATGCAAGCATTGAAGAAGAACTAGGACCCCTACCTTAAGATTGGAAGCTAAGGCTGAAGACCTATCTTCAAACTTCAATGAAATACCCAAAATAATAGGTCAAAGTCTTGATCCTTGCTTGTTCTTCAACCTTGATGCAAGATCCATGGTGGATTTGTTGGTAAGAATGGATGAAATCAAAGTTTTGGGGGCTAGGTTTTTGGACAAGGAGGAGGGGAGAGGAAGAGAGGATGAAAAAATAAAGTTTTTGGGCCAAAATGTCACTTTATAATGTCTCATTAGCGACACAGTCGCTCGAGCGAAGCGTGGCTCAAGTGTGGAAATGATGCTCGCAGGTTTTCTAAAAAACGCACTCGTCGCCCGAGCGAAGAAAGTCTCGCCCGAGCGAGCATGCTTCCAGCATAGAAACTAAAAATTCGAACAGGTGTAACTTTCTCATTCAGACTCCGTTTTAGGTTGTTCTTGTGTTCAAATTGAAACCCCGAAAACAAGCTTTCCAATGGTTCTAGCCTCACATTCAAATTCAAAGTATGGAAGAGAAAAGGGCAAAAGAGTGAAGGTTGGTCAAAAACTTAAACTCAAACTTGGGGCTTTTTATCTAGTCTTACCTAAATATCTTGTTAAGGCTTCAATCAAGGTTCCAAACATCACCCATGGGTCTTCAATTATAATATTTAAAGTTCACTTGCCAACCCATCAATATCAAGAGTCTGACAACCATACAAGTTTTAAGGTGATGGGCACCACTTTACATCAATCCAATGTGAATTAAAATCCGAGTCATTACAGTTGACCTATTTTCTCACCAAATTTCTATTTTTAAGAACTGTGCCAGAAAAATCTGTTTTTCATCCAACTTTCAAAATTTCGAGAAAAATGTAGAAAAATCTTATGACCTCCATTTTATGTCAAAATCTTCCTTAGGGAGTTATCTTTCAACTAAAACTAGTTTCATTGAAAACGAGTGAGCTCTTTGTAAGAAAATCTAATTTTCGTAACGATCAATGAATCTGGACAGCGCTGGAGTGTTTCTTAAATAACTAAAAATCTAGAAAAGTTATCACATTTCCGAAACATGTTCTGAAACCTAGATTAAATTCTGTACAAACCATAAGAAGGCCGAGTTTGGTAAAAATCTAAAATAGCCCTTTCGGTTTTAGTCTTTAAATGGTCCTGAATCTGGAAATTTAGTTTTGCATGGGTGTTTTATGCTCTTGTGTACATGAATATGCTTATTAATTTATGATCATGTCTTGGTATGATATTGCATGTGTTACGGTTATATTCCTTATCTTCTTCATTTTAATGATACTCATGCTTATGTGGATATTACTATCTTGTTGAGTTTGTTCTAACTTGACTTAAAACATTGATTCAAACGGAAAACTTAATTGGGATGGTATTGGGTTTTCGATCAATTGAATAATGAAGAGATGATAATGATTTATGTATGGATTGATGGGATGTGCTCCCTAATTGAAGGTTAAGTTTTGCGCAAGCGGTTGTCGCGTAAACCCTAGAATGGAACGGACTTATTCGGACTCTTTGCGATGGTTTGATTGGTGAGATAAGGTTGGGTCCGGATGGAACATTCTGGAGGATAAAACTTTTTGGAAGGATAAGGTTGGATTCTGGAGATAAAACCTTTTTCTTTTCGTTGTCCCTTTTGAGGCCCTGCGGTTGGCACTACGCGGTATATAACCCTTGGTAGGCATTCGAGGTTAGTTCTGCAACAAAGCAGCAAAAAGGGGAGTTCCGAATAGTCCGGTGTCCAATTCTTGTGGTTGGGAGGATGAAATCTCTTTGGGAGATTTCTAGAATACTAACCACTAACATTATAACCTTTGATATCTATTTGAAAGACATGTTACTTTCCTCTATTATTGAAATTGTTATTGACTTGAATATCATGCTTCATTACTTGCTTGCTATAAATATGATGGTGTATTGGATTGGAAAAAAGGGACGGGGTGTGTGTGCGTTTACTCGGCATTCAAAGCTCACGACGTTTCATGCCAGGTATTGAAGACTATTAGGCTGGTCGAAGGCAAAGCTAAAGTATTTGAGGACGTATGGCTATCCTATGAGAGTTAGGAACTAGTTATGTTAAACGTGTTTTGAGATTGTAAGTGATAGATCCCATGTTGTATTTAAGACATGATTTTTGTAATTTGTATATATATAACATTTGTAAACTATCCTTATGCTCCGTCAACTCATGTAGGCCTTGTGTTAATACCTTGTCAAGATCTGTCAAAAAGGTAGCTTTGCTATCTAAGATGGTTGAACTTAGAAGGGAGGCAATTTTGACTCCTCCGACCTTCCTGGGATCTTGCTTCGTTCTTAGCCAAAGGACTCATTAGTGACGTTTTCTACTCTTAGAACCTTAGATAAACCCTGTATTTAATGGTTAATATATTATCTGATGTTCCCGATTTTTGGGATGTCACAACAAGAGTCAGGTCAAAACGGGGATTGCTATATTCCAGTCCCAACCTAGTTGCTATCATCTAGTTTGCTTTGATGCTTAGACACTCGCCTCTCTTTATTGATGTCCATCTCTATATTCTGTACATCTAATTTCCATCAATAAAGTTTTTTGGCTGATCAAAAAAAATAATAAGACAAAGCTAAACATGAAATTATGCCAAATTGGACAAATTCCCAACAACTTAATACAATTTCAAAAAATTAAATTATATTAACAAAAACAACTCAATCATTAAAAATAATATAGTTGTATTTTTGTATTTCGATTTTTAAAAGTTATTATATCAGATACATGAATGTAACTATGTCAATAAATGTCGTCTTATCTTTATGACGTTTTGCAAAGGTCCACAGTCAATTATAATTGGCATTTTCATAAATTTTGAGTTTGTGTCATATCCGTGTCATGTCCGTATCATAACATGAAATTATGCCAAAATGGGCAAATTCTAACAACAATACATATTCAAAAGTAAAATAAATTAAACTAAAACAACTCAATCATTGAAAATAATATAGTTGTGTTTTTGTATCTCAATTTTCAAAAGCTATTATATCAAATACATGAATGTAACTATGTCAATAAATGTCATCTTATCTTTATGACGTTTTGCAAACATCCACAGTCAATTATAATTGTTATTTTGATAAATATTGTGTCTGTATCGTATCCATGTCATGTCCGTGTCTATACTTATTAGGTTTCTATTGTATAATTGGGATGGAGATGGTATGTCTTAAACTAGGTTAGGCTTAACCTGCATGAAGTTTGGGATGAGAATGAGATTTGGCCACCCTATTTGAAATATGATTTTTAAAAAAATAAAAAACCAGCTTAAATCATTATTGCTTTTCACATTTTTTTTTTTAAATTCAAAGAACTCTATAAATTGCTTAGTTGTATTCTATGTGTGTGTGTGTGTGTGCGTCCGTGTTTAGGGTCTTGTTTTTGAAGGAATGTGCTATAGTGGAGAACAAGGGTGTGGCTTAAAGGTGAGTGGTTGGGTTAGGGTTGGGGAGGATGAGGGGAAGTTGGGTTGGATTTTGGTATTAGACGAAATGGAACCGGGGTTGGCATAGGCGTCAGAGTTAGGGTTAATGTAGAAGATAAAGTTGGGGATGGGGTGTAGTGATGTCACGCTCCAAAAATAATACAATGAATCCAACCCACAAGCAAAAAGATAATAGACTCTGTTTGGAAGAACTTTGGAATTGTGATTTCAGCTCTTAGTTTGCATATGGTGTTTGGTTGTGGCTTTCAAAAATTAATTCCATACTCACTTTTGAAAATTCGGTTGAAGGTGGGAAAATTTGGGCTAACCAGTCGTCCTACTGGATGCCTTACCAGTTGATCGGCCGGTTGACCGGAATAGTTTTTTTTTTTTTTTGGGCAATTGACACATGTTAATTTTTATATATTCAACAAAAAATATTTTCTGATTTTTTTTAATTTTTTTTAGCTTTAATAGAATTTTGAGTTGTGTATTTGGTTATGAGTTGTAAGTTTTTATATCAAATATCAATGTCACATAAAAAATTCCCCACTCAATTCAAAAAACTCTTTTCAAAACTCATTCACCAAACAAATTTTCTACACTCAAATCATAATTCCAAAACTCACAAACTCAAAATACAACTCTATTCTCAAATCATATTTAGAAAACACTACCAAACACAATCTATGATACAAAATGTAGCAACCCTCACCCTACTCTAGTCATACTTGCATACATTCATGTATGATCTTGTCTTGTTTGCTTGAATATTACTTACATGCTTTGTTCTTGCACGGTGTGATCTTGAGATCATCCTAAGCCTAGTCACCTTTGAACCCTTTCACACTTAGAACTATCTTGAAACCACTTTGTTTGACCTCCATTTTCACCTGGCATATTGGCGAGATGTCACTATCTAGGCAGGTGTACAACACCAAGGCTGAGATGTGTGTTATCTAAGCGGAGATGTTTACTCTTGAACCCAAGTGATTTTGTTCTGGATTAGTGCGACCTAGAGGTGTGGCACATCTAGGCCAAGGTGTAACCTGACTTAGTCAAGTGTTATCCTTCCAAGCGATGTCATTGTTGCGATTCTTACGAAGCCTTGTCCTTAGCGAAGATTATCACTTCTTTGGAGTGTTTTGCCGTCTAGCTTGTTGAACACACCTTGTCATAGTCTTGTCTTGTCGATCGACCACCTTTTGGGAAGAGCCAATCGGTAGATGCCACGTGTCCCAGAGGTTAAGTTAGTGACTATCGGAAAACTCTTCATTTTGTATCACACCCTTGTCTTTTTAGAGAGAGGCTCTAGGAAGAAGAAGAAGTTCTTGAGAGAAGGAGTAGACTTCCAAGCTTAATCGTTGGAGTTTAGACCGTAAGATTCGAGTTTTGAGGTTAGAATCTTAATCTACTCTTGTCGTTCTCATTGACCATCTAGCTGCATTGCACGATCGAATCTGTTTTGCATGCCATGCATTGATTTAAAGTTGGTTTTAGAAAGAGAAACTAGTGTTCATGTGTTCTTGATGAAAAGTCTTGTTTTGATCCGAAGGTCTGTAACAAAAACCATGTTTTTGTGTTTGTTTTCTTAAGACCTTTGAGTATGGGTACCCAGGTCCATGTTTTGAAACTCATAGCATGAAATCTCAGATTTTGTAATAACAAGTTATGATCTTTGCATTCATCTTTTTCAAGTTCTTCATGTTCATGTTCTTCATGTTCTTGGCGAGAGAAACCAGTTTTCGACTTCGTTCCCTCGAATGTGGCCATCGGGACCTCACCTCGGCGAGGAGGAGTGGGACCTCGGCCAAGACCTGGTTAGTGCCCAGCATGTTTCCCCGAGATGAGAAACAGTGTTTGCTTCGATTTGACTTAGTTTTTGAAGGATGCCGAGGTCATTTATGTGCATGTGAAGTTCATTTAAAAGTATATTCAATAAACTTGCCATGTGTTTGTAGGACTTGGACTTGCCTCGACCCCGACGTTTGAAGAACTATGTGAGTGGTATTTTTAATAAAGATATGTTATAAAGCTTTGATAAAACCTTGTTTAACCTCGTTCGGAAAGTATTTGCAAGCATGAATGATTATTCCTAATTGCAATAAATGCTATCTTGTTTTGATGACATTTTGGAAGTCCGTATGTGCTACGGACTCTAAGCATTTGTAGCACAAGTCCTTAGTGTCCGGGGACTATAATGCAACGACACCATTGTTTTGATATCTCGCTTGTCTTGTCTGGTCTTGTCTTGCCTTGCCACCGACGGTTTTTGGCGTGGGTTTGCTTGTCCGGAATGTCATCCCTTGTATTATATTGATGCTAGTAAGCATCCCTTGAAGCTTGATAGATCCACTAGATGGACTTGGTTCATTCTTTGGTATTTCACTGGTTATATTATGTATTGTTTTGCTAAAGATCTTGGATATCAGTCATGCAAACCCCTTTATTATTTATACCATTCACTGAGTATCCAAGCTCACCCTCTCTATATATATGTAGGTGATGAGCAGGACGGCGGCGACGCCTAGATGTGTTTGCCGATGTGTTTTGGATTTGTGTTTTGCAACGTCTTGAAGATCATGCTTCTTAGCTTGCATTTTATTGTATTTTGTACATGATGGCTTGAGAAGCCTTTTGGTCAAGATGCATTTTTGTACTTCATTGTGTTTGTAATTAAGTTTCAAAAGATATATAAAGATGTACGCCATTTCATTTGACTTATGCACAGCTCCTGTGGACTACTCGATTATTATTATTATTATTATTATATGTTACTTCTGCGCTTGTAAGCCCTATATATATTTATACTCTGTTTGTGTGTGAATCCTTGTAAGAGGCTTTCGGTAATCTCGGATTACTGGCCATCATGGCACCATCCTACTAGGGGCGGGTTGGGGTCGTGACACAAAAGCTAACACATGTTCGTGTACAAAAGCTAATACATGCGATATACATTCACAAACTATTCATCCTGAATCTAAAGCATGTGTTGTATTGATATAGGCGAAAACTAAGCAGATGACCATATGCCCTATGGGCTTACATATTTCAAGTCATTGCTTGGTTACAACAAAAGTGAGTCTAGCTCAATCTGTTAAAGTCATTGGCTATACAAAGAATACGACAAAATAAAGCGCTTGCTCCCAATGTCCCTCCAAACTATTGCCTTGGCAAGGCATATCACCAGCACTTGAAAATGGTTTTTCCCAAATATGGAGAGCCAAAGCCCAGTAAGAATAATCTAACACAATATATAAGATTTAACAAAGATATAAGTACAATGTGCATATGCAATGCCTGTGACAAAACATTCACATTTTTATATAATCATAAAGCACCAAGTTCATATCTTATTCCATTTCCTTCAATTCATGAGCCAATTTCATTATCTTTTAACAACCCAATTGAGACTACAGTTCAGTGGTTATCTAATCAAAACAATTACCACACAAACACTTAAATCTGTCATTTTACAGAAATTTCGTCCACGGGATTGGCACCCATGTATACGCACAGTTTCAGGACTTTGACACAGGACACTCCGGCCAACTTAATTTCAATGAAGTCCATCCTCTATCTCCTCCCAAACATGGAGTACATCCCCTTTCTTCTCCCAAACATCATATATATACAATGTATTTAAAACATAGTTATATTCAATGACAATCAACAATATATTAGTTTTAATTCACCTAATCCTCATGCAATTTCTACAACAATCATAGCTATCCTCCTCTGATAGCCCAATACAATTGTTTCTAAACAGATATTAAATCTCAAGACAGATAATTTATTCAAAATTTCCATATGTGAGAGGTATTACATACACAACTCCATCTACTTCAATATTCGTCCAATCTCACGTTTACAACACCAATTTCATTTATTTATACAAAATAAATATTCGAATCATTTTAGGGAAAACTCATCTTTTCAAATATTAACCCAAGGCCAAAATCAACTATATTGTAACCATACCACCTTATATTTAACCTCATAACCATTCCCACAACATACACTTAGAAACCCCTCTTTTGATTTTACAACCCATGTAACACCCTAAGTTTTAATTACCCGAAAACATTACCAAAAGCCTTTAATTTAGGTCCATTATATATATATATATATTTTATACAAATTTCTGTTTCCCATGAGTAATAGAAACATAGTAACACTTGTTCTTTCTCTCAATGAATACAACAACAATAATACATGCCAAGCTTCCTCGACATAACTACAATTAAATAATTACAAATATCAATGTAGAATATTCACTTCCTTCACATCTCGTTGAAATTACATATGAGACCCATGGACTTCTTAACTCTTCAACTAATGAATCTGAATTCTCTTCGTGAAAAAAATAAAACAGCGAGGGATGAGCACTAATGCCCAGTAGCAGTCTCACAATTCTAAAACAATAACTAACATATAGATAGAAATGATCATGCATGCAGGGTGATACATAAGTAGAAAGTGTGCTATTTATGATCAAATACGATACATATAAGTAATTTTCTTTTCAATAGGATTCCACAAAGCTTTTTGAAGAAATCATCTTTTTATTTATCACATAATACTCTTGTATTAGTTAATAATCTCCTTCCCATTACTTCTCTTTTTTACATTTCATAAATTTCTGAGATCAGTTAGTTATACATTACCAATATTCATGCATACCACACTCTTGATCACAATAACCAATATTCTACAATAATTAGTATCCCAACAAGGTACATGTATGACTACATTTATTTCATCATATATCAACAACCCAATTAGACAATAAGATTTATTCAACTTGAGCCTTTGCACTTCCATAACTCATGAACATGGTCCACAACTATCGCCATCATATTTACAAGTCTCATTAATAGTTTTCTTCATGAGTCACACGCTTTACCGATCACAAGCCGGAAGGAATGCAGAACCTCGGGCTTTTCCAGTCACAAGTCGGAAGGAACATAGAACCTCACGCTTTACCGGTCACAAGCCGGAAGGAATGCGGAACCTCAACATACCACACACTTTCCCGGGCGCTACTCCAGAAGGAAGGCGGGACCTATTTCAAGCGCCACGCTTTGCCGGCTCAAAATACGGCGGGAAACGGACCCCAAGGTAACATCACAATCCATCATTATAATTAGTGGGCAATGCCAACACACCTTCCATTATTTCTATTATGCACTGGTTCAATATACATTCACCATGTGATAAGAACTCCTTTACATAACAAGTCCCCATTTTATTCCACCACATTCTCTATCATCCATCAAGTTATTCATTATTTTGCACAATAATATAACAACACCTCTACCAAGGGCATAAGGGTTCATTTTTAAAACATTCACAACACTTATATTCTAACTATTTCTTTACTTCTCCATATTATTATCAAGTCTTCAAACTTAATTTTTCACATCACATTGACTTTCAATTACCACCCAAGGCTGTAAATTAAATCCCCAACACTAATTTCTTTGATATAACTCCTTCATATAACCCCGTCATATTTCACGATCACCCATTTATCATTGTTCACACTCATCTTAACCCAACATAGACTTAACACAATTTAACATAACTCAATGCAATTTCAACACAACACAATAAAATTCTTAAATATTCATGTCATCATTTTATCACAAATCTCATATAATCCATATCATTAACAATTCATTTACCCAAATTTGGTTTCATATTATAATATAATTTATAAGATCAACAATAAAAGTTCAATACATAACTTTTACATAAATTTTCAAATACTTTCAAAATTCAATTAAACTTGTATATGTGCAATTTAACACCTCAATTTTATAATAATACTTTCAATTTAAGCAAAACCATCATCTATCTTCATGAACCAAACTAGAGTTTTTAAGAGAAATTAAAGTTTTTCATAAAAATACATTTTTATTCTAATTCTCCTATTGATTATATACCCAATTTCATAACCCAACAAATAAATCCCAATACTTCAAACCCTAGACCCCCAATCTCATGATTTATCACAATATGTTTAAAAACATAAATTTTGTATTTATATAAAGAAATACTACAAATCTATCTATCAATGAGAGTATTGAAGAAGAACTATAAACCCTACCTCAAAGACCAAGAAAAGAAGCTAGATCAAGAGCATCCTTTCGAAAATCCAAAATCCAATCGGTTGAAAATGTTGAGCTTCAGGTATTCTTCACTTTTTGGTGAGAGATCTTGGCCAAATCTTTGAGAAAGGGAAGGTATTTGGACCAAAAATCTATGATTTTTCGGACTTAGGATGAGAGGAACGAAGAGAGAAAAGAAAAGTGGAGAGAACGATCTAGAAAATCACTTTTTAAGCTGTTGCATTTGCGTAGTCCACTCGAGCCCCACTTTCGGCGCTCGAGCGCACTTGTTTCCAGCACAGATACTAAAACTTCAAACGGACATAACTCTCTCATCCGAACTCCGTTTTAGGTCGTTCTTGTGTCCAAATTGAAGCCCTGGAAACAAGCTTTCCAATGGTTCTGTCTTCACACCCAAATTCAAGGTGTGGAAGAAAGAGAAATGGGAAAAAGAGTGGTGGCTATTTGTAGGAAAATTACCCAAGTCAAAGTTTTTGGTCCAATCTTACTTTGCCATCATGTTACCACTTCGATCAATAACCCAACATAAAACAAGGAGGCTTCAAATGCAATAATAAAAATCTCAAGAGTAGTCCCACTAGTCCCAGAAATTCAGACTCAACCTGGCAGACTGCTCGAGCGTCCAATCTTACGCTCGAGTGAACAGACTAACAAAGCCGACTGCTTGAGCAACCACTCCTGCGCTTGAGCGGAAATTCATAACTCTCAGAATCTTTGTCAGACTGCAAAAGTTCGGGGAGCCTCACAAGACCGCTCGAGCTTCAACTCTTGCGCTCGAGCGGAGGGAAAAACTCTGAAGTGTTACAACCCATACCCGAGGTTTGTCCATAATACACCCAAAGCCCACCATTGTTACACAATCATCAAATAACAAAGGTAAAAACCATATGAAAGTGTAGAAAATCCCTACCTCGAACTTAGAAGACCAAAGCAACAAGGGAGAAACTTCAAAGACATCAAAACCAACTTCTACTCGGATTAAAACGGAGCTCTTGAGACGCTCTACCTTTTTCTCAAAGGCACTAGGGTGAAGATTCCAATCGATCTAGGTGAAATGGTAGAGAGAAGATGAGTTTTAGAGAGAGAAACTCAAGATCTAGGTTTTTGAAAAGTTTTGGTGGAGAAAAGAATGAAAAAGTGATGAAAAAAGTCATCTTCACGGACTGTTATACACGCAGTCCGCTCAAGCGTGAAAAGTGGCGCTCGAGCGCCAGACAAAATGTTTCTCTTTAGCATGGGAAGTGATGCTCGAGCATAGAATACACACTTTCAGAAGTTTTGTAGTTCTGCAAAAATACGGAGGAGAAAAATTGCAAAGCCTGCTAGAGCGCAAGAATGGCCACTTTCGGCGGATAAGCAAAAATATGGGCAACATAGGTTTGGAAAATCAAGCAACCAACCTATCCCAAACACACAACTACAATCCAAATGACCAATCCAAGGAACAACAACAGGAATAAGAGATGGACAACAACATTGAACCATGAAACCCGAGTCCAGAACATAATAAAATGTCAGGTCAAAACCAAAGTTGTTATAAGTGAGGACGATTGGGGTGGTAGTAGTGGTAAGGAAATGAGTTAGTAGTGGGCTAATAGGGTTAGGAAAGGTGGAGGAAAGCGAAGAGGTGTTGGAAATGTGGATGTCGTCGGTTGTTGAAAAATTTAGAAAGCGCGTGGGTAGCAAAGAGAGGTAGGGTAGGGCTAGCTAGTAATTGGAGATGGTGGAAGATGAAATAGGAAAAGAGAGAGGCGATGGGGACAGAGAAGTTAAAGCGGTAAAAATAGAAGTGGCATTTTAGCAATTTTATTCATGCTCTCTCATTTTGCAATTATTAACCTCAAATGTTAAATTTATGTAATTCTCTTTAAATTTTATTCATATTGAAGATATTTATCTCACCTCTTATATGTTTAATGTAAGTGATTAATTTTCTCACGACTACCCTATAAACATAATGGTTTATGAGTTGCCAATTACAGGTGCCAAGTCAATTAGTTGCTAAACATAGGGATGGCAACGAGGGTTTGGTATCGACCAACCCTTCCCAAACCTCATTTATGAGGAACAACAACCCATTCCCTTTCAAATCCTGAATGATAACGAGACAAAACTAAACATTAAATTATGCCAAATGGGGTGAATTCCCAACAACTTAATAGAGCTTCAAAAAATAAAATAAATGAAACTAAAACAACTCAGTCATTAAAAATAATGTAGTTGTGTTTTTGTATCTCGATTTTGAAAGTTATCGTATTAGACAAATGAATGTAACTATGTCAATACATGTCATATTATCTTTATGGCATTTTGCAAACGTCAACAATCACTTATAAAAATGGCGTCTTCATAAATGTTGTTGAATTCAAACCATTAACTTAGTTATCATTATCAGAATAAAAAATGTAAAACAAATAAATAAATAATTTAAGTTGAAATTTAAAATAAATCACATTTATGGTTGAGTGACCAAATCTCATCATTTTCCAAATGTTTTGCATGATAAGTTTACATATTTTGTCCTCGCTCCAACTTGGGTTGAGACATAGTAGCTAATTAGACAATATTTCTTAATTGGATCGAACTTCTCGTAAGTTTAAATATGAACTTGACCATCATGTTTGAGCTCATAAGGCCCACCACAATTCCTTTTTGATGATATGAACCATTCTTTTGGTAAGGTTCTCTATTTACATTATTTGTTCTTTTTTTTAAAACAAATATGAATAATGAAAACGTTACTATTATCGAATTGACCAAATTTTTTTCATATATAATACACATAAAAGGCCTTATAAAATGAATGATTTAAATAATCAAAATGGGACTTGTAATCTGTAACGCCTCGTATTTTATCACTCAGATAACATTACCAATATTCATTAATCAAGTCCATTTACAAATAACATTTCATCCTTGGATGAAATGATGAATAATTAAATATACATATTCCCTCTTGTTATACAACAATAACATTTACATACAAATGAAAGAAATTCCCTATGGCTTACAATAAAAGAGGGGATACTACTCTTTACAAAAAAAATAGCACTCAGCCAAACAACAAATAAAGTAGTACAATCCATCACTACATTATATATATGAAATGGTAAAACCCACTGTTTGATCTTCAAATCCGAAAAATAAAGAGATGTTCAATATCAAAATAAATAGTTTATTCAAAACTTTCATAGGTGAGATAATACATATCCAATATCACCATTTATAATCATAACCTTCCAATTTCACGTTTTCAATGTTAATCCCTATTATTTATGCAAAATAATGATTTAGTCAAATTAGGGCAAAAATCCCCCTTTTACCAAATATCAACCCAAATAGCAAACACAACTACTTTGGTACAACATGATCCTATATTCAAGCCTCACACTCATTTACCTCATACTCATCAAAAACCCCTCTTTTCCATATAACACCGAAATCTTAGATTTGTTCAAACCACAACCAAATCTCATCATCTATACACAATAGCTAATAACTAAGCTAAAAATCATATTAGAGTGTAGAAAATCCACACAAATTAAATATTACCATTACCATTCTACTATGCCAAAAGTTATGGTATAATCTTAATAACACACTTTTAACCATAATGGATAAAACCTTTTAACCAAAACTAATTTAATCCACTAAATTAGTAAGTTTATTATATTCAGAAATTTTCAAATTAATAATACCAAACCTAACTTCACATGCCTCATCCCTCAAACATAACTATATTTCAACTTAACCATTTTTCATGCCAAGCTATTTAAAAGGTAATATTTTTTTACCAAATTCTTTACCAATAACAATTTAACAAATTTTTCTAAAATTACTTAACCAACATAATATTTATATAAAAAATCATGAAATATTTACACAGAAAAGGCCTTATAAAATGAATGATTTAAATAATCAAAACAGGACTTGTAATGTGTAACGCCCCGTATTTTATCACTCGGATAACATTACCAATACTCATTAATTAACTCTATTTAGAAATAACATTTCATCCTTGGATGAAATGATGAATAATTAAATATACATATTCCCTCTCGTTATACAACAATGACATTTACATACAAATAAAAGAAATGCCCTAAGGCTTACAATAAAAGAGGGGATACTACTCTTTACAAAAAAAAATAGCACTCAAACAAACAATAAATAAAGTAGTACAATCCATCACTACATTATACTTATGAAATGGTAAAACCCATTGTTTGATCTTCAAATCTAAAAAGTATTTCCTGTACACATGTACAGGTAGGGGGTGAGCAAGCTCACCAAACAATCTAATATTAAAACATTAAAAGATATACGATTACAAAGATACTCCTACATATACGTGAAATCATATCATGTCAAAACCGTATGATTTTATTACATAATCTCTTAAATCCAATTTATTTAATTAACAACAACAAGTTAACTTAAATAAATAAACATGTTTCAATAGCAACAGGACATCTTTTTCAATTCATTCAATTATCTCATTATCAATTGAATCAAATGATTAAACAATTCATCAAATCCATTTTATATGGTCTTATGAGATGAATGCATATGCCATGTCATGCTCAAAATATTTTTCTCATCTTTTGAAATCTTATGCACAATGCCAATTTGAAAACACATTAATCCAACAATTTCAATAAAATTCCAAGATGGTAAATACGACTCAGGTAATCCCTAGGCTAGTGTCTGCAAGTAGACTATACAAGTACTACCAATTCATTTCCAGTTCATTTTATGCTACTCAATTCATGAGTTAAATTCATTATCTTTCAACAATGAAAATGAGACTACAACTCAATGATTTTCCAATTATGCAAAACTCACATGAACACTTCAAACCTGCCATTTTACGGATATTTCGTCCGAAGGAATCGGCACCCATTTACATATAAAATTTCGGGTCTTTCATCCAAGACACTCCGGCCAATTTGCTTTAAATAGAGTCCATCCCCTTTCTCCTCCAAAACAAATATACATATGCAATGTATTTATAAACATAATCACATATGAAGTACATCTCCTTTCTCATCCCAATAAACATACATATACAATGTATTTATAACATGATCAAATTCAATGACACCAACTATGGATTAGCATTAAATCGCCTAATCTTCATGTAATTTCTATAACAATCATAGCTATCCTCCACCGATAGCCCAATGCAATTATTTCTAAAGAGATGCTCAATATCAAAATAAATAGTTTATTCAAAACTTCCATAGGTGAGATAATACATATCCAATATTATCATTTATAATCACAACCTTCCAATTTCATGTTTTCAATGTTAATCCCGATTATTTATGCAAAATAATGATTTAATCAAATTAGGGCAAAAATCCCCCTTTTACCAAATATCAACCCAAATAGCAAACACAACTACTTTGGTACAACATGATCTTATATTCAAGCCTCACACTCATTTACCTCATACTCATCAAAAATCTCTCTTTTCCATATAACACCCAAATCTTAGATTTGTCCAAACCACAACCAAATCTCATCATCTATACACAATAGCTAATAACTAAGCTAGAAGTCATATTAGAGTGTAGAAAATCCCTACAAATTAAATATTACCATTACCATCCTACTATGCCAAAAGTTATGGTATAATCTTAATAACACACTTTTAACCATAATGGATATAACCTTTTAACAAAAACTAATTTAATCCACTAAATTAGTAAGTTTATTATATTCAAAAAATTTTAAATTAATAATACCAAACCTGATTTCACATGCTTCATCCCTCAAACATAACTATATTTCAACTTAACCATTTTTCATGCCAAGCTATTTAAAAGGTAATATTTTTTTTACCAAATTCTCTACCAATAACAATTTTACAACTTTTTCTAAAATTACTTAACCAACATGATATTTACATCAAAAATTAGAAAATATGCCCAATAGTAACATTTTCAAGATTTTGAGTTCAAAAGTCCACATTTCACATTTTTATTTTCATAAAAATGAACACAACTTACTCATCAACATATCATCTTTTATAAAATATCATGAATATAACACTTTTAGAGTTTTTAATCCCAAAACAACTCTATAATCCCTACTTAAGCATTTACTCCATATTCTAGAACGTTAATTTGTTTTTCTCAAAAATAAATTCCAAATTTAACTTTATATTTCCCACAATAAATCATCTAATCATAAGATGAAGTAGATACAATCCATACAACTATTAAATTCTATTTTCGGATTTCTTTTCACAAAATTAACAACACAAACTGATTTTTTCTAAAATCAATATCAAAATACCAACATTCTTAACATTTTAACAGAATTTTTTCTTCCAAAAATTACCAAACAAAAATCTAAAAATATATCTATATGCAATACCTCTTATAATGATATATTTTCTCAAAATAAGCCTAACATAGCTTTAACATAAAAATATGAAGAAAGTCCCTACCTTAAATAATAAAGAAGAGTAGATCTGGAAGGCAAATCTCGCCCGATTATAAATTCGAGACTACCATTACGAAGATCGCGATGAGCTCTTCGACTTTCATTTACAACACTTTTTAAAAATCTCACTCTAAAGACTCTCACGCAGTTTATCAATGGCGCCGTTTTGCGCATCGCACGGTTTTGAGCAGTTTTTCACTCGCGCATTGCGTACCATTTTGCCTGATTTATCACTTCGCATTTGTTTTGCGCATCGCCTGATTTTCGCGATTTATTACTCGCGCCGTTTTGCGCATCGCCGCGGTTTTTGCGCAATTTATCAATCGCGTTGTATTGCGCGCCGCGCGATTTTCCTGATTTATCACTCGGGCGTTTTGCGCGATTTATCACTCGCCGTTTTGCGCATCGCACCGTTTTGCGAGTTTATCGATCGCGCCGTTTTGCGCAGCGCGCGCGCGATTTATCATTCGCGCCGTTTTGCGCGGCCGCAGTTTAACTGCGATTTTGCGTATCGCCGCCGTTTTGCGCGATTTATCATCGCGCCGTTTTGCGCATCGCGGTTTCTTGCGGTTTATCAATCGCGCCCGCTTTGCGCATCGTGCGATTTTCGCGCGATTTCTCACTCGCGCCGTTTTGCGCGGATCGCACCATTTTGCGCATGATTTGTCGATCGCGCCGTTTTGCGCATCGCCGCGGTTTCGCGATTTATCACTCGCGCCCGTTTTGCGCGCCGCCGCGATTTTGCGCAATTTATCAGTCGCGCCGTTTTGTGCATCGCCGCGATTTTGCGCGATTTATGATTTTCGCGCCGTTTTTTTGCGCGTCGCCGCGTTTTCGCGCGATTTATGACTCGCGCCGTTTTGCGCGCATCGCGTTTTCGCGATTTATCACTCGCGCCATTTTGCGCATCGTACGGTTTTGCGATTTATCACTGCGCCGTTTTTGCGCGCCGCCGTTTTTCGCGATTTATCACTCCGCCGTTTTCGCCTTTGTTTGTTTTGCGCAGTTTATCACTGGCGCCCTTTTGCGCATCGCACTGTTTTGCGCAGTTTATCAATCGCGCCGTTTTGCGCATCGCACGGTTTTGCGCAGTTTATCAATCGCGGCATTTTGCGCATCGCACCATTTTGCACAGTTTATCACTCGCGCCGTTTAGCGCATCGCACCGTTTTGCGCAGTTTATCACTCGCGCCGTTTTGCGCATCGCACCGTTTTGCGCAGTTTATCACTCGCGCATGTTTTGCGCATCGCACTATTTTGCGCAGTTTATCAATCGCGCCGTTTTGCGCATCGCACGGTTTTGCGCACTTTATCACTCGCGCCGTTTTGCGCATCGCACGGTTTTGCGCAGTTTATCAATCGCGCCGTTTTGCGCATCGCACCGTTCTGCGCAGTTTATCACTCGCGCCGTTTTGCGCATGGCACCGTTTTGCGCAGTTTATCACACGCGCTGTTTTGCGCATCGCACTTTTTTGCGCTGTTTATCACTGGTGCCTTTTTCGCATCGCACTGTTTTGCGCAGTTTATCACTGGTGCCGTTTTGTGCATCGCACTGTTTTGCGCAGTTTATCACTGGTGCCGTTTTGCGCAGTTTACCACTCGCGCCGTTTTGCGCATCGCCCCGATTTTGTGATTTACCCTTCGCGCCGTTTTGCGCGCATTACCGTTTTGCGCAATTTATCACTCGCGCCATTTTGCGCCATCGCACCGTTTTGCGCAGTTTATCAATCGCGCCGTTTTGCGCATCGCACGGTTTTGCGCAGTTGATCACTCGCGCCGTTTTGCGCATCGCACGGTTTTGCGCAGTTTATCACTCGCGCCGTTTTGCGCATCGCACCGTTTTGCGCAGTTTATCAATCGCGCCATTTTGCGCAATGCACGATTTTGCGCAGTTTATCACTCGCGCCGTTTTGCGCATCGCACCGTTTTGCGCAGTTTATCACTCGCGCCGTTTTGCGCATCGCACCATTTTGCGCATCGCACGATTTTGCGCAGTTTATCACTCGCGCCGTTTTGCGCATCGCAGCGTTTTGCGCACTTTATCACTCGCGCGGTGTTGCGCATCGCACCGTTTTGCACAGTTTATCAATCGCGCCGTTTTGCGCATCGCACGGTTTTGCGCAGTTTATCACTCGCGCCGTTTTGCGCATCGCACGGTTTTGCGCAGTTTTTCACTCGCGCCGTTTTGCGCATCGCACCGTTTTGCGCAGTTTATCACTCGCGCGGTTTTGCGCATCGCACCGTTTTGCACAGTTTATCACTCGCGCCGTTTTGCGCAGTTTATCACTCGCGCCGTTTTGCGCATCGCACGGTTTTGCGCAGTTTTTCACTCGCATCGCACCGTTTTGCACAGTTTATCACTCGCGCAGTTTTGCGCATCGCACCGTTTTGCGCAGTTTATGACTCGCGCCGTTTTGCGCATCGCACTGTTTTGCGCAGTTTATCACTCGCGCCGTTTTGCGCATCGCACCGTTTTGCGCAGTTTATCACGCGCCGTTTTGCGCAGTTTATGACTGGCGCCGTTTTGCGCAGTTTATCAATCGCGCCGTTTTGCGCATCGCACCGTTTTGCGCAGTTTATCACTCGCGCCGTTTTGCGCATCGCACCGTTTTGCGCAGTTTTTCACTCGCGCCGTTTTACGCATCGCAATGTTTTATGCAATTTATCACTCGCGCCGTTTTGGGCATCGCACTGTTTTGCGCAATTTATCTACTACGCCGTTTTGCGCATCGCACAATTTTTCGCCATTTATCACTCGCGCCGTTTTGCGCATCGCACGGTTTTGCGCAGTTTATCACTCGCGCCGTTTTACGCATCGCGCCGTTTTGCGCATCGCACCGTTTTGCGCAGTTTATCACTCGCGCCGTTTAGCGCATCGCACGGTTTTACGCGGTTTATCACTCGTGCCGTTTTGTGCATCGCACCATTTTGCGCAGTTTATCACTCGCGCCGTTTTGCGCATCGCACGGTTTTACGCAGTTTATCACTCGCGCCGTTTTGCGCATCGCACAGTTTTGCGCAGTTTATCACTCGCGCCGTTTTGCGCATCGCACCGTTTTACGCAGTTTATCACTCGCGCCGTTTTGTACATCACACCGTTTCGGACAGTTCATCACTCGCGCCGTTTTGCGCATCGCACCGTTTTGCACAGTTTATCACTCGCGCCGTTTTGCGCATCGCACGGTTTTGCGCAGTTTATCACTCGCGCCGTTTTGCGCATCGCACCGTTTTGCACAATTTATCACTCGCGCCGTTTTGCGCATCGCACGGTTTTGCGCAGTTTTTCACTCGCGCCGTTTTGCGCATCGCACCGTTTATCACTCGCGCCGTTTTGCGCATCGCCGCGTTTTGCGCGATTTATCACTCGCGCCGTTTTGCGCATTTATCATTTATCGCGCCGTTTTCGCGCTCGTTTTGCGAACTTTATCACTCGCACCGTGTTGCGCATCGCCGCCGTTTTGCGCGATTTATCACTCGCGCCGTTTTGCGCGCCCGCATTTGCTTGATTTATCACTCGCGCCGTTTTGCGCATCGATTTATCACTCGCCGTTTTGCGCATCGCCGCGATTTTGCGCGATTTATCACTCGCGCCGTTTTGCGCGCCATTTTGCGATTTTGCGCGTTTATCATCGCGCCGTTTTGCGCATCGCCGCGATTTTGCGCGATTTATCACTCGCGCCGTTTTGCGCGCCGCCGTTTTCGCGATTTATCACTCGCGCCGTTTTGCGCATCGCCGCAGTTTTTGCGCGATTTATCACTCGCGCCGTTTTGCGCATCGCCGCGTTTTGCGATTTATCACTCGCGCCGTTTTGCGCATCGCCGCGGTTTACGCGATTTATCACTCGCGCCGTTTTGCGCCGCGCCATTTTTGTGATTTATCACTCGCGCCGTTTTGCGCATCGCCGCGTTTTCTTGCGATTTATCAATCGCGCCGTTTTGCGCATCGCGCGATTTTTGCGCGATTTATCACTCGCGCCGTTTTGCGCGCATCGCGATTTTCGCATTTTATCAATTGCGCCGTTTTGCGCGTCGCATCGTTTTGCGCAGTTTATCGTTCGCGCCGTTTTGTGCATCGCCGCAGTTTTGCGCGATTTATCACTCGCGCCGTTTTGCGCATCGCCGCGATTTTGCGCGATTTATCACTCGCGCCGTTTTGCGCGCCGCGATTTTGCGCGATTTATCACTCGCGCCGTTTTGCGCATCGCCGTTTTTTCGCGCGATTTATCACTCGCGCCGTTTTGCGCATCGCCGTTTTGCGATTTATCCTCGCGCCGTTTTGCGCGCCGCTTGATTTTGCGCGGTTTATTACTCGCGCCGTTTTGCGCGCCGCGATTTTGCGCAATTTATCACTCGCGTTGTTTTGCGCATTTTATCACTCGCGCCGTTTTGCGCATCGCCGTTTCTTGCGATTTATCACTCGCGCCGTTTTGCGCGCTCGCGCTGTGATTTATCAATCGCGCCGTTTTGCGCGCATCGCCGCCGTTTTTGCGCGATTTATCACTCGCGCCGTTTTGCGCATCGCCGCGATTTTGCGGTTTATCACTCGCCGTTTTGCGCATCGCACAGTTTTGCGCGTTTTATCACCCGCGCCGTTTTGCGCATCGCACTGTTTTGCACAGTTTATCACCCGTGCCGTTTTGCGCATCGCACTGTTTTGCACAGATTATCACTCGCGCCGTTTTGCGCATCGCACTGTTTTCGGCAAATTATCACTCGCGCCCTTTTGCGCGTCACACGATTTTACGCAGTTTATCACTCGCGCCGTTTTGCGCATTTTATCACTCGCGCCGTTTTGCACATCGCACTGTTTTGCGCAGTTTATCACTCCTGTCGTTTTGCGCAACACACTGTTTTGCGCAGTTTAACACTCGCGCCTTTTGGCGCATCGCACAGTTTTGCGCAGTTTATCACTCGCGCCGTTTTGCGCATCGCACTGTTTTGCGCAGTTTATCACTCGCGCCGTTTTGCGCATCGCCCCGTTTTTCGCAGTTTATCACTGGCCCCGTTTTGCGCGCGCCGCGATTTTGCGATTTATCACTCGCGCGTTTTGCGCGCCGCCGTTTTGCGCAGTTTATCACTCGCGCCGTTTTGCGCATCACACGATTTTGCGCAGTTTTTCACTCGCGCCGTTTTGCGCATCGCACCGTATTGCGTGATTTATCACTCGCGCCGTTTTCCGCATCGCCGATTTTTGCGATTTATCACTCGCGCCCGTTTTGCGCATCGCCGCGGTTTTCGCGATTTATCACTCGCGCCGTTTTGCGCATCGCCGTTTTGCGATTTATCAATCGCGCCGTTTTGCGTATCACAAGGTTTTGCGCGATTTATCACTCGCGCCGTTTTGCGCATCGCCGCGTTTTCGCGATTTATCACTTTCGCGCGTTTTGCGCGCATCGCCAGTTTTGCGCAGCTTATCAATCGCGCCATTTTGCGCATCGCCGGGTTTTGCGCAATTTATCAGTCGCGCTGTTTTGCGCATCGGACTGTTTTGCGCAATTTATGAATCGCGCCGTTTTGCGCATCGCAAGGTTTTGCGCAGTTTATCACTCGCGCCGTTTTACGCATCGCGTCGTTTTACGCATCGCGCTATTTATCACTCGCGCCGTTTTGCGCATCGCCGCGGTTTTTGCGCGGTTTATCTCTCGCGCGTTTTGCGCATCGCCCGTTTTGCGGATTTATCACTCGCGCCGTTTTGCGCATCGCCATTGCGCGATTTATCACTCGCGCCGTTCTGCGCATCGCCGTTTTGCGCGATTTATCACTCCCGCCGTTTTGCGCATCGCGTCATTCTGCCAAATTGATCACTCACGCCGTTTTGCGCATCGCACGGTTTTGCGTAGTTTATCACTCGCGCCGTTTTGCGCATCGCACGGTTTTGCGCAGTTTATCACTCGCGCCGTTTTGCGCATCGCACGGTTTTGCGCAGTTTATCACTCGCGTCGTTTTGCGCATCGCACCGTTTTGCGTAATTTATCACTCGCGCCGTTTTGCACATCGCACCGTTTTACACCGTTTATCAATCGCGCCGTTTTGCGCATCGCACAGTTTTGCGCAGTTTATCACGCGCGCCGTTTTGCGCATCGCACGGTTTTGCGTTGTTTATCACTCGCGCCGTTTTGCGCATCGCACCGTTTTGCGTAATTTATCACTCGCGCTATTTTGCGCGATTTTTCACTGGCTCCGTTTTGCGCATCGCGCGTTTGCGCGATTTATCACTCGCCCCGTTTTGCGCGTCGCGCCGTTTTGCTGATTTATCACTCGCGCCGTTTTGCGCGCCGCGCGTTTTTGCCGATTTATCACTTTCGCGCCGTTTTGCGCATCGCACGGTTTTGCGCAGTTTATCACTCGCGCCGTTTTGCGCATCGCACGGTTTTGCGCTGTTTTTCACTCGCGCCGTTTTGCGCATCGCGCTGTTTTGCGCATCGCACCGTTTTGCGCAGTTTATCACTCGCGCCGTTTTGCGCATCGCACGGTTTTGCGCAGTTTATCACTCGCGCCGTTTTGCGCATCGCACGGTTTTGCGAAGTTTTTCACTCGCGCCGTTTTGCGCATCGCACCGTTTTGCACAGTTTATCACTCGCGCGAGTTTGCGCATCGCACCGTTTTGCGCAGTTTATGACTCGCGCCGTTTTGCGCATCGCACCGTTTTGCGCATCGCACCGTTTTGCGCAGTTTATCACTCGCGCCGTTTTGCGCATCGCACCGTTTTGTGCAGTTTATCACTCGCGCCGTTTTGCGCATCGCACCATTTTGCGCAGTTTATCAATCGCGCCGTTTTGCGCATCGCACCGTTTTGCGCAGTTTATCACTCGCGCCGTTTTGCGCATCGCACCGTTTTGTGCAATTTATCACTCGCGCCGTTTTGCGCATCGCACGATTTTGCGCAGTTTATCACTCGCGCCGTTTTGCGCATCGCACCATTTTGCGCAGTTTATCACTCGCGCCGTTTTGCGCAGTTTATCACTCGCGCCGTTTTGCGCATCGCACGGTTTTGCGCAGTTTATCAATCGCGCCGTTTTGCGCATCGCACCGTTTTGCGCAGTTTATCACTCGCGCCGTTTTGCGCAGTTTATCACTCCCGCCATTTTGCGCATCGCACTGTTTTGCGCAGTTTATCACTGGCGCCCTTTTGCGCATCGCACTGTTTTGCGCAGTTTATCAATCGCGCCGTTTTGCGCATCGCACGGTTTTGCACAGTTTATCACTCGCGGCGTTTTGCGCATCGCACCATTTTGTGCAGTTTATCACTCGCGCCGTTTAGCGCATCGCACCGATTTGCGCACTTTATCACTCGCGCTGTTTTGCGCATCGCACCATTTTGCGCAGTTTATCACTCGCGCCGTTTTGCGCATCGCACGGTTTTGCACAGTTTATCACTCGCGCCGTTTTGCGCATCGCACCATTTTGCGCAGTTTATCACTCGCGCCGTTTTGCGCATCGCACCGTTTTGCGCAGTTTATCACTCGCGCCGTTTTGCGCATCGCACGATTTTGCGCAGTTTATCACTTGCGCCGTTTTGCGCATCGCCCAGTTTTGCGCAATTTATCACTCGCGCCGTTTTGCGCATCGCCTTTTTTCGCGTGATTTATCACTCGCGCCCGTTTCGCGCATCGCCGCAGTTTGCGCTGTTTATCACTTGCGCCGTTTTGCGCATCGCTGCGTTTTGCGCAATTTATCACTCGCGCCGTTTTGCGCATCGCGCGATTCTTCGCAATTTATCACTCGCGCCGTTTGCGCATCGCCATTTTGCGCGATTTATCACTCGCGCGCCGTTTTGCACATCGCACGATTTTTCGCAGTTTATCACTCGCGCCGTTTTGCGCATCGCACCGTTTTGCGCAGTTTATCAATCGCGCCGTTTTGCGCGCGCCGTTTTTGCGCGATTTATCGCGCCGTTTTGCGCGCATCGCGTTTTTGTGATTTATCACTCGCGCCGTTTTGCGCATCGCACCGTTTTGCGCAGTTTATCACTCGCGCCGTTTTGCGCATCGCACCGTTATTTCGCTGATTTATCTCGCCCGTTTTGCGCATCGCCGCGGTTTCGCGATTTATCACTCGCGCCGTTTTGCGCATCGCCGCGTTTGGATTTATCCCTCGCGCCCTTTTGCGCATCCCACCTTTTGCGCAGTTTATCACTCGCGCCGTTTTGCGCATCGCGCCGTTTTGCGCAGTTTATCACTCGCGCCGTTTTGCGCGTCGCACGATTTTATGCGGTTTATCACTCGGGCCGTTTTGCGCGCCGTTTTTTGCGCGATTTTTCAGTCGCGCCGTTTCGCGCATCGCGCCGTTTTTGCGCAGTTTATCAATCGCGCCGTTTTGCACATCACATGGTTTTACGCAATTTATCACTCGCGCCGTTTTGCGCATCGCACCATTTTGCGCAATTTATCACTTGCGCCGTTTTGCGCATCGCACCGTTTCCGCAATTTATCACTCGCGCCGTTTTGCGCATCGCACCGTTTTGCGCAGTTTATCACTCGCGCCGTTTTGCGCATCGCACCGTTTTGCGCAGTTTATCACTGGGGCCGTTTTGCGCATCCCACCGTTTTCCGCAATTTATCACTGGGGCTGTTTTGCGCATCGCTCCGTTTTGCGCAGTTTATCTCTCGCGCCGTTTTGCGCGCGCCGTTTTGCGCGCATCGCCGTTTTTCGCGCAGTTTATCACTCGCGCCGTTTTGCGCGCCGTTTTGCGCAGTTTATCACTCGCGCCGTTTTGCGCATCGCACCGTTTTGCGCAGTTTATCACTCGCGCCGTTTTGCGCATCGCACGGTTTTGCGCAGTTTATCACTCGCGCCGTTTTGCGCATCGCACAGTTTCGCGCAGTTTATCTCTCGCGCCGTTTTGCGCATCGCACGGTTTTGCGCAGTTTATCACTCGCGCCGTTTTGCGCATCGCACGGTTTTGCGCAGTTTATCAATCGCGCCGTTTTGCGCATCGCACGATTTTGCGCAGTTTATCACTCGTGCCGTTTTGCGCAGTTTATCACTCGCGCCGTTTTGCGCATCGCACCGTTTTGCGCAGTTTATCACTCGCGCCGTTTTGCGCATCGCACGGTTTTGCGCAGTTTATCACTCGCGCCGTTTTGCGCATCGCACGGTTTTCTGCAGTTTATCACTCGCGTCGTTTTGCGCATCGCACGATTTTGCGCAATTTATCAATCGCGCCGTTTGCGTCGCCGCAGTTTTGCGATTTATCACTCGCGCCGTTTTGCGCGCCGCGATTTTCGCGATTTATCAATCGCGCGTTTTGCGCATCGCATTTTCGCGATTTATCACTCGCGCCGTTTTGCGCGCGCCGCGTTTTTGCGCGATTTATCACTCGCGCCGTTTTGCGCATCGCCGTTTTCGCGTGATTTATGACTCGCGCCGTTTTGCGCATCGCGGTGTTTTGCACGGTTTATCACTCGCGCCCGTTTTGCGCATCGCCGCGATTTTCGCGATTTATCACTCGCGCCGTTTGCGCACCGCACGGTTTTGCGCAATTTATCACGCGCGCCGTTTTGCGCATCGCACGATTTTGCGCAGTTTATCACTCGCGCCGTTTTGCGCATCGCACTGTTTTGCGCAGTTTATCACTCGCGCCGTTTTGCGCATCGCACTGTTTTGCGCAGTTTATCACTCGCGCCGTTTTGCGCATTGCACCGTTTTGCGCACTTTATCACTCGCGCCGTTTTGCGCATCGCACCGTTTTGCGCACTTTATCACTCGCGCCGTTTTGCGCATCGCACCGTTTTGCGCACTTTATCACTCGCGCCGTTTTGCGCATCGCACCGTTTTGCGCACTTTATCACTCGCGCCGTTTTGCGCACCGTTTTGCGATTTATCAATCGCGCGTTTTGCGCCATGCCGTTTCGCAATTTATCACTCGCGCCGTTTTGCGCATCGCGCCGTTTTGCGCAGTTTATCACTCGCGCCATTTTGCGCATCGCCTTTTTGCCTGATTTATCACTTTCGCGCCGTTTGCGCGCCGCACGGTTTTGCGCGATTTATCATCGCGCCGTTTTGCGCGCCGCGATTTTGCGCGATTTATCACTCGCGCGCCGTTTTGCGCATCGCCGCGATTTTGCGCGATTTATCACTTTCGCGCGTTTTGCGCGCCGCAGTTTTGCGCGATTTATCACTCGCGCCGTTTGCGCATCGCCGCGTTTTGCTCGCCGTTTGCGCATCGCGCGTTTTCGCGGTTTATCACTCGCGCGGTTTTGCCCATCGCCGTTTTCGCGCAATTTATCACTCGCGCCGTTTTGCGCACCGCACGGTTTTGCGCAGTTTATCACTCGCGCCGTTTTGCGCGCCGCGGTTTCGCGATTTATCACTCGCGCCGTTTTACGCATCGCCGCGTTTTCGCGCAATTTATCACTCGCGCGCGTTTTGCGCATCGCACTGTTTTGCGCAATTTATCAATCGCGCCGTTTCGTGCATCGCACGGTTTTGCGCGGTTTATCACTCGCGCCGTTTTGCGCATCGCACCGTTTTGCGCAGTTTATCACTCGCGCCGTTTTGCGCATCGCACCGTTTTACGCAGTTTATCACTCGCGCCGTTTTGCGCATCGCACGGTTTTGCGCAGTTTATCAATCGCGCCGTTTTGCGCATCGCACCGTTTTACGCAGTTTATCAATCGCGCCGTTTTGCGCATCGCACGATTTTGCGCAGTTTATCACTCGCGCCATTTTGCACATCGCACGGTTTTGCGCAGTTTATCAATCGCGCCATTTTACGCATCGCACGGTTTTGCGCAGTTTATCACTCGCGCCGTTTTGCGCATCGCACCGTTTTGCGCAGTTTATCACTCGCGCCGTTTTGCGCATCGCACCGTTTTGCGCAGTTTATCACTCGCGCCGTTTTGCGCCATTTTGCGCGGCTTATCACTAGCACCGTTTTGCGCATCGCCGCGGTTTTCGCGATTTCACTCGCGCCGTTTTGCGAGTCGCGCCGTTTTGCGCGACAGCTTATCACTCCCGCCGTTTTGCGCATCGCACCGTTTTCGCGATTTATCCTCGCGCCGTTTTGCGCGCCGCACGATTTACGCGATTTATCACTCGCGCCGTTTTGCGCATCGCCGCGATTTCGCGGTTTATCACTCGCGCCCGTTTTGCGCTCGCCGTTTTCGCGATTTATCACTCCCGCCGTTTTGCGCATCGCAGTGTTCTTGATTTATCATCGCGCCCGTTTTGCGCGCATCGCCGCGTTTTCGCGCGATTTATCACTTTCGCGCCGTTTTGCGCGCCGCAATTTTTCGCGATTTATCACTCGCGCCGTTTTGCGCGCCGCCGTTTTGCGCATATTATCCCTCGGGCCGTTTTGCGCGTCACACCTTTTTGCGCAGTTTGTCACTCGCGCCGTTTTGCGCATCGCCGTTTTGCTGATTTATCACTCGCGCCGTTTGCGCATCGCGCCATTTTCGCGATTTATCACTCGCGCCGTTTTGCGCGCCGCATTTTCGCTGATTTATCACTCGCGCCGTTTTGCGCCGCCGCGATTTTCGCGATTTATCACTCGCGCCGTTTTGCGCATCGCACTATTTTGCGCGATTTATCACTCGAGCCGTTTTGCGCATCGCACCATTTTGCGAAGTTTATCACTCGCGCCGTTTTGCGCATCGCCGAGTTTCGCTGATTTATCATCGCGCCGTTTTGCGCGCCATCGCCCGTTTTGCTGATTTATCACTCGCGCCGTTTTGCGCATCGCCGCGATTTTCGCGATTTATCACTCGCGCCGTTTTGCGCGCATGCGGTTTGCGCAATTTATCACTCGCGCCGTATTGCGCGTCGCACCGTTTTGCGCAGTTTATCACTCGCGCCGTTTTGCGCATCGTTTGCGCAGTTTATCACTCGCGCCGTTTTGCGCATCGCGCCGTTTTGCGCATCGCACGGTTTTGCGTAGTTTATCACTCGCGCCGTTTTGCGCGTCGCACCATTTTGCGCAGTTTATCACTCGCGCCGTTTTGCGCATCGCACGGTTTTGCGCAGTTTATCACTCGCGCCGTTTTGCGCATCGCACGGTTTTGCGCAGTTTATCACTCGCGCCGTTTTGCGCATCGCACCATTTTGCGCATCGCATTGTTTTGCGCAGTTTATCAATCGCGCCGTTTCGCGCATCGCACGGTTTTGCGCAGTTTATCACTCGCGCCGTTTTGCGCATCGCACGGTTTTGCACAGTTTATCACTCGCGCCGTGTTGCGCATCGAGCGGTTTTCCGCAGTTTAACACTCGCGCCGTTTTGCGCATCGCAGTGTTTTGCACAATTTAACACTCGCGCCGTTTTGCGCATCGCACGGTTTTGCGCAGTTTATCACTCGTGCCGTTTTGCGCCGCTTCGCCCGCGATTTATCAATCGCGCCCTTTTGCGCATCGCTGCGTTTTACGCGCTTTATCACTTGCTCCGTTTTGCGCATCGCACGGTTTTGGGCAATTTATGACACGCGCCGTTTTGGGCATCGGACGGTTTTGCGCTATTTATGAATCGCGCCGTTGTGCGCGCATCGCGCAGTTTTTGATTTATCACTCGCGCCGTTTTGCGCATCGCCGCATTTTTTCGCGCGATTTATCACTCGCGCCGTTTTGCGCATCGCGCGTTTTTGCGATTTATCTCGCGCCGTTTTGCGCATCGCCATCGTTTCTTGTGCGATTTATCACTCGCGCCGTTTTGCGCTCGCCGCGGTTTTGCGCGATTTATCACTCGCGACGTTTTGCGCGTCGCGTTTTGCGCATCGCCACGATTTTGTGATTTATCACTCGCGCCGTATTGCGCTTCGCCGCGTTTTGCGCGATTTATCACTCGCGCCGTTTTGCGCCGCGGTTTTGTGATTTATCACTCGCGCCCGTTTTGCGCATCGCCGCGGTTTTTGATTTATCACTCGCGCCATTTAGCGCATCGCACTGTTTTGCGCAGTTCATCACTCGCGCCGTTTTGCGCATCCCACCATTTTGCGTACCTTATCACTCCCGCATTTTGCGCATCGCACAGTTTCGCGCAGTTTATCACTCGCGCCGTTTTGCGCATCGCACTGTTTCGCGCAGTTTATAACTCGCGCCGTTTTGCGCATCGCACGGTGTAGCGCAGTTTATAACTCGCGCTATTTTGCTCATCGCACTGTTTTGCGCAGTTTATCACTCGCGCCGTTTTGCGCATCGCATTGTTTTGCGCAGTTTGTCACTCCCGCCGTTTTGCGCATCGCAGTGTTTTGCGCAGTTTAACACTCGTGCCGTTTTGCGCATCGCACGGTTTTGCGCAGTTTATCACTCGCGCCGTTTTGCGCATCGCACCGTTTCGCACAGTTCAACACTCGCGCCGTTTTGCGCATCGCACCGTTTTGCGCAATTCAACACACGCGCCGTTTTGCGCATCGCCGCGTTTCGCGATTTATCACTCGCGCCGTTTCGCATCGCGCGGTTTGCTTCGCGGATTTATCTCGCGCCGTTTGCGCAGTTTTGTGATTTTTCACTCGCGCCGTTTTGTACATCGCACCGTTTTGCGCGATTTATCACCACGCGCCGTTTGCGCATCGCCGCGTTTTCTTGTGATTTATCAATCCCGCTGTTTTGCGCATCGCACGGTTTTGCGCGATTTATCAATCGCGCGCGTTTTGCGCATCCCGTTGCGCGATTTCTTGATTTATCACTCGCGCCGTTTTGCGTATCGCACCGTTTTGCGCAGTTTATCAATCGCGCCGTTTTGCGCATCGCCGCCTATTGCGCGATTTATCACTCGCGCCGTTTCTTGCTCGCGCGATTTTGCATGATTTATCACTTTGCGCCGTTTTCGCATCGCCGCTTTTGCTTGATTTATCACTCGCGCCGATTTTGCGCATCGCCGCGTTTTGCGCGATTTATCCTCGCGCCCGTTTTGCGCCATCGCGCGTTTTGCCGATTTATCACACGCGCCGTTTTGCGCATCGCCGTTCTTGCGCGATTTATCAATCGCGCCGTTTGCGCGCTCGCGGTTTTTCCCGCGATTTATCACTCGCGCTGTTTTGCGCATCGCGCCATTTTGCGCAGTTTATCACTCGCGCCGTTTTGCGCCATTGCGGTTTCGCGATTTATCATCGCGCCGTTTTGCGCATCGCCGCGATTTTGTGATTTATCACTCGCGCGTTTTGCGCATCGCCTTTTTGCGCGCTTATCGCCGCGCGTTTCGCGCTCGCGCGATTTTGCGCGATTTATCACTGGCGCCGTTTTGCGCCGCGATTTCGCATGATTTATCCTCGCGCCGTTTTGCGCCGCACCGGGTTTTGCGTGATTTATCACTCGCGCCGTTTTGCGCATCGCGAGATTTCTTGTGATTTATCTCGCGCCGTTTTGCGCATCGCCGCGGTTTTGCGCTGTTTATCAATCGCGCCGTTTCTGCGTCGCGGTTTTCCTGATTTATCACTGCGCGTTTTCGCGCATCGCGCGTTGCCGATTTATCACCGCGCCGCCGGTTTGGCGCGGTTTATCAGTCGCGCCGTCTTGCGCGTCGGTTTTGTCACCCGCCGCGCATTTTGCGCGATTTCGCCACCGCATTTTGCGCGATTTATGCATTTATCATCGTGCCGTTTTGCGCGCATCGCGATTTCTTGCGATTTATCACTCGCGCCGTTTTGCGCATCACTCTGCTTTGCGTAGTTTATCAATGCTGCCGTTTTGCGCATCGTACTGTTTTACGCCGTTTATCACTCGCCGTTCCGCAGCATCCGTTTTGCCGATTTATCCTTTTCGCGCCGCAGATTTTGCGCGGTTTATCACCGCGCCGTTTTGCGCATCGCCGCAGGTTTAATGCCGGTTTGATTGGTATCCTCGCGCCCGTTTTGCGCGCCGCACCTTTGTTTTGCGCGATTTATCACTTTGGCGCGTTTTGCTGCGCGCTCAGGCCGCACCGATTTTACGCGCGATTTATCACTACAGCGCCGTTTTGCGCATCGCCATGCGTTTATACTTCGCGATTTATCACTCATGCCGTTTGCGCCATCGCACCGGCTTGCTTGATTTATCCTCAGCGCCGTTTACGCTGCATCGCTTGCCGTTTTCTTGCTTGATTTATCACCTCGCGCCCGTTCTTGCGCGCCGCTTACGATTTTCGCGCGGTTTATCAATCGCGCCGTTTTGCGCGTCGCCTTTACGGTTTTGTGATTTATCTCGATCGCCGCGCGTTTTGCGCGCCGCGCAGTTTTCGCGCATGATTTCTCTCTCATTTGCGCGCCGCCGGGTTTCGCGCTTGCCCTGCGCTCGCGTGTTCTGCGCCATCGCCTGATTTTGCGCGATTTATCGAATTACGCGTCGTTTGCGCGCATCGCCGCGGTTTTAACGCGATTTATCACTAAAACCCGACTGGCGTGATTTATCACTACATGTGGTTTTGCGCTCGCCTTCATTTGCTTGCTGATTTATCGCGGGTGCCGTTTTGGCATCGCCTTTGTTTTTTGCGCCAAGTTTATCAATCGCGCCTTGGTTTTGCGCATCGCGCAGTTTTGTCGCGGTTATCACTCAGCGCCGTGTTTGCGCATACGCCGCGCCATGTTGTCTGCGATTTCTCACTCGCGCCGTTTAGCGTATCGCGCAGTTTTCTTGCTAAGTTTATCAATCGTACGCCGTTTCACGCGCTCGCACCGTTTTTCTTGGCGATTTATGACTACCGCGCCGTTTGCGCGTCGCGCGATTTTTCGCATGATTTATCCTTTCGTGCCGTTTTGCGCGCCGCCGCCCACGTTTTGCGCGATTTAGCAATTCTTGTGCGGATTTTACTGCGCTAACGCCACCCGATTTTTAACGCGATTTATCACTTAACGCCGTTTGGCGCGCCAACGCCATTTCTGCGATTTATCAATCCTGCGTCGTTTTGCGCCATACGATTTTCTGCATAATTTATCATTTCTTTGCGGCGTTCTGCTGTCGCGCCATTTACTGCGCCTGATTTATCACTCGCGAACCCGTTTTCGCGCGCCGCTTGCAGATTTACGCGCGATTTTATCACTCGCGCGGTTTTGCGCGTAAGTACATTTTAACGCGTTATCACTTGCTCGTTTTGCTCGCACTATTTTCTTGGCGGTTGTAATAAATGCCATTATCGCCAGCGATTTACGGTGTACTACTTCGGCGGATTTTGGTCGCACCATTTTGCATACCCGATTTATCACTCAGCGCCATTTTGCGCCGCCATACGGTTTCGCTCAGTTTATCAATCGCGCCATTTTGCGCGTAAATGCCTGATTTTACGCGATTTATCTCTCGCCGTTTTGCGCCATGCGCAGCCGTTTTGCGCGATTTATGCACTACATGATTTTGCTGTCGCGATTTTGCGTTATTTATAGCTTCCGCGCCGTTTTGCGCCATCGCACCGTTTTGCCTTGATTTATGCCGCTTCAGCGCCGTTTTCGCGCGCTCGCACGCGATTTTTCTTGTGATAATTATCACTAAATGCGCCCGTTTTGCGCGTACTTTGAATTTTCGCGGTTATCACTAAATGCCGTTTTCGCGCATTACCATGGCGGGTTACTTGCGCGATTTATCACTTTAGCGCCATTTTAACGCATCGCACCTTTGTTTTGCACGCACTTTATCCGCTCGCGCCCGTTCATCGCGCATCACTGCCGGTTTTGCGCGATTTGCTCAATCCTTGGCAGGCGGTTTTGCGCGCCGCCTGCATCTACCCGCGATTTTATCACTCGCGCCCGGTTTTGCGCATCATGCAGCGTTTCGCCGGATTTATTCACTCGCGCCGTTTTGCGCGCCGCTGCTTTTAGCGCGATTTATCACTACCCTGTGCCGTTTTGCGCGCCATGCCCGTACCGTTTACTTATGATTTATCACTTTCGCGCGTGTTTTGCGCTTTTGCGCGCATGCGGTTTTGCGCGTTTTCTTGCCTTGCGATTTCTCGCGATTTATCTCGCGCCGTTTTGCATCGCCGCACCGTTTTGCGCCGATTTATCACTCGCGCGCCGTTTTTCGCCATCGCACCGTTCTTGCCGCGATTATCACTCTCGCGCGTTTTGCGCGCCGCACCGTTTTCTGCGCGGATTTATCCACTTCGCGCCGGCGTTTGCGCATCGCCGCATTTTCGCGCGATTTATCCCTCGCGGTTTTGCGCCGCCGTTTTTGCGCGATTTACCACTTACCGCGCGTTTGCGCGCCCGACCTGCGCGATTTATCCCCAGCGCCGTTTTGCGCATCGCCGCCGTTTTTGCGATTTTGTCAATCGCGCCCGTTTTCGCGCGCACGCGATTTGGCGCGATTTTACTTGCCCGCGTTTTGCGCGCCATTTTTTCTGTATCACTCGCCGTTTTGCG